>OU898279.1:31522674-32122674 GCA_918026665.1 Diabrotica balteata | reverse complement strand
ATAATGCCGAATATGTCACATGACATGATTGTAGGCGTTGACGAATTAACGGAAAAACATGTAGTGATCGACTTCAAAACCAATACGATGAAAATAACAAAGGAAAAAGAAGAAGAACAGGATAAGGAACAAGAGAAACAAATTACGGACGAATCAGAGAAAGAACAAACGGTGGAAATGAACCTGGTGACGAAGAAAGGAAAAGGAAGAAAGAGGGGAAAAGGTCAGAAAAAGATCAAAGAAAAAAAAACCTGGGATTCCTCAAAAGATGAGACGAGCTCAGGAGAAGAAGATGGAAAGATTTTGACAAGAAATGAAAGCAAAACTTGGGATTCCTCAAAAGAAGAGACGAGCCCAACAGAAGAAGAAACAAAGGAAATGAAAGAAAAGGAAAAGGATTCAGTTGAAAAGAACATATGGGATTCCTCAAAAGAAGAGACGAGCCCAACAGAAAAAAAAACAAAGGAAAATGAAGAGGACACAATGGAGACAGTGGTGTTTGAAGAAGACACGGAGTACACGGTGAATATGTGCGAAGAATTTGATGGGAGAGACAAAAAATTGATATGTGGAGAAGGCAAAGAAAATGATTTGCGTATAATTTTAAGAGACTACGAAACGCTGATAAATGAGGAAAACCGAGTGGCCACAAAATACGTAGCATAAGTACAGCTAGCATACAGGAAGTGCGTTTTAGTTTGCCTCGAGAAAATTTAGTTGCATAGATTGATAAATTTTATCGATTACAAAGGCGGGGATTTGTTGTACTTTTGAATGTCCATTAGCAATAAAAAACCGATATACAAATTTTATTACTTAAATAAAAATTAAAATTATTGATATTTCATAAAGACACGGGCATATAAATTTTCAAACATCCTGTATAAGACAAAATATGTATTTTAAGTTGTTCGAAGAATTGTTCATTAGGCCTCAGAGACAAGACTTTCAAATATTATCGATAAGAAATTTAAATAAGTCGGTTATTGTGGAATGGATTTACCCGGAATAAAAGTGTATATAGACAGTGTTTAAACAATAGACCGGGATTTGCGGTGGTTTTTCTCCCCGAAAGATTATATCGGTAAAAGTTTATTAACAAAAGACATTGAATTGAGAAACAGGTATCGTTTGTAGCTATTAGTAAGAAATATTTGTAAAGCAGATAGATTTAGTTAGAATAATTAAAGAATGTTGTTTTCTGGAATTACCCGAATGACGTTTTATAGAGAGAGTTGGTTGGTAACGATATACGTCACAGAGGTGGATGATTTTTATTGGTCAATTTTTGAATGCAAGGAGGTAGTGGTTTTGGCTATGAGATAGGAGAGAGGAAAAGAGTTAGTCAGTTTTCGTCGCCCAAGAAGGAAGGAGCTTTGTGGTTTGTGTTTGTTTGAAGTCCCGAAGACGTAATTTACCGGGTGTGTTTATTTGCTGTGTAAAAGCTGATCAGTGTGAGGAACGGGGTACAGAGCGATAGAAAAACCAAAGGGTATAAGAATATTAATATCAGACGAAGCCGGAAACATTTGAAGTTATAAACAGGCGCGGAGATTGGCTCAAAAGGAGGCTGCATAGAATTACACGAGTTGTTGGGTTGCAGATACAAGGACAGATAGGAGAAAGGTGTACGTCTTCTGGACCACAATAGGAGCAGAAGCAGAGAAAGGTTTTTTTTTATGGCGTGGCCATAGAATTGCAACGGCAGAGAACGAAAGGTCAGTCAATTTTCATTAGAGCAGGAGTGTGGTTTTCATTTATTAATTAAATAAATTGAATAAATAATAGAGACAGTTAATTTTGCGATCATTTAAAGAAAAAAATTATAAAGAGAGCTTAGTTATAACACATATTAAAAATCAATGTAAAATAACATTTGGGTCCATGATAGAAAACAACTTCTCATATATTTAAAGTATTATATTGCAAATATTACAGGATTGATTGTTATATAAAATTTCATTAAAATAAAGGACATCTCACATATAGTTCAGTTGAAATTCTGTGTATTTTATTCAGGTCATATTACCTATCCCAATTAGGAAGCCAATTGGAAAATATTTTGAATCCACGATCAAAGGTAAATAGTACAAGTTAAATAGCCTGAGATTGTAATTAATTAATGCTGATTTATTGTGATTAATTGGAGATTAGATCATTTAATAAATATAGACAGGATCTTTTCTAAATAAGCAATAGAATACAATTTAAATAGCATAACAATATATATATATATATATATATATATAATATATATATATATATATATATATATATATAATAGTTACATAAGTAGTTGAATTGATGTTTGGGTACAAAAACTCACTACTATTTCACGATTTACGAGGTGATCTGGCAATAGGACTGATTACATCTCCAATGTTTTAAATGAATGTTAACCGTCAAGAATAGCAATAGAGTCCTCCCTATTCGATTTCTGGCCCAAATGACCTTGGTGATCTGTGTTGTTTAAAAAAGAAAAAAACTGGGCATATAACTATTTAAAGTTTGCCTATGATATTTAAGAAATAGTCCATTATCAACGAGGAAAGAGACATTTTCAATTGCAATAGCCATGGGCTTACAGTATCTAATATTTAGACACTTTTCATTAGTCGCTTTTACTGGACATCTATAAGGAGCAGCTACCAAAGCTGGATCTTATAGAAGGAGCAGCTACCAATACCTCACAAAGAGACTCGAAAGAGATATATGATATGAACTCGACATGATATTCTTTAAATATTTTTAAAGTTTATGGACAAAATTAAAATAAAGTTGTTTAAGAAGGATAAAAAGCTAATAATTTTGTTGAAAACGTTCAAATCATGTTGGTATTGCCTAAAAAGTTGAAAAGATTAAAATTATTTACTAGAAATTATATCCAACAAATATTTATAATGCAAATGTATTCCAATAGTTATAATAAATAGGTGTTTTTGTTTTTAATTTGAAGACTGAAAATATTATAGGTAACGTATCAATTAATTGTAAATTTTAATTTCAATTGAAAATATTTATAAATATCGCGGCTCAATGGTCTAGGGGTATGATTCTCGCTTTGGGTGCGAGAGGTCCCGGGTTCAAATCCCGGTTGAGCCCAACTTTTTTTTATTTTTATTTTATATATTTGTAATATTAACAATAAATGTATATACATATAAACAATAACCAATGTTTAATGATTAATAGACGAAGATATTGATGTCTAACTTTGTGTATTTATTTTCCTTATTTCTAACCATTATTTTCTTCTTGATTATTTTTTTTACCATGATAATTTTAATTAAATGTTGCTGCTATTACATACCATTTTTTTAGCTTAACTAGAGTGTGCAGCTTTTCTTTTTTTATTGTTCCTATTCTTTTACCTTCAAGTTTTTTATTTATAAAAACGTCTATCGACGCTTGACAATGTATAATTATCTCAGAAGAAAAAATAAAAAGAATAAATTTATAAAAATGTAAAACATTATATTATAGACGTTGGTTTTTTCAATCGATAACGAATTGTCGATAACCGAATGTCCTTATATAGACATACAGTGGTTCACAGCTTAAATGATGCAGTCGCTACTCAATAAAACTAGCTTGTGCCAGCGGCTCAATAAGTATTTATTAGAACAAAATTACATACTGAAATTAAATTACTATAAGTCTTCTAAAATAGCATAAGCTATTTTTTGGGTTTCAAATATACCTTACTTAAATAACAATAAATGTTTAATGCTTTTATGCATGATTTTGATGTAACAGCTAAAATGATGCAGATGAGATGAAGCATTACAAAACATATCAATTTGAAATTTGCAAAGTAGGCGATGCATTAAATTTATATTGCAGTAGTATCCATAGAAAATGGATATAGCCAAAGAGACATATCCAAAATGAATGATCAACAGGTCAGCATATTATTGAACGTTACCGAAATGAAATATAGTTGAAAATAAATAAGGTTAGCTGCAAAGAAGACTTTTACCGAAGATGAGGAAAGATGGATTGTCAGAGAAATAGCAAATAATCCTAAAAAAAAGTGCACCCAAATTGCGAGATGAGGTGAAAAGACAGTTTGGAAAACAATGTAACTCCGAAACAATTAGACTAATAATACGAAAGAATAAACTACATTGTCGAACTGATAGAAATAAACCTTTTATTAGCCAAAGAAATAGGCGGAAATAGGAAATTAGATTGGTGTTTGCCAAGGAGCATATTAAAAAACATGTGAACTTTCGGAATTCAGTAATATTTGCTGATCAGACCAAAATAAACCTGTTCGGGTCCGATCGAAAAAAAAAAACGGTGTGGGGAGAACCGAATGAAGAACTAAAACTAAAAAATATGAAAGCTAAGGTAAAGCACGGTGAAGGTGAAGTGATGATGTGGGGGTGTACGTCGTCTGCAGGAGTAGGTAACATGTATTTTATTGAAGGGAATATGAACCAATAGATGTACTTGGAATTCCTAAGTCAGCATCTCGCCGCTAGTGCCCAAAAATTAGGTTTTAATAAAAATTACCGGTTTTATCAGGACAACGATCAAAAACACGTCATATCGGGTTCGTATTTGGTTGCTTTAGAATTGCAGAAATGTCATTAAAATACCAGCCAGTCACCAGATTTGAATGTTATTGAAAATTTGTGGTTGACATAAAAAATAAGTAAATAGTGCCCCATTATCAATTAGAAATGAATTGAAAGTAAACATTACTGAAGCTTGGGACACAATTTCCCCAGCGTACACTAAAAAGTTGGTCGAATCAACGTCTAGATGACAGCAGGCTGTAATTGATAATGAAGGAGGACCTACAAAATATTAGCAGTCATTTTTCAATGCGTAATTAATTTTCTTGTTTTAAAGTTTGCATTATTTTAGCTGTGGCATCAAAACAATACATAAAATAATTAAATGTTTATTATTTAATTATTTTTAATTTAAAATCTAATAGTCACTATGCAATAATTTTTACTTTATTTTTAATTTTATTCTAGACAAAAAAAGAAACACAGAGAGAGAGAGAGAGAGAGAGAGAGAGGGAGAGAGAGAGAGAGAGAGAAAGAGAGAGAGAGAAAGAAGGATACACAGAGAGAGATAAAGATATAGACAGTAGAGAACACAATATGGATTGGAAATAAACAGGGAATAGTTCAAATGTATGATTATAGTACGCAGAAAAGAAAAATAAATAGGAAGAGAAAATCCATAGAGAAGTCCATAATTTAAAGAGAATATTATAATTTTGAAAATGTATATGAGTTGACATTTATTAGAGTTAGGGTGACAGGGTAAACTGGTCATGATGTAAAAGAAATACGTTCTACTATGTAATATTAATGTTTGTCAAGGATAAACGATAGAGAAGAAAAGAAGAAAATCATACATGGGTATTAGATAGAGAAAAAACTGCAACTTCTGCCAAACAATAATATAGCTATGGCATTTATGACTACTTACTAACTGTAGAAGCAAAAGAAAGTTGTGCTGTATTGATTATAATAAACAATAAAATAAACTAAGCTAAGTATATAAATGTAGTAATCCAAATCCTACTATCGGCATTAACCTACTAATGTTGCAAAAATTGCACAATCTCGGAATCAATTAACTTATTCTACCGTTTTTTCTTAAACGACACCACGCGAGAGCTGCCATAAATCAAGTAACTAAGTAACAAGCTCATGACTTGCTTTGAATTAGAATTAGCTTTTACATATTTTCTTAATTGATTTTAAACACGACATACCAATAAGAAAATATGTTGTGTAATAGAGTGAGACTAAGTATTTAAAATATAGATAATCAGTTTACGATATTACAATGCGCATCTAAAGTCTACCCTTCTCTTAATTATTTTTGGTTACTTTAACTATGGCACCTGTATATTATTTTGTTATGTTTTATTCGTGTAAATTTAAATCATACTTAAAAAGACGAACTGGTGTCATTTTGTAAACTTATTTTAAATGAGCTCTATATGAAGTAATACCTTATTTGAAAGTTCCTGTTTCACATAGTAAGTTCGAAAATTCGTCTCGAAGTTTTAAAATGGTGACCATTCAATATAAAATCGCGATAATCTTAAAAAAACTAATATCTAATGCTTATAATTTGGTAGTCTCCAGCTTTTATGGAAAACGTTCGAACAGATCAATTGAATGTACGGATTACCCCTAATACTTTGGCGATCTTCAGCTTTTACACAAACCACTCAATTCAGGCTAATTCAGGTTTTGCAATTTTCCTACATTTGAACAAAAATCACTTCTCTGTCATCTGCCAAAAATGTTACGTCACCATCATTTTCTTAAACAAAAATTCATGGCAAGGGATAGATCATTTGAAAGCTCTTATGTCACTCAGAATGCTAGTAAACTTCAGTAAGTATGTTCTTATGCTATTCTGTAGAGTGGTTTAAAAACGGCATTAATTTTGAAAATGATATTAAATATACTCCCATTAAAGAATAACCATTTCTTATTTCTAGAAATATACTGAGTGATATAAGAGCTTTCAAATAACACATGTCATAACACATAACACATGTCATAACTGTCATTCAAGGAAAAGTTCGATGACGTCTTAGAAGACAAATTATTAGTGTCCATACGTTTCCATAATGTCAATATTGAACATTTTAATTAGGACCATATTTTTCATCTTTCATACCAGCGCTACATATG
Source organism: Diabrotica balteata (assembly GCA_918026665.1). Taxonomy (NCBI): domain Eukaryota; kingdom Metazoa; phylum Arthropoda; class Insecta; order Coleoptera; family Chrysomelidae; genus Diabrotica; species Diabrotica balteata. Next base: position 32,115,994 of record OU898279.1, on the reverse strand, counting down.
GTAACATAATATGATCTCGTATTTTTGTATCTCAGTTTGTATATATGATTTAAAAACACTTAATTCACGTTTTGTATACAATTTTAATTCACATATTTTAAATTTCATAATTCAGAAAGCAGTAACTTATATGGGACCCTGTATAAGGCGCCTTCTGCTTATAAACTTGAACGTTAGTTCTTTTATCATAAACATTTGAATTTCAAAAAAGAAGGCCTACTCTAGGTATTTATTTGTACACGATTTAATTACAGCAGCCGCGTCCTCTTTAAATCGTTTTCTCTGGTAGAATTGCATCTTGAACTTAGAATGAGATAATATTTATTTAAAAAATGCCGATGTGCTTTGAGATCCAAGTTTATGTGAATAAGAATTGCTATAATCAACCAATCGCTCGCTAATTGAAAATCATGATATTACAGGAAGGGTGTTTGTTTTACCGGCAAAAATTACACATGAGTGAGTATTGAGATTTATTACCGGTTAGGCTTCCAAACAAGTCGATAGTCGGCATTCTTTCTTCAGTACTAAGGGCTTTGAGTTGTTAGTACCAATAAATTAAAGATTAGTCCATTGAAAGATATGTAAAACTTTCTGTCTTCATTCACTCACCAAAATATGGGAGTGAGTGACTTTTTTTTGGTTTTTGGTTGCTGAGAAATCTGCGACCGTTTAGTTATTATTAAGAAACACTCGATTTTAAAGAACTAGCAAGTCTACAGTCTACAACTTTCTACTGTAACACAAACTGTACGCAATGAACACCTTTTTTTAAGAAGAAACAGAATAGAAAATGGACGTGGGCTAGTCCAGACGGAAGAACTAAGAGTGAATATGAGTATATAATAACAGACAAAAAGCAAATTTTTCAAGATGTCACTGTACTCAATAAACTATCAGTAGGAAGCGACCACAGGCCAGTAAGAGTTAGAGTAACGATAAACATACAAAAAGAAAGAGCAAAATTGATAAACAGTTGCAAACGCATAGTTTGGAATTCACCAAATCAGCCAGAAGCATACATAAAAAATATAGCCGAAACTTTACAGAGTAATAATCCCAAACCTATAAGTATCGATGATCACAATAAATTAATAACAGACTCGGTTACAAACGCACAACTCAAATTTTGCAAGCAAAATGACACTAAAAGTGAAAAGATTAGCAAAGATACAAAAGCTCTCATGGAAAAACGATGAAACCTAAGCGAGAACGAAAAGGAAAACAAAGAAGGATACAGAAAACTAAATAAAAGAATTTCAGCGGAAATTAGAAAATATGTCAGAAGATATAATACTAATGTAATTACTCAAACAGTAGAAGAGAACAACGGTTTAATGATAATGAAAAGAAAACTCACACAAAGTAAAAAATAAATATACAAGATGAGAGATAAAGACCGAAAGGCAACAACAGATAAACAATACATTTTGAAAATAGCCAGAGAGTTTTATAAAGACCTCTATAGCAGCCAAAGACCATAAGACAATTTCCCAACACGAGTAAGACTCTGATTAATCAGGGATCGGAAATACTTTTACCCATTACTATGTCAGAAGTAAGAGCAGCTTTAAAGGAAATGAAGAACCATCGATCGCCTGGTGATGATGGACTCGTTATTGAGGCAATAAAAGCAAGAGAAGAAATTCTATTAAAATCAGTAAGCGAACTGTTTAATAAATGCTTACATGCGGATACGATTCCAAAAGATTGGAAACAATGCAGTGATGGTCTTGTTACACAAAAGAGGCGATATTACTAAATTAGAAAATAATAGACCCATCAGCCTCTTGACACATCTGTACAGACTCTTTATGAAAATCTTAACAAAGAGAATATAACACCTAAACTTGACCATTTGCATACCATAAAGATCTGAATAGAAAAGTGCATCGAGTACAACATACCACTGGTTCTTGCATTTGTTGATTACAATTCTGTAGAATTTGAAACAGTACTGGAAGCCCTAAATCAAAGCCGAATAGATTACAGGTACACGACACTAATCAAAAACAACTACGAGAACGCTACATCAAGTATACGACTACACGAAGACACAGAAAAATTCAGCTTAGGGCAAGGAGTTAGACAAGGAGACAATATTTCCCCAAAATTGTTCACGGCAGCTCTAGAGTCAATATTTAAGAGCACTCAATGGCAAGATATGGGCATCAATATAGATGGAGAAAGATTAAATCATCTAAGGTTTGCAGATGATGTTGTATTAATCGCAGATAACTTACAGGATACAGTTTCTATGATACATTCGTTTAAAAATCTGTCTGAAAGAGCAGGATTAAAGATAAACTTTGAGAAAACTAAACTTATGACAAATCTCGTAATGAGTGGAAATATAACTATTGACAATAATACCATACAACAAACAGACACTTACAAATATCTGGGACACGAGATCAAAATAAGCAGAGACAATTAAACACATGAAATACAGAGGCGAATTGGCCTGACATGGGCAGTATATGGTAAATTATGGCCATATTCTAAAAAGTTCAATTCCAATGTGTCGCAAACCAACCATGTGATCAGTAAAAAGAACATTCAACATATCGACCTGAATATTAAAGCCGAACGTATTGAAAGAGTACACCGATTTAAATATCTGGAATATACAGTAAATGATAAGTGGGACCCAGACGTAGAGATTAAGATCCGAATTGAAATAGCAATTCATCAAAATGAGAAAGCATTTAAGCAACCGCAATCTAAGCGTTAACCTCCGATGGCGCGCTACGAAATGCTACGTACTCTCTACTCTACTTTACGGAGTAGAAGGGTGGACGTTAACAGCAGCAACTATAAAGAAGTTAGCGGCTCTAGCAATGTGGCTATATCGACGCATACTGAGAATCCCTTGGACAGACAGAGTAACCAACACATAGGTACTAAGACGAATGGGTAAAGAAGTGGAATTTAGATAGAGGTACAGTCTGCTACAGCTTATTGTGGAAGGCAAGATTGAAGGTAGAAGAGGTTTGGGTAGAAAGAAGAAATCCTGGCTGAGAAACTAGAGAGAATGGTTTCAAATACCAGAAGCTGCGAACATAATACATGCGGCACAAAACTATCGTTTGATGGTCGCTAACCTTCGGTAGAAGACGGCACATAAAGAAGAAGAAGTACACTTAATCTTCCTGTTCCTAATTTTAACCTTTTTAGTTACTGTCTTTGCCTATTTATTTTTTTATGTCGTTAAATCTTTGTGCATATCCATCACCATTTTTTCTCCATCTTCCCTATTCTTTGGGTCATCGGTGGTTGCAACAATATGTGATATATGATATATGATCAGTGTGTATTATTACTTTAGTTGACAATTTTATCTTGAAGGACACAAAGTAACAAAATATATGTTAAAATACGATTAAATAAAAACGATTTTTAATGAACCTGTAAATGTCACATTTTTATGATTGATAAGTGGATTTAATTTGTACGATTTTGGAAATCTGGATTAAAAATCTTATTTGAAATGGAAAAGTTATAACAATCGGTGGACTATCAAACTCTCAAGCAATAGTTGATGCGTTGATTAAAAACAGTAGGATTTATCGGGAGACTTACTTATACCAAATAATTGTGTTAACTAATTATCAAGACTATATTTTTCTATCTATAACACATGAAATAGCATTACATTTTTATTACTTAAAAAAAACCTTTCCAGCTTCTACCATTCTGACGATGAAACAATGCCGTCCAGGCGTGATAATGTGCATATGAACAGTGGATCGAAGATATAGCACGTATTAATGATTAAAAGTCTATATCCAAGTTCGTTCTTATAATATTCAGACACAAAGAAAACCCTTTTGTAAACAAATTTTGTACCTTACCAACACAATAGGGTTAATACCAAAAACAAGAAATCACCGAGGCGACCCAAAGCATTACACGGTTCGTTGTATAATCCGATTAAGGCAAAACGGATCTCATTAATAAAGGAGAGAGCCTGGAAAGTAATTTTCCACTCTAATAATATAACTGTTCCATAACTAACCTATAATATTTCTACACACGAAACAGATTGCATGTTTTTAAAATATCATATTTATGATTAACCGAAACCACCGAAGTATTTAATTTTATTAGTTTTTTCATTTAATTATCACAATTCTAGTACCCATAAGGATAAGACATTAAAAAACCTAACAGTTGCATAATAGTGACCTATAATACACACTATTTTCCCAAAAACTAGATTACGAAAAAATTATACAAAGGTGCTTATATGACTGCATACAAATACAGAATAACATACACAATTCCGTGCTACTGTACTCACCTCACAGCCGTAAAAAAATCGAAATTTTTATAAATACAGATCTCTTTGTGATTCAAGAAGTTTAAAAAAACAAAGAAAACAGTTTCATGATGGGCATCAACATAGAAAACATAAGTATAAAATGTAACTTTTCTTAAGTAATAATCACTTTGATGTTTTAGTATGACTTCCTTGTGTCCTATTTAATTACACATCTAAATCTAATAAATAGTAATGTCACTGCTAGATACTGTTGCAGTTTTGTAACTATGTATATATAAATATTGTTAAAATATTAACAGACTTTTTGCTAGTTCTGATTCTCCCCGTATAGTTAACCAAAAACCCAGGAACAATTAAACGGTTTTTGATACAATGTTGCAAAAAATAAACTGTTTACGCATATATTGTATGAGACAATATTTCATATTGTGTAGTGATTTGAACTTTTAAAAGAACATTTTAGGTTTATAGTATAAAAATTCATTTTAGCGTGGTGTATATTTATCTTTTACCATAATTCATACATACAAAATTATCCTATTGCTTCACATCGATATTTATGTGGCAATCAGTTGTGAAAGGCAGTGCGACTTGGGTCTTTCCTGCCGTATCCTACTCTAGCATACTCTCCCTTTCCAACGGCGCTATAACTTAAATTGAGCTTTGGCCTCCGCCAAACTATGCCTTCAACCTTGCCGGCCAATCTTCTTCAGATTCTCATGTCTAGCAAATTTTGCGCCTCCGCCGCCACTTCATCCGCCCACACCTTCCTTGTGCAACCTGCGTTTTACAATATAATTATAGCATACTTCTAAATGGCTAACGCATACACCTCCTAGAGCAATCCGTACTTTTTTTTTAATTGCCGTATTGCCAGATTCCAGTAAGAACCTAAGAAGGTATCCATTGAATTCTGACAGGCCACTATGGGGGAAATCTTTTTTGGACATCTACGTCACGGAACAGGATTTTTCCCAGTTCTCTTTGAGAACTAACCCCTCAGATTTCTGACGCGATAGCTGTAGATCATTCTCTCTGATCCACCTACTAATGCGACGCGTTGCTGTGTTAGTCGCATTAGTTATGTCCGTTTTCCGACTTGCCTTCGCAACCAGTGCGATATCATCAGCATAAGCTACCAGAGTGCATCCCCTTGACATCTGTAGTCTCAAGATCCCGTCGTACAGGACATTCCACAGGATTGGACCTAGTACTGAACCCTGCGGAACACCCTGCGATAAACTGATGCTGGTATCTTTTCCTCTTATGGACCTGTCAGTAAAGTATCTGTCAATTACGTTGACCAGATACTCACTAACGCCCAATTCTCTCAACCTGGACATGATTTTTTCCCATGATGCCGTATTAAAGGGCTTCTTGATGTCAAACAGGATGAGAGCCACCCATCTCTTTGTATCCTGCGTAACTAAAGAGGTTACTTCTGCGACCGCATTTATGGTGGACCTTTTGGCCCTAAAACCATATTGGTGGTCGCTCAGCGCATGCTTTTCTTCTAGCTCTCGCTCAAGGCGGCCTTTTACAAGCTGTTCGTACAATTTAGCTATCGACCTAAGAAGGCAAATTGGCCGAAATCGCACCTCTTCCTCTTCACCTCTACCTTTCGGGATAAGAACAACCTTAACATCTTTCAACATTGTTGGAAACTATTGCTGTACTGTACTGTACTGTAGCTGTTCAAGCAGTTTGTTTAGCAATCTCAAAAAAACCTGCGGGTATTTTAGTGCGGCGAGGCTTACTGTCTGCGGCATTATTCCATCTATTCCAGATGCTTTTCGTATCTTTATCCGTCCAACAGCCTCGCCAAATTCCAACTCAGTAAAGGTTCCGCATCTACGAAACGAATAACCCTTTCACACCTATCATCCACTTGAGGAAAGAGTTCCCGTATTAAACGGAGTTTCTCATCCTCAGGCAGGGGTAGGGTGTCTTTTCCCCCTTCAATTCAGTACACGCAATCTTAAAGCCCTGCCCCCAGATATCCCTTTCGAGACCCTGAAGCAGGTTACTCCATCTTTCTTTCTTAGATCTTCTTATCTGATTCCTGTATTCATTCTGCATTCGCTTTAATTCATTTATTCTCTCTTCCAAATCTCCTGCTTATACTCTTCTTAACCTCTTACACTCCCTTCTTACTCTCATGCAGTTTGTCCTCAGATTTTCAAGCTGCTCGTTCCACCAGTATGGCTGTATTCTTTCATACCTCCTATATACCTCCTATTTGATCTTAGACCACAAGCCAACTTCTGTGCATTATAGCATACCTACTACTGTTATGATTTCGTCCCTAGGTAAGCGGCTTATGTGATATAGAGATTCAGAGTTAGTATCGTATTCCGTACAGCTGTTTCACGTTAATTTATTCATCTTTGGTAAAGGGTTTATCAAGCGTATTTTAATTTGTAAATATTAAGGATTTATTGGAATTGAATGAATGTAATTTGTTTATTAAATTTAGTCGTTTTCAAATAGAGTTTCATACAGTCCCCTTGCTTTTATTTCTATGATAATATATATAAACAAGGCGAAAGAGAAAAACCAGCCAGTTTTAGATCAAACATATATATTCATACTACCTTTCTAATGGCCTTGTATGTTATATTGAGGAATTCGTAAGTGCAGAAAGCAACACATACATATTTCCAGTACTTTTCTACGAATTTCATAGCCACTACCGTAAAAGATTCAAAGCTTTTATAGATACAGATCGCTTGGTGATACAATAAAAGTTTGAAAGTAGTTTAAAAATTGTACTAAAGCGATAATAGAGCTACTAATTGCCTATAATGGGTATTAACATAAGAAACATTGCCTATAATAAATTTACATAAGAAAAAGAAGTATAAAATGTAACTTTTCTTAATTAATAACCACTTTCATGTTTTAGTATATATGTACTCCTACTCCAAATAACGGAATGACTTCCTTGTGTCCTATTGTTCCCTGACTCCAAGCCGGAAAAACAAGTTTCTCGTCGTCAAATTTAGAGATATGGCAATATAGCTGACGGTATCAAATAATATATTCACCCAAAACCCAACACCAGCATTCGAGCTGCTATTGACCGAATATAAAATTTCCATACTATAACCATTACATTATTAAATTTCATGATTTATCGCTGAAAAAGAATATAGATATATATCAAGCCTGTATTAAATTTGTTAGTTCATTCTGCTTATTTTTATATTTTATAATATTGCTAATATTTATGAAGTTACTATAGTTGAAGACAATAAGTGAACAATAGGCTGTTTTTTACCGTGCCAAAAGTTTTTTTTTGTTTTTTTTTCATTACAATATGCGAAATACCTTTTATAGTTTATTTTTATGAACGAGAGAGTAATTAGCATAATTTTAACTGGTACCTCCGACCACTCCATGGGCGTGCTCAAGATTAATTGAAAAATGACTTTGAATAATTGTAAAAAATAAATGAATTATTTCAGTGTTATAAAGTGTTATGTGTATGTAAACAAAAGTGACCTCTTTTATCACACACTATATTAGAACTGACTGGCCTACATTAAAAAGGGTTTTAAAAAATTCACATTTTTTTTAATTTTTAAAAATTACAAAAAAGAAAAAGAGTTTTTAAAACCGTCTAAGGTATGTTAAATAGATGAATAAAAATATTAATATAAAACTTACAGCTACTTGTTACAAATCCAAATCAGATTCAGAAGATGAACTTTCAGAACCAAGATTTATAATAACTGGCTCGATCATTTTATCAGTAATATTGTCCAGCTTCCACATTTTTTCCTCTTCTTTAATAGTGTGATTTACTGCCTTTTCCCAGTTTTCAGGTTTTACATTATTTACGGCCTCCAAAAACAACTGTTTAACATCATGAATTTTAAAAGTGGTATTTTTTCTTGAAACTTCACTCTTTATCTGTGCCCATACCAGTTCAATCGGGTTTAATTCACAATGATATGGTGGGGATCTAAGTACTGTCATTCCACGATTTTTGGCAATTTCATCAATTTCGTATTTTTTAAATTTTTCTTTATGAAGGGCACACAACGAATAAAGTTCCTTTCTTATAGATCCGGGATGGTACGTAATATTTTTTGAACTCAGCCAATTCTGCAAGTCTTTTTTTAACCACTTGGTTGTGGACAGTCCTTCTATAAGTCTGGAGTGATAACTTGCATTATCCATTACTATTACACAGTTCTTAGGAAGAAGATCTATCATTTGTTCGAACCATTCTTGAAAGACATCAGCGTTCATGTCTTCATGGTAGTCACCGGTACGAGTTGATTCAAAAGTTAATAAACCACCTTCAACAAAACCGTCTGAACTGCCAATGTGTACTATTATCAGCCTGCGTCCCTTTCCTGATGGTGGGTTTAAACCAGTAGATAAGTTATTTACAAAAGCGTGCCTTTGACTTGTAACAGTTTCATCCTGCCAAAATTTATTTGGTGTATGACCCTCGTTGATCCATGTTTCATCAAGATAAAATATTTTTCTTTTTTGGTTTCTCATTTCCTTTATGGTTCTTAGAAAATGTCTTCTCCATATGACAATATCGCTTCTTTCTAATAAAATAGACTTTCTGGGATTCTTTTTCCAGCGGAAGCCTATTTCTTTTAAAAGTTTCCATAACGTACTTCGACTCATTTCTGGGTAATCCTTATCATCTCGAACTGAGACAAGAACTTTATCCAATGTTGGAAATTCTTGTCTAAAGAAGAATTCATGCACTTTCCGTCGAAGTCCTTCTTTAAAATGATATTCTATTTGAAATTTTGGTTTCCCTGGAGCATTACGTGGCATTTGAAAACTACCACATTTCTCTTCTTTAATAACTCTGTAAATCGTAGATTTCCCAACACCAAGTGTACTGCTAACTAACTCAACGGTCTCATCAACACTTTCACATAAACGTTTGTCTGTAAATGATTTAAAACAATTAAATATAATGTTTTTTCATTAACTGTTAAAGGACCAATTTTTCGGCGTTTACACGGCACTTCCAAATTTTCCATAACACTAGTATACACAATAAACTGCACCTTGCAACTGAAGTACCTACTTTTAGTGAACTGTTAAGAATTTTGAATACGCCACTTGGACCTTCCTACAAAATGGAAAAACCCACTATCACATTTTCTGTGGAATAAGTTTAGAAGGTAATTATCTAGTCAATTACTGTCGTAGATTCCTGGAATTAAAGAATTAAATGTTTGATTGTTGAAACCCTTACTTCGTGGAATGCACTCATTTCAGATAAAATAAAACGTTTTATTTTATCTAAAGAATTAAACTTTATTTTGCAAATAGGTAGGTACTTATTAAACTTTTATTGGTTATATATAACCAATAAAATAAACATCTTACATTTCTTGCAAATTCATTAGTACCTGTTAACCTCCATCACTCCGACACTGGCAACCTTATTTAGGGATTAGTAACCCTCACAACTATTGTATTCTATTCTGCTCCAACCTTTATACCTGGTGGTCATACTCAATTTAAAATTGTTTTCCTATATACTTCTGTAAACTTGTTGACAAATATCTGTTTTTCATTGAGTCACCCGTATCAACAGTTTAGGGATTTGCATACATAATTTATTGTTTTATTACTCTCTCATACATAAAAATACACTATAATAAGATATCAATTGGGCTAAGTGCCACTCCTAAAATTGTTATAATAGCCGATTACTGCTCTATTAGAGAATACAGCACTTGGTCAGAGAGAGATGGCACAAAAATGTGGTGTATCCCAGCCGTCAGTGAGAAGATTGAGTCAAAAACTTAAAGAGAAGCGACCTGTGATGTCAATTCGGAAGGGCCGGTGTGGCAAAAAAATTCAGTGGCCCCCAGGGAGTAACGAATTAAAAAAAAATTAGCTATAACACACAGAAGAGCCACCCATAGAGATTTAAGCAATAAGTTAGAAGAAGCAGGATGTTCAGTATCGGTGGCCACCGTATTCCGAAATTTGTATGGCATGGGCTTCAAATGTCGCAGGTCTGTTACGGAGCCCGAACTAACACCACAGATGCTCAAAAAACGCTTAGCTTGGGCCAAGATCCATAAATATTGAGGATAATATTGTGATTAGAGAAAGATCGAAAAACACAAAGAAAATATCAATTCTGATAACAGTAAATGTCTAAAAATATTTCATAAACAAAGAATTGTGTCAGATTCCAACATGCACAAGTCTTAAATATAAAAAAAAACAAAAAGCTTTTACTCGAATCTATATAAAAACCAAATTCCAACGCAACATCATTTGTATATGTCAAACCATATGCAGACATTAAAATGTTCCACGTCGTTAGAATGAGGGTGTCATAATACCGCGTAAAATATACGAGTGATATATCCCTCAGAACGGCAACGAGCAGCGAGACAGAAAATATGAAAGCGTATGTTCTTACGTTGTGTCAACATTAGCGAGGATCAACAATATTAGGGAAATTACATTCTATCTCTGTGGGCATTTTTCATTTAATTAAAATAAAATATAGCTCATAACAGGTATAGTTATAATTAGAGATGCCTTCTGTATTATAAATGTGCAGGATATTCAAATAAAAGAGGGAATTTTGGAAACAAGAGTTTTATTTTGATATTCTCTCGTCATCGGTGCCTTCTAATCTAATTGTAAACAAAGAGGAATTTTTCTAAGAATTAAATGTTTTTTGTAGTTTGAGAAACATGTTTGTGTACAGCCAAACGGAAAATCGTACTATGACAGTTATACAAGCTCGCCAAGAATCGTGGAATAAATTTATCTATAAAATGATTTCGAACATGATATAAAAGGAAGAACAAATGAATGAAGGTATAAAGAAAAAGAGATCAGAAGAAATAAAATAGATGCAGAAGACAACGGCGAAATCAAAATGTCATTGGGATAACACAGAATGAACCTATAAGCAGCACTAAAATACGTAAAAAATATAGAACAGTTGTAGGGATTAGTGGAATAGAGAATTAACTAAACATACACGCACTCTCTATCATTTAAAAGTTTAGATTTCAGATTCCAAAAGAACAACAAAATCGACTGTCGAATCGAAACTAAAGAGACATTAGTTGACAAATAGCGCACCGACTTTATAGTCAGATTAAAAAAAGGGCGACTGGATGGTTGGAACAGGGATTTTTCAACAACTGTTACAACCTATTTCAATACCAAAAATTATCTGTTTCAAAAAAACTGCTTCAGTTCCAAACTGTTCCAAGTCTAACACTGTGTTATGGGTTGTTTCAGTACCGGTTCGGTTTATTCCAGAAAGGTTGTTGAATTAACAATAGACCATTGTATTTCTGGTTGTATATTTTGAAAGTTTGAAGTTTTGTTGCGAGTCGACAATTCACAGTTTACAATCATGGTTTATGCGCATGCACATACTTTCCACTCCACTGGAACTGCAACAACCATATAAATGCACAGCAATGCAACACCGGTCTCTGAAGTAATTGTAAATACACTGGTCTGTTGTGTGATAAAAAACTGTTATATTGGAACGGGAAAACTTATTAATCAATATCTGTTCCAACCTGTTCCAAATAAAAACCTGTTTCGAAAAGAACAGATCCTGTTCCAAAGTGGCATCTCTAGCGACTATGAATCGACTGGCCCAGTCGACTAAAGTAAGATCTTATAATTCGAGTTTTATCTTCTATCGGAGGCTAGAAATGATCATGGCTATGCGTACACTGTTGATCGCCGCTCTAAATATTTCTATACTACTGCATTCAAACCATTCCCTCAGGTTCTTAATCCAGGATCCCTTCCTCTTCCTACATTTTGCTTTCCTCGGATTTTGCCTTGCATAGTGAGTTGCAATAATGAGTATATTTTTTCCTACGCACTCAAATTTTCTCAACTATGAAAAGGAGCTATTTCCGCTTAATTTCCTATCCTTATAGTTACTTCCACGTTTGACATCCTTTGAATCTATGATATTCGTAGTATTCTTCTGTAACATCAAAATTTAAAGGCGGGTAACTTATTCAGATGCACTTGTCTCAATGTCCATGCTTTCAATCCATAAAGAAGAGTAGAGTACACGTACCACGAAGCATCCTTACGCGTAGTTTTAACCTTATACCGACAACATAGAATAACGACAACATAGAATACCGACAACATAACTCCGCCGTTGCCTGGTCCCAAGTCCAGGATGAGAAAGGAGGAGGGTTAAGCAAGGGCTAACTATTCCTTCTTGTAAAAAAACATAGTTATGAAAACGAAGCACATGCCTCGGAGAAGGACGGATCTTTTAAGACGACAAAAGCGACGACAAAGGACAATGAATATAGGAACCTGGAACGTACTAAGCCTATATCGGCCTGGAGCCCTAACTCAGGTGGTCAAAGAACTTAAATCCGGAAACATGGACATAACTGCTTTACAAGAGATTGGATGGACTGGAGAAGGTACAATAAAAAAAACTAATAAATCAGTAGTATTTTTCAGCGGAAGCGAACGAGAACATCAATTCGGAACTGGTTTTATAGTCAGGGAAAGTCTTGTGGGGTCAGTTTTAACTTTCAAACCCGTTAATGAAAGACTTTGTTATATCAGAATCAAAGGACAACTACATAACTATTCCCTAGTTGCTGCCCATGCACCGACAGAGGAAAAGGAAGAGAATGTAAAAGATAACTTCTACGAGAAACTAGAGGAACTCATAAATAATTTACCTAAACAGGACATGCATATTATCTTAGGAGATTTCAATGCAAATATTGGGAAGGAAGCAGCGTACAAACCAACAATAGGTAACCATAGTCTTCACGATGTTAGCAACGATAATGGAACAAGGCTAATAGACTTTGCAGCATCCCACAATCTACTAATAAAATCGACAATGTTTGAACACAAGAATATACACAAACAAACATGGGTCTCCAACGACGGCGTCACAAGAAATCAGATTGATCATGTTCTAGTAGATGCCAGGAGGGGTAGTAACTGTCTAGACGTAAGAAGCCTAAGAGGAGCTGATGGAGACACGGATCATTTTCTTGTAAAAGCGAATATAAGGACAAGAATAGCGTCAAAAAAAACACACAAGAATACACCAACACAATTATGGAATACCGAAGTTCTACGTAATAAGGAGACAGAACAGAAATTTCAAAAGGCTATAAAAATCGCTCTAGCACAGACAGAAGACTATAACAACATAGACTCAGCTTGGAAAAATATCAAAGTAGCTCTGACAAGCGTCTCAGATGAAATACTAGGACACAAAAAGAAAACAACAAAAAAATGGTTCGATGATAATTGCCTGAACTCCATATTAGCAAGAAATATGGCTAGAAGGAACATGCTACAAAACCCCTCGCACAACAACAATGAAATGTATAGACAAAGAAGAACAGAGACAAGAAAACTAATGAAAAGGAAGAAGAGAGAGTATCAGGAACAAATAATCAGAGATATAGAAGAAAAAAGAAAGAACAAACAAGCGAGGCAGTTCTTTAAGAGAGTTTCAGATATCAAGACCGGGTACCAAGCAAGAACAGGAAACTTTCTTCAAAACGACAGTGGACAGCTTATTACTGATGACAAGGAAATCTTAAAAACCTGGAAGGAATACTTCTATCAACTATTGAATGACCAATCTAGCAGAAGTACATCAAACATAGAGGTACATACAGCTGAAATAGAAGACCAATACCCGACATACGAAGAAGTAATACAGGCAATTAAAAAACTCAAAAATAATAAGACACCAGGTAGCGATGGTATACCCGCAGAGTGCTTAAAACATGGAGGAGAAGCGTTGTACAGTTCGATATACAAGCTAATCAAGACATTTGGCAAGAAGAAACAATGCCAGATGAATGGAAAGAAGGGGTTATTGTACCAATACACAAAAAAGGAAACAAAAAGCAATGTATTAACTACAGGGAATAACACTCCTAAACACCACCTACAAAATCCTTGCAAACATCCTGCTAGAAAGAACCAAAACATACACAGAAGAAATCGTTGGAGATTATCAATGCGGATTTAGACCGGACCGCTCTACAATTGACCAGATATTCACAATAAAACAGATAATGGAAAAATGCTGGGAGTATGATCGTGAGCTTCATCAGATGTTCATAGATTTTAAACAAGCATTTGATAGAGTATGTAGGGACAGACTGTGGACAGCGATGCAGGAACTTGGCTTTCCAAAAAAACTAGTCCGGTTGATACGGATGTGTATGGAACGGTTACGATGTAAGGTGAGAGTTGGACAACAATACTCGGAGACATTTGAAATAAACAATGGACTAAAACAGGGAGATGCACTTTCACCACAACTCTTCAACTTAGCTCTGGAGCACATAATCAGAAGTGCAAGAATCGAAAAACCGAATACAGTATTTCATCGAGAAGGACCAAACTTACTACTGGCATTTGCAGACGAAATAGATCTAATAGGAAACACGCGATTAAGGATGAAGAAGACTTTGTAAGGTTTGAGAAGGAAGCAGAGAAGATGGGGCTCCAAATCAACGAAAACAAGACGAAATATATGTATATGAGCCGCAATAACCAAAGCAGAGACAGAATCGGTCAGAACATTACCATCGATGACTTTAACTTTGAGCGCGTTAGAGAATTCAAGTATCTTGGAACAACAATAACTGAAGACAATAACGGATCACAAGAAATAAACAACAGGATCCAGGCCGGCAACAGATGTATTTTTGCCCTCCAAAACCTTATAAAATCAAAACAACTAACACGACGTACGAAGATACAGGTCTATAAAACAATCATACGACCTGTTGTGATGTATGGAAGCGAAACGTGGACGATAACAAAGGCAAATGAAGAGAGACTACGTGTTTGGGAAAGAAAAATCCTAAGGAAGATCTTTGGTCCGGTGCTTGATGAAGCATCAGGACAATATAGGATAAGAACTAATAAAGAGCTTGAAGAACTTTACCCAGACGCCAACATCATAAAAGAAATAAAGTCCAGAAGACTCCAATGGGCAGGACACCTCAGAAGACATTCTGACGAACGAACAGTAAGACTGGTGTGGGAGGAAGTCCCAACTGGAAGGAGACCACGCGGACGCCCTCGTCTCCGGTGGCGAGATAATATAGCAGGAGACCTAAGCACTATGGGCGTGGAGAATTGGATGGAGGTTGCTCAAGACAGAAAACAGTGGAGGCATGTTGTCGAGTCGGCTAAAACCCACGAAGGGTTGTAACGCCACGGAGTAAGTAAGACAACATAGAAACTTTTTTACAGTTTAATGAATGATGCACGCGTTATCGATGTTTCTAAGTATTTGTAGGTATCCACACCCTCAAGTACAGTATCTTCAATAATCAATTGGATGTTTGAATCTGCTCAAACAAACATTCAACAGACTTTTCCCTGATATTCGTCGGAGTATTTTCATCTCTGTTGTTTCTCGTTTTAGATGTGTCAAGTCTTGTCTCCGCCGTGTATGTTAATATAGGTCTAATTGCTGCTTTATAGATTCTTGTTTATGTGTCTTGTCTTAGGTGTTTGTTTTTCCAGATTGTGTCATTAAGAGATCCCGCCGCTTTACTCGCTTTTAAGCTTTGTTGTCGTACTTCTTCTTCAACATCTCCGTAACTACTTACATATATTCCCAGATATCTAAACCTTGCATCCTGCTTTATTATTTTCCCATCAATTTCGATTTTACACCGTAGTGGGTATTTAGATGTTGTCATACATTTGGTTTTTTCAGCCGATATTATCATATTGCATTTCTTAGCTGTTGTAATGAAGATTTGTTAATATTTGGAGCTCGTCTTCTGTCTCGGCGATTAATTCGGCGTCGTCTGCAATCTGCATAACATAATATTTGGATTTCTTTGTTCCCCATTCTGTAGCCATGATCTTTAAGTACTGCTTGTATTATTTCTCGTCTAGTATTCCAATAGTTTTATTTCAGCTGGATTTATACCATGTTGCTACAATATTCTATATGTATTTTGATTTCTGTTTTGTATTAGGCGATCGGTATATTACAGATACAACTTTGTCAATATTTCAAAAAGTCGTAAATATCTTCTTTGTGCGCTATCACTAAGATTTTTATGCTCATAAGTATTTAAAAAAAATCGGAAATTTATTTTAATTAGTGTATTTCATTTTAGTGTTTCGTCTTCAAACAGAGTTTTGGTTGGTTCTATTAATTTTTCTATATCTTCACAGGTTTTGGTATCTTTCTAGATTTCTTCTTGTGAGCGATAAAAGGCGAGGTTGTTGATAATACTGTATCAGCGGCGGTATAACTACACCTAAAAATTTTGACACTTTGTTCAATTAATTTTGATTGGGTTTTCAGTTATTTTATCGTTGCTTTTGACAAAATAGCCATTGAAGCAAGTGTTTCAGAAATTGATATGTTGGTGTTGAGATTGTAAAAGCACATTCCTTGCGCAGTTTGAGAAGTTATGAACGAAATTGCCCTTTTCTTAACAAAAGTGAAATCTTGACTTTCATGTGTATTTGTGTATTTGTTTCTATTTAAGTTTATTGAACAATCTTTTTACAGCATGTCTGGAAAATTATATATTATACAAAGTCATCGAAAAAACAAATTTTTGAAAATAAGGGGAACATATCTCGCAACGATGAAGGCATCAGCTACTAATTGTCAGATATTTAAGTCTCAAATCTAACGAGGTTGGTATGCCACTTATGAAGCAGTTGCATAAAAAGTTACCATAATACGATTTTCTTTTATTACTGATATATATTTTACTGAAATTATACAAAACGTTAATTATAATTTATTATTTTTCTAATACCTTAAAGCTTCGAAATTTTCGTCTTGGAATTGAGTTATGTCTAGATATAAATGCAGAGACTTTTTTGTTAATACGTTAATAGGGGAAAATGAAAATAAACTTTCGTTTAGATTAGATAAGGAAATTACGAACAAAGCAAAATTTCTATAGACCCAATTCTCCTCATTAAATTATAATCTAGGGAATATTCATTGTTATTCTTGACACTATCTCGAGCACGAATTGTCTTCAACGGCGACCGCACTGGATGGCGGTTTTCCGGGACGCTCGCTTCGTCCGTAAGCAAGAGTTCGAGAAAGACAGAAATAGAGCGTTCCTAATTCCTTTTTCACACACCACTAAAACGTCATAACTCACTCGCCCCATGCGCCTTTTCAAGCGGCAGCGCCTTCATTAACACAAATTTACTTGGTGAAAGTACACTAGGTTGCTGTGCGTATGCAAACAATCTGTTAAATTGTGGGGAAGGTATAAGGGAACAAAGGATTAAGGATGATTATGCAGTCCGTAACATGTTTTGCACTGTAGCAGTCATTAGAACTTACGATAACTACGGAAGGGATTCACTTTTCGACTAATTATATATTAGAGATTTAAATATCTAGCAACAACTAAAATTTAATATAAATTGATAACTTTGGCAACACTTCCCTAATTGGCAATATATTGAACTTGATTATATGTTAATCAGTATATTAGATCAGATTATATCGTAGAGCTCAACAGGGAATTCCTTTAATGATTCTCAGAAGATTAAGAAAGTTCATAACAACCTGGGAAGCCATAAGTGAAAGATTAGTTGGCGTATAAGCAATAAATAACGACGCACTAGCCAACGTAAAAGACGCATTTTTTGAACGGCTTCACGAAGAAATATCGAAAATAAGTCAATCGCGGGAAATAATATTAATGGGGATATTAACAGTGGAATAGGAAGAAAAGATGCGGATGAAAGTAGGAAATACAGAGAAGACACAACGAACAACAATGGTGAAAGATTCATAGATTTATGCTACCAGAATCAACTCAGAATCTTAAACGGATACTTTCCACATAAACTAATACACAGATATACATGGATTCAGGGCACACGAAACATAAAATCAATAATCGATTATATTGTAACAAAACAAAAACCCGACTGAGAGTACAAGATGTAAGAGTACAGAGAAGCGCAACATGCGGTAGCGATCACTATTTATTACGTTCAAAAATACACTTCCTAATCCGAAGAGAACAGAGAGAAACACATATAGACATAAACAAGACAGAAAAGATACAGGAACGAAGATACAACATCAGTAGCCTAGATGAAGAAAGTACCCAAGACTTATTCGAAAATAGATTGGATGAGAAGCTACAAATTGCCGCACCTAAGAATATCGACCAGTTCTTCCATATTTACAATTTGTTAATTCGCAGTTATAAAGCGTAGAAAGCTGTTTGATTAAGTCAATTAAGAGTTCATCTTCGGTAGATGAAAATACACTGATTTTTACTACTGAATATCATTTACCTACGACTGAACGGAACCGACATTCTGACGCAGTGTTTAGTAGTTAAGACTATTAAACACTGCATCAGACGAGTTAGATTAAAAAAAATACCCTAAGAATAATTCAGTGTATGACCAACCCAGTAGCCATCCATAATCGATGTAGAAATCAAGCATATAATAATAATAATAAACAGCAAGAAGAACCACAAGTGAGCCAAAGAACAACAGGAGCTCCACTGGCTGAAGGTGCTGCGTTGGAACATCAGCCGGCGCTCATTCAAGCAGGACGACCGAGGCAGCGCATGAAATGGACTGTGTCTATAAACGAAAACATTTTGCGCTTCTATTACAAGGTGACGAACCTCGGTCAGAATCGATCTGTTGTATGTGGATGATTTAAAATTATTGGCTTCCATTTGAAATCACCTAGATCAGATGCTAAAAACCGTAGAAACTTTCTCAAATGATATCAGCATGCATTTTGGACTAGACAAGTGAAGTATACTAAATATAGTCAGTGCCTATTATTTTATCTATTACTGGTGTTATTCCCAAAAACCTCCTAGAGAACATAAAACAGCTGGGTCTAAATGAACATCTCTATAAGGTCATGCAGAAAGCTGTACTCCTCGCGACGTCCAGATGTGTACGAAAATTTTTGGGAGATACTCCAACATACCAAGTCACTTAGGGCTCGATAACACGGAAAGAGTCCCACCAGAGCTCAATCCTTTTGATACCTTAGGTGCCTGGGACAAGTGAATTTTCCCCTTAGAGGGAGTGTAAGCCGTATGGCTAAATAATAATAAATAATGGATAGAGATAACCTAATTTGTAAAATTATAAGACGAGTGGAGGATTAAAAAACAAATTGGAAAATCTGAGTCATTCAGTAAGCCACATGCCGTTAGACATTACGCTCAATTTAATAGCGGATTTGAGGACTATAAAATTAAACACAATTCACTAACATGTATTTATACTCTATACTAGTTTATTCTTAAACATTAGTTTATTGTAAATGGCTAAAATCAGTGTTTCCTTTTTGTTTTCCTTACAAAGGTTTCTGCGTAATCCCTTTTTGGTCGTTCCTTTTAAAAAAATTTAAGAGTATAACGTCATATATCTTAATTTTAGGCTTACAGTATTTTCCACTTTCAATAGATTATTGTACTTGATTTAGCAACCAGTCCGGCAAATGCATTTACATAGTTTTAATCTATAAAGAATTTATAGAAAAAAAATTGTAAGATAGGTCTTAAAATATAGTAGTTTAACATAAAACTTTGGAATACATTTTTGTGAAATATTTAAGACTATTCTCAAAATTAAAAAAAAAATGTCACCAAAGAATGTATAATAAACAAATAACCTGCCTGAATCTATAATTTGTTGGAAATAAAAACAATACGAAGAGCAGATGGAAGCTGCAAAAAAAACAATAAATCCACAGGTAGGTAATGCAAATAGAAATCAATAAAATGTCCTTTTGTGAAATAAATATTTTTATATTATCGAAGTGCTTTGACAAAAAATAGTGGAACAGTGTCTTGTTAACGTGTTTGCATTTTCGCCAAAATGTTATGTACAGACGAAAATTTGGTGACTATATTATTAATATTGATTGCCTGTTAATGGAAATAAGAACCCTTATTTCATTGTGTCGTATCGACCCTCACGATTCCGTTTTGTACTACACTGGCTCATCATGCAGTGCTCGCTTCAAGGCGGCTTCGGCAGTCTCGTGGGCGATGGCGATTGAATGAAACCGACTGACAGCCCACAATGACTCATCCAAAATCTAATGGAAACTCGGTGATTCTCTGGTAAGAGACGGAATATAGGGCTGGCTGGTTTATTGAGGCTAAATTCTGAGTAGGGTTACCCAGCTTTACAGATATTGTAATTAGTAAGATCACTTGCCTGTATTTGGGAAAATCGAAACGGGGTGTTGTAATGAGAGTACAATACACACTTCGAGAAAGTAATTGTCAGTTCAAAGACAAATGGGCGACTAAGGATTTGAAGGGCTTCGAGTTATGTTTAACCAACTTAAGAGGATTAGTTTACAATGAAATTGCAATTAAAAACATTGGAGGAGAAATAATGATTGTGGGTAGAGTTCTATTTAGATTTTTATAAGTTATTCAGTATATCCGATATTTTGCGTACCAAAACAAACTTCAGAACGAAACTGACAATCGTTTATGAAATTTCTATTTAGATCTAAGGATCAAATCACTCTAACGAAACAATACAAAAAATAATATCGATGACTTTTACTGGACTACAAAAGGTAGAGTGGGGACTCCTACGAATTAAATCAGTTTTCATTCAATTTTATACCTATCTTTATTTATCAGAGTCATAATACCTAGTACAAAATAATTTTTGTACTTTGAGAATTTTATAAACTGAAAATAGACTTTTTATTTTTTCATTCGCCTTTTTGGTTATTTGTATCTACGCAACTTTTTTTCTGTAGTTTTATTCACAATATATTTAGATTGAAGATTTGTGGAAAATTACATCAAATAAGTTTTTTAGATTATTAGATCGGTCAATAATTTTCGACTAACACGTAAAAAACATTTTTTTTACAAAATATTCTTTAAATCATGAATGTGTTGCTTGTGTGAGTCCATTTCAAAAGTAAAGAAATAAATAAGACTTACTCACAATCAACTCAATCACTTACTTTGATTGTAAGTAAGTCTTATTTATTATTTCTTTACCTATTTAAAATATTCTTTATTTATGAGAATAATCTCATTCAGCTAATCTTGTCGATGCCGCCGTTGTATAGCAATTTATCTTTGCCTTTAATAAGCTTCTGTTTCAGCGATTACTTCCTTACCTCGTCACGGAGCAATTTTTTAGATCAAAAAAAGGTGGTAGTCGCTGGGTGCCAAATTTGGACTATAAGGAGGGTGCGGAAGCAAAGCCAATTCGTGCATTTTTGACATCGTTTTCATAGACTTGTGACAAGGTGCATTTTCTTGGTGAAACAACAATTTTTTCTTTAACAAATGAGCAATTTTCTTGGCTATTTCGGTCTTCAAAACCTTCAATAAACCAATGTAGTAAGATCTGTTGATTGTTCCTCCATGTTTTAAATAGTCAAAGAAATTAGTTTCTTGCGGGTTCCACAATACAGAGATTATACCCTCTCTCCGGCGGTTCCGAGTGTTTTTGATCGTTTTGGGTGACTTTCTCTTACCCACGGTTTTGTTTCCAGGGTGAAGTAATAGTTCCATGTTTCCTACATTGTTACTGTTACATACTAACGCAAACACTCTGACTTATTCCGACATTTGACATGTCCAAATAATGCCGAGACGCATCAGTTCGTTGTTGTTTTTGCTTAGGTGTAAGAAAACTAGAGCTATTCAGGCTGCTTGTAGACGAGACAAAAACAAGCATATAGAGAAAATCTGCAGAGAAATTCAACTACACGCCGACACAAATAACACCAAAGAACTCTTTGATAAAGTCAGACAACTCACACGTAAATTCAAGCAGAAATCTTGGCTATCAAAGATGATGAAGGTAATGTACAGACGGATTTGGACAAGGTTATTGATGTTTGGAGGGCGTATTGTAAGTCTTTATACACCAATACGGACCAGATGCCAGCGGACGCCCCGTTTGTACCTGACTGCCAGACCTCCACTTTCCATTCTCCTTCAACAGAGACACACCACACTAGTTTTGAGTCTGAACCTGACATACTTTTTTCCGAGGTGGAATTCGCTTTAAAAAGACTTAAGTTAAACAAAGCAGCAGGATATGATCTCATTACTGCAGACGTCTTGAAGCATCTTCCGGAATGTGGAGTGAAAATATTACATCCATTGTGCAATGAAATATGGCACACAGGCGTCTGGCCTGAGGATTGGAGAGAAGAGAAATAGAATCATACCTCTTCATAAGAAAGGTTCAACAAATAATTGTAACAACTACAGGCTATTAGCTCTAATATCACACGCCAGTAAGGTGATCCTCTACATACTGCAACGGCGTCTAGAAAACTTCATAAGTTGGCAAATAGCACCTGAGCAGGCTGGATTTGTAAAGGGCAGAGGTACTAGAGAACAAATCCTTAATGTACGAAACATCATAGAAAAAGCCAGAGAATACCAGATCCCGATATTTATATGTTTCGTCGATTATACAAAGGCCTTTGATAATGTTAGATGGAACAAACTATGGAACATATTGACGACCATGGGTGTACCTAAACACATGACTCACCTTATTAGCAAACTGTATCAAGATAACCTGGCATATATTCGAATGGACGGATATCTGTCTGACAAATGCACTTTGGAGAAGGGAGTACGCCAAGGATGCGTTTTATCTCCCTTATTATTTAACATCTATTCGGAGTTCATAATACGCAGAGTTTTGGATGGTTGGGAGGGAGAGTAAACCTAGGTGGTGTTAAGATATCTAACTTGCGTTTCGCAGACGACACTACACTTCTAGCCTCTACTCCAGAAGAAATTATTAAATTATTAAAAAAACTCGAGGTAGAAAGTGCTAAATTTGGACTCATGGTTAACTACAACAAAACCAAAATCATGGTTATTGATCGCCAACAACAGTTTCCTGAAACCCAAACTATTGCGGGATGCGAGGTAGTCTCATCTATGATATATCTTGGAGCTCTAGTTAACAACACAGGCAGTTGTGAATCCGAAATTAGAAGACGCATTCAACTAGCAACAAGAGCAGCAATGAGTGAACTAAACGGGGTCTGGCGTGATCGTCACATTACTATGACAAACAAAAAGAGACTCGTTTCAACTCTGGTCTTTTCCATATTTTACTATGCATGCGAGACATGGACAGTCAAAGAATCAGATCGACGACGTATAGACGCCTTTGAAATGTGGACATGGAGACGCCTGCTTCGAATTCCATGGACGGCTCGCCGTACAAATATCTCGGTTCTGGATGAAATTAAACCGGATCAGCGTCTCTCCAGTACCGTTTACTCTAGAATTTTAAAGTTCTTTGGCCATATCCATCGAAGTGATCACAAAATGGAGCGGTTGGTGGTCCAAGGAAGGCCTCAGACTCAACGCCAACGCGGAAGATCTCCACAGCGATGGGCGGACATTACTAAAAAGCTTCTCAATAAACAGTATACTGAGGCAATACATATAACTGATGACCGCGACCAGTGGAGAAATATTATCAATCAAACTGTCCGAGCTGCTGAAGCCCAATTATGAACCACAACACATCTACTAAGATGTTAATGACTGTGATGATGATGAAGAAAACGCAGCATACATTTGAAAAACAGCTTTCTCATACTCAAATGTTCGTGTAGAATAGTGAAAATGCTACCGCTTGATAATACTAGAGTGTCAAATATTTTTGTAAATTCACTTTGCGATTTTACATAATAATTTTCCGCATTTTTCGAGCTTTTCGAGAATAATTATCTCGCTTGACATTCCAGAGCGCTCAGCATCAGAAGTGTCGGTACGACTGTGTTTTACTTGAGCAAACCATCATTTAATTGTAATTAAGTATAATTTCTTAGAATTTATTAATTATTATAATAATATTTAATATTTATAATAATTTATAATAATAAATAATTATTAAATCTATAATGTATTAAAATTTCCTTTTTCACAAGTGTTCAATTTTTTCACATGCGAAAAATCATGTAAATTTTTCGCTGTATTACTAACTACCATTCTACCACAATTTTACCATTATTTCGCATTCTTCAACCCTTCCTACTCACATTTTAACCCCACTCGATTAGAAATACAAACAGTTGTACGATAGCAAACAAGAAAGACTCTCTCTTGATTGTTGACTCTTGTTCGCTCTTGCCTGTTACCTAACGTTTGGTACAGACGTATCCTCTTGCCTCTTATTTATTGCTGAAGACAGGTGCTCTCTCTTGTCTGTTGACTGCCGCTATCAACAGAAATTTTCTCTATCTCTCTCTCTCTCTCTCTCTGTCTCTTTCGTTTATAGTTACGCGAAAATACCGCAAATACTATTTTAAACCGCGTACAGACGCAAATGTGCTCTATCTCGTGATCTCAGTGTTAGTACCGTAGATTCCCCGTATGAAAATAAGCGCGAGTGAAAGCCTGTCAATACCGCGTGTGTATGCGCAGCAGAAATATTGGTGAGACTTTGTATAAACTTACTTTGCTATTGTCTGTATAACCCTTTACTACATATCCTAATTTATTTCAACCAGCTCTATGTAATACAGTCCTCATACACTGAAATTATACTCATAATTTCACATATGTACACCCTTTTTGTACAACAAGTTAAAAAGTGTCACATTTCAAACAACTATGATTTGTATGTTTTCTGTGTGTGTTGGAAAGAGCCGAATTCCATAAAACCGCTTCGAACGAAGCACCTGACCGATAGATTATTTTGTTTAAAAGTGAATCTAATATATAGACTTAAAATTCTAAAATAATCCCGTAAATTATGAAAGCATCAAATTAGATGTTATGGTATTATGGCACACGCCCAAGAAGCATTCATGTGTACTATCTGCCCATGGGTAACCGAAAGGTGCAGATTAATATCTAATTATCTATATCATTTGCTATAACCAGAGGGTGACAATTTGCATATACCTATGCTTCGGGTCGAAGCGACTGCGATCTGGGCGGCACTGCGCACTACAGCATGCGTGTCTATTACATACACCGAATGGCGTGTACAAAGAGGAAATTGCGGAGTATCCTTTTCATTAAATTTTTATGTACAAGAATTATTGACTATAATGGGTATTTGACTATACCATTATTGATTGTGGGAATAACTAGATAAATGTCAGGTTTGCTGTCAGATTACGGTCCGATTTTACCAAGAACCGATTATTAGTAGGCGAATAAATCATCAACTGTACTTGTCGCGAGATTGATTCGTGCGACTGCGGTAATTGACCTATAAATACTAATCCAAACGCGTTTCCAACTGCTATTTTATTAGCAAATAAACGAATATCTATCCGCATTCGGCAGAAAATAGATTGTTAATCATATAATTATGGATTCTTAGCGTACAGAAAAAGAACAGGTTCTTGTTTTTCTTTTTAAATTAATTATAGAAGATGGAATATATCGCAGATATTAAACTCTTGTCATACGTCTTCTTCAGTTGCTTCTCTTGTTCTTCAATGTTCATTATGTGATCAATGTCTCTATCTGTCTAGAAACTTAGGTAACTGAAATAACTCACTTGTTTTAGCAGATGATCGTCAATTAGTATTTTTGTTCTTATGGGGTATTTACATCCAACCGCCATAGCTTTCGTCATTTTTTTCAATGTTGTTAACAAAATATATTAAAATTCCTAACAGGAAAAAGTGTCTGTAAAAATTATTGACTTGGTGATTTAAGACGAGGAAGATAACTTGACTCAATCAAGGCTACAAACAGTAACCCTATGAGGTAAAGAAGATAAAAAATATGAATTGCCTCATAAATGGGATAGATGGCAAGAATGAGATATATTCAATTTATGTAACGAATGTAAATACCGGCGGCGTTGAAAACAATTAGAATATATCTGTGTCAATTGCAATTAGACAGTCAATTATGCATGCTTCGGGTAAGATATAACAATATTAGCCTGAGCGATCGCCCCGTCCAGTGTTTTGCACTTGAATAAGTAGGTATAATATTTCTCGGCAAATACGAAAAATGCATACGAAAGCTGCACTCTTTGCCTTTAAAACGCATCTTGATTTTTATCGATAGGACATTTGTATCAAAAGATATCGAATTTTTACCGTCCCGCTGATACAAATTTTATTGATCATTGATTTCGCGCGTGTAACTGACATGGAAAATCGGCGGTCGCTTCAAGCGTTGTTTCTAAGAGAACGGTTCCTGCTAACAAAAAATGCTTACAAACATTTTGTTTAAAATTATCTCAGCTACATTTTTTATTTGAAACATTTTTATCTACGGTGTACAGATTCGTGGTAAATCGATTTTTTTGCGTCTTTTACCTCCCTGCGAGAGCGGTTTTAGGGGGAAACCCGGGGGTAAAAGTGGGTAACTTATTTGCATCTTTTTGAGGTCCACTAAAAGGTCCCCCAACAGCATACGAGAGGTTGATGTTTATATTTCTGGTCTAACAATGAAAAACCAAGTATTTATGGTCGGAAATGACTTGTTGCTTTTCAAAATATTCTCCAAGAAAATCAATACACTATTGCATGCGTTTGAACCAATTTTTGACGCATTTTTTTCACTCGGATTGAGGTAACTCCAAAACATGTGTTTTAAACGCTTCAACAGCTTCTTCGGGCGTCGAAAATCGTTGACCACACAATTTATTTTTGATGTGCCGGAATAAAAATAGGTCATTGGGTGCCAAATCTGGACTGTACGCGGATGACCGTTAGTTCGATGTTTTGGCCGGTTCAAAAACTCCGTTGTGTGTGCGGATATGTGCGAGCTTGCATTATGGAGGTGAAGAATGATTCGTCTGTTCTTATGTTTTTCCGAATTTCACTGAAAACTTCTGGCAAACAAATGGTTGTATACCATTCAGAATTGACGGTCTTACGTTCTTATAACAGCACTATAGCTACATGACCAGGTATACCAAAAAAACAAGCGACCATTTGTTTCGATGTGCTTCTTTTACGAACAGCTTTTGTTGGATTTCGTTGAAATTCGTCATGGAAAGAGCGCCAACTACGACTAAATTCATTTACCAATTTTTTACGGTGCTAAAAGATGGGGCTTGATCCACGTATAACGATTTGATTTCATCGATGCACTCTTGTCTTGTGCATAGGCATATAGTACGAAAATGTTACGGTTCAATTCCATTTTTTGGCCAAGACAATTTTTTTAAGCCACTGTAAACAACACAAATATTTGTAACATTTTTTTATATAATTAAAATATGGTCGTGTTTACGATTAGAAATGTTGATGACGGAAGAATCTACCTACCAAAATATCACGGAATTTCCCTAAGTACGGAAGGTTTTTAATCCTTTCCTTTGTAATCCTGTGTATGAATGGAACTAAATCTTTCCGGCTTTAAGGCGGGTTTCTGTTTGATACTTTGGGAAACAATATCTTCGGAGGCACGTATAGTAATTTTTCGGTAATAACCTAATCCTAAGGATTCTATTTTTCTCATGTCCAATTGCTGGTACCGGTGTCTAACTCAAAACATTTCGGAATCTTACCTTCTCAGAAATACATACAACTGGCCTATGATTTCTAAGTGAAAGATATCCCTTCTTCCTTTTTTTGTAGTTGGTAATTTTTTGCAAGAGAGGAACCAATTGACTTCTGAGTGGGCTCTCGTTGAGTAAAGGCTAATATCTCGTGAGACGCTTCGCTCACATTATCGTATCTGTTACTTTACCGTCTCTGTGCATTTTTTTAAGTGTGTATACACTTGTATATTTGAGTTTTTTGATCTTATACTATATTAGATTAAATACATTATAAAGTACTTCAATGTTAATTAAATTCAGTGTTTAATACAAGTACAGTGAATTATGTGCATTCAGATTATCTGTAAGTTAGAATCATATCTCATATTGGTATGGTATCATATTATCTGCAATCATCTGGCGAATCAAAGTCATCATTTCTTCAATGTAGTTGAGAGTAACTACTGAATTTTGCATTATTTAAAGAACATAATTTTATGAACTTTCAGTCTAAGATTTATCATTAAGATAATAGTGCGAAGCAAATAATCGACTTAACCAAGTGCGGTTTGGTTAAAGTTTTATGTCTGTAACCTTTTGTATTCTTGTAAATTTAGATTGATTAATTTTTGTTATTTGCTATAATTGTTATTCATTTTTTTTGGAATATCTCAAGATACGCCCAAACACTTTATTTGTGCATGATGATATTACATATTTTTGTAAAGGTATTTTATAATTATATTACTGCTTAATTTTATATGTATACCACCATTTCATAATTGATGGTATATTTTTATCTTATGTGTACATTCAGCTACCGATATTGTTTTGTTGTTGAATATATTGTTTTTGTTTTATATACGCATTTTATTTGTCGACTCCTAACAAGTTTCCTGATATAACCATAACTCTGAATATTTGCTTTTTAACTTTAAATATTACTATACCTTTGACCAGGAGAAAGATCAGGCTGACTAAGTTTCGTAGGTAAGTAGGTGTAATACCTAATATATTTATTATTGGTTTATGTAGAGTGTTAAGCAAATTTATTTAATAATTAACTATTGATATCTTTCCTTGGTTTTGGTCTCTAAACCAAAAATATCTTTCCTTATCTCTTTTCTTTTCTAAGGTTTCTTAATTATCTCCTTAAACCCCAAAAAATTGAAGGGCGCCCTGTTTCTATCTTATCGTATCTTTGGTAGTTTTACCCATCTATCTTGTTGTTTACTTCTGTATCTTTTCTAATATATCTTATCTTGTTCTATCTTTACTTATTTCGTCCGTCGGACCCATTCCCGGTTCCAAAAGCTAGTTTCGAACCCACGACTCGCTCTCCCCCAACCATATGGCTGCCGTCCGCAGTGTCTCCATTGGTGACCTTTCTAGCACCATCCAAAAAAGGTTTCCGATGTTACATATTGTTCATACAAAACGAGTGTACATATGCTTAAAAATGTCAAACTTTTCACTGCAAGTGTCAGATGTCAGTTGGCAGTACTTAGTGTTGCCTAGGCCAGAAATATAAATAGCAAACATTACGACCTAAAAAAAAATGCTAATGTGTATTTAATTTGATATAAATCATTAAAAATTATTCAAATATTTTTGCAATATCAATAAATAAACGGATTGTGTTATCAACAAAATAATCACTTTAGAACGCGTCGACAGCGTTAGTATTATTTATTGCTTTTGAAGTTGTCATGTCTTAAGGATTATGTATACTCTGCCCTAAGCAAGGGAGATATTTCACCCTCCGGAAAATGTGTATAGAACAGAAATGACGTCGGCTCTCAGTCGGTGTGCTCGGTCCTGCAAATCCTTTAATACTCGGAAAATGGTAAATTACGGAATTTCATTATTACGTAAATACAATAGTAGGTTTTTCGAGCTTTTGTAAGACTGGCAATTCATATGAAATCACGTTGTGTGAAATATGTGCATATGAATGGTCCATATTTTTACAGTTGCATATGCCCACTTTCTTGATATATCAATTGTAAGTAAAGAATATTGTTACGGCTATTTTTAAATAAACTGTAAGTAAGACAATAAAAAGTAAACTAGCTAATACAACAAAAATGAGTCTCATGAGTTCTCACAGTTACCTCAGACGCCGAATTAAATAGCTATAGCAACAAGCACCTTAGTGTTGCAGTGCGAACGCAGCACCCGTAAAAGTTAAATGATTGGACTGGGATGTTAGGCGACCATATTGTCGGTCCATTTTTTATCGATGGAAACCTTCTTCTTCTTAGCCTTCTGTCATCCATGTTTGGACATAGGCCTCTCCCAACTCCTTCCATCGGTCTCTATCCTGAGCAACATATTTCCAATTTGTTCCAGGCTATTCTTCTAATGTCATCAACCCATCTCATCTGTGGTCTTCCTCTTGATCGTTTACTTTCGTAAGGTCTCCAATGTTGTATTGTAGTATTCCAACGTTGGTCTTTCTGTCTAGCAGTGTGGCCCGCGAAGCTCCATTTAAGTTTGGCAATGTTTGTTGTTATGTCCTCGACTTTTGTTTTGGATCTTACCCAGTCGTTCCTCTTTTTATCTGACAGTCGTATACCTAACATTGCTCTTTCCATTGTTCTTTCTGTTGTGGCTAGTTTATTCATGTTTGCCTTGGTTAGGGTCAAGTTTGACATCCATATGTCATGATAGGAAGGATGCATTGGTTGAGCACTTTGCTCCTCAAGTATTGGGGTATTTTGCGGTTCTTAAATATCCAACTAAGTTTTCCAAATCCTGCCCATGCTAGTCTTACTCTTCTAGTAATTTCCGGACTTTGGTTCTCTTTGTCAAGTCTCAGGATTTGGCCTAGGTAGATATATTCCCGGATTTGTTCTATCTCACTGCCGTTTATAGTTATATGTCTGGGGTCTTCTGTGTTTGTCATTATTTTTGTTTTTTTCATATTCATTTTTAGGCCGACGTATTGGGAGCTGGCTGCTAGTTCCCCAACATAATTTGCAGTTCCTCGAATGTGCTCGCTATAATCACTATGTCGTCAGCGAATCTGAGGTGGTTTAACTTGTTGCCATTAACGTTAATGCCATATGTTGACCAATTTGTAGTTTTAAGACGTCTTCTAGGCTAGGTTGAAAAGCTTTGGCGATATTACGTCTCCTTGTCTCACTCCTCTCTTAATGGGGATGGGATTTGTATTTTCGTCTAGTTGTACTATCATAGTTGCATTTTCATATATATTATGTATTAGTTGCCTATATCTCGAGTCTATTCTACAATTATTAATAGCTTGTTCTATGGCCCACATCTCGATATCAAACGCCTTTTCATAGTCGACGAAAGCAAGAAATACGGGTAGTTGGTATTCATTTGCCTTCTCTATCAATGTTCTCATTGTCAACAGATGGTCTGATGTACTATATCCTTTGCGGAAGCCAGCCTGTTCAACCGGTTGGTAATTATCCGTTTTGTAGGTTAACCGGTTATTAATAATTCTCATAAATAGTTTGTATACTTGACTGAGCAACGATATAGGTCTATAATTCTGTAGATCACATTTGTCCCCTTTTTTGTGTAAGAGTATTACTAGACTCTCGTTCCAGTCTTTAGGGATCTGGCTATTATGGAGACATCTATTAAATAGCTCTGTTAGTACAGGGATTGTTAATGTCTTGCTTGTTTTCAAGAGCTCGGCAATTATACCGTCGTGTTCTGGAGCTTTATTATTTTTAGTTCTTTTAAAGCTCTTTCTATTTCGACTCCCTTTATATTTGGTAGTACTTCTGATCCCACGTTTTTTATTTTTCTTTTGACGTTCTCCTTTGTTGTTTCATTAGGCTGGCCTTGCGAGCTGTACAAGGATGTGTAGAAGTCTTCGACAATATTTGTTATTTTATATTTGTCCTTCTCTACCTTATTGTTGGCGTCTTTAATTTTGATGATTTTTTGAACTCTCAGTGCGAGTCTTAGACATTTTAAGCCTCTGTTGTTTTCAATGACCCGCTCTATTAAGTTCTTGTTCCATTTTTGTATGTCGCGTTTTAGTTCTTTTCTAATTGTTTTATTACGTTCTCTATATTCTTGAGTACGGCGTTTGTTTTGCGCTAGTAGTTGTGTTCTTTCCGTCATTAGCTGTTTAGTTTCATTGCTTATTTTGTCTTCTTTAGTCCTTGTTTTCTTTGCGACCTGTAGTCCTGCTGCGAGAAGGTTTTTATTTAGGTTTTATTAATCTCGTCAATTTGATCTTGATTATGTGAAGGATCAGATTCGAACTTATCCGCTAAGACCTCTCGGAATTGCTCTTCATTTGTTCTTAGTTTAAAGGCATCTATCCTCATTGTTTTTTTTTAAATCCTTTTTTCTCTCTTCTTTCATGTTAATATTTATTTTTGCTCTGACTATACGATGGTCACTGCCCGTTGTTACGTTGTTTATTGTTGTGACGTCTTTAAATATTCCTTTGTTGTTTGAGAGAAAATAGTCTATTTCATTTTTGGTAGTTCCGTTAGGTGCGACCCATTTCCACTTTCTGTTAGGTTTCTTTTTGTAGAAGGTATTCATAACATACATGTTTTCTTGTTCCAGGAATTCCATGAGTCTTTCTCCTCTTGTGTTTATTGTGCCGAGTCCAAAGTTTCCAATCTTGCTTTCAGAGTCTTCAATCTTACTTCCAATTTTGGCGTTAAAGTCTCCCATTATTATTATTTTGGATTCTTTGTTGTTGTCTATAGCTTTTTTAACGTCTTCGTAAAAAGAATTTATTTCCTTATCGGTTGCTTTTTCAGTTGGAGCATAAACTTGCACGATCTTTATTTTAGTACATCTTAGCACGATGGAAACCTAAACGGGCCCAAATATTTACAACTTTTACAGAATGATATCATTCCAGCAGTTCTCAAACGTTTCCTGATCGACTGATAAGTACACGTGGTACAATTAAATGGCCCGCTAGATCCTGTGACTTAGCGCCTAACGATTTCTTTTTTGGGGTTTTCTCAAAGAAAACACTTATAGGCATCAGTTTGAAAGGACTACAAACCTAGTCGAAACAAGGGCAAAAATACTTCATTTCTCTGCAAGCATTATACCAGCCCTACTCCAAAATATGAAGAGAAATCTGTATGACAGATTTGGTTACTGTTTAGCACAAGGAGGTGGAATATTTGAGCCTTTAATTAATTAATCTGCTTTGCTAATTTTTATTTTTTGTTATGTACATTTTACGAAGTTTGTAGGTTCTTAAGTAGGTAGTTTTTGTTTTATTTAAAAGTAAAAAACGATTCTTATTCTGATTTTTTTCTTCTTTCTTGTCTTTTTATTATAAGCTTTGTCCATAAAATTTGTACAATTTTCAGTGACCATAAAGCATATTACTAATTTACTGACTTATTTATTTGTATTGTTATTAAGGCTAAAAAATAACAAAAAATTAGCTTTAAAGCATTATAATAAATATACTCTAGAGATGGGATTGCAATAAATCTTAATTCCTATGGTTAACAAAACAATGTCGTTATCTGTATATGCAAATACTTGCTTCTGATAGCTATATCCTACCGATAGACCGAGTAATAATAATAATAGTTATACCAAAGTGTATATGTATACCAAAATAAAAATCATCATTATTATTCTCCTCGCGTTTGTCTCTGCGGCGGCCTGTATCCTTATTTTTAATTTCTCGATATCTGTATCTACTTCTCTAACTCTACTGCTGCACTTTTCGCCATATATTTTCCCATTGTTCTTAAGTGCTGATGGTTGATACCTAAAACTAATTTTGACCATCTAAATATAAGTTTATTTCTTATTTGTTGTAGTAACTTCAATAATTTTCCACAACATTTCAATATTCTTGCACATATTCTGTTTTGTCCCGTGTACAAGTTTTGGACTTTTCCAAAGGCCCTATCTTCATTTTTCCAATCTTACCCCCAAATCCTCTCAGGATTTCCTACTCACACCACGTTATTGGCATACAATAAACACCAAGACATGTCTGTTTGGAATTTTATTTACCTGTTATCGCATGCAACTTCGTCTTAGTGCCTCATACCCAATTTTGAGTGTTGTACTCTGCAACACTAGTGAGAATAACTAAGCATTTAGCCCTAACGCAATCCTACTCTCAGACTCCTACTTTTATAATAGAAATTGCTATCGTTGATCTACTTGCATACATCAAAACTAATTTTCGAAGATATAATATTTCTTATATCTCTCTTCTTCTTAACATGCCATACACCAAAGTGCGTAGGCGACTATCTCATTACTAGAATTCTGTTCTTGGCGGCGTGACACAGCTCGCCTGTATTGTGTATTCCTGTCCATTCTTTAATATTCCTTAACCAGGATAATTGTTTGCGGCCGGCTCCTCTCCTACCTTCGATCTTCCCTTGTAGGATTAACTGTGGTATTTCATATTTTGCTCCTCTCAATATGTGCCCAAGGTAACCAATCTTGCGTTTTTTAATTAATTCAAAGAGTTCTCTTTCCACGCCGGCTCTCTTAAGGACGTCATCGTTTCGAACTCTATCCACCCAAGGTATGCGCATCATTCTTCTCAATGACCACATTTCAAATGCTTCAAGTTTGTTGATAGATGTTTTTTTCAAAGTCCACGTTTCCATGCCATAAAGCAAGATGGACCATATGTAGCACTTGACCATTCTGTAGCGTATTTCGAAATTTAGGTTTTGATTACATAGGAGCGGTCTGAATTTCACAAAAGCTTGTCTTGCCATTTGTATTCGGGTTTTTATCTCGTGTTGTGGATCCGATTGGTCATTGATTGTGGTGCCAAGGTATTTAAAAGTTTTCACGCGTTTTATACGATCGTCATCTATGCATATTATCGGGTTTTCTGGAGGGTTTCTGTTAATGACCATATATTTCGTTTTCAAAATGTTGATTTTGAGGCCATATTTTTTACCTATGCTATTCACCCTATCAAGTAATAACTGCTGATCTTCTAAATTATCAGTTATAATCACTGTGTCGTCCGCATAGCGTAGGTTGCTAATTGGTATGCCGTTCACCTTAATGCCTAATTCCGTGTCTTCTAATGCTTCCGCAAATATATTTTCAACATATAAATTAAAAAGCATCGGAGAGAGTATGCAGCCTTGGCGGACACCTTTCCGGATTTCAAATTCATCCGTATATTGGTCTTGATCAATCCTCACCTTTGCCATTTGGTTCCAGTATAGATTCTGAATAATTCTGATCTCCTTCTGGTCAATGTTGGCCCTATGTAGTAGTTCCATCACGATATCATGTTTAACATTGTCAAATGCCTTCTCGTAGTCGATGAAGGTGAGGTAGACATCTTTTCGTTGATCTAAGCAGTTTTGCATTAAGGTGTTCAAACATAAAATTACCTCTCTTGTTCCTAGTCCTCCCTTAAAACCGAATTGTGTTGACCCGCTAAGTTCTTCTAGTATCTTATATCTTATATCTCTACAATATATCTTATAATATTTCGAATAATATCGATATAATATCTCTTATAAAATTTCGAAGATATAATATGTCTTCAAGAATCCGTATATTAATTATTTCTCTCCCTTATTTGCACGGTGCGGCTAAGTAGTTATATCTATAATCTAGTAATAATAGATAATAGAAACTCGTAAGGCAGTGGAGAGGTTTACTACCTATTGGTACGAAAATAATGGCTTAGATAGTCGAAAGCTACACAAACATTTAAAACACGACGTAGAAGAAAATGAAATATAAGAAAGAAAAACAAATAGTTTCAAAGCCAATCCCATCGTAAAAATACCTATGTTACTAATTAGTTACCGAATTGTACACGAGTTAGACCACATAATACAGCAATGAAATGGGAAATACAAAGGTCATGTTCAACCGACTGACCTGGTCATCCGTCTTTAGAGATAACCACATCAAACCTGGCCTGATCAATATGCTGGGCACGTTCGAACCTACAGCTTCCCCTCTGTGTTGCGTGGACAAAAGCCAATCACGTCGTTTTTTATTAAGGGTCGATAATAAAGAGGGTAGCATGATTAAATTTATCAGATCCTGCAAAAATGACTTTTTAAATTTAAACGCAAAAACGATTATTTAAGGATTTAAATACCATCGCCATAATATGCAATGAATGTAACACCCTGCTGGATAAACCAAAGATTTATGTCGATATTTACATAAAAAAAGGCAACAATTATAGCTTCAAACAGATTATTTGAGAATTTATTTTTGGTTTTATATCAATGAGGTCGGAAATAGCAGTATTAGGTACATTTTTATTTTTAAATCCCTAGCAGCATGACTTTCCTATAGTAATTGCTCATTTTTAGACCTATATTATAAAAAAAAGCTTATTAAATTTAATCGAAAGATGTTATTTAGTTTTTTTTAATAATATTTTTGAAGATCTGTAACGGTACATTGTTTTCGGGGTTTATTGGCAGTCGTCTGGAATTATTTCTACTTGAGGTTTCGTCCGAATATTTGGAGAAAGTATTTCAGCATCTCGAAAAAGACGTTGCGATAGAACAAATATGCTCCAAGGGGCATCAAACATAAACGTCCAAAAAGAATTACCCGCAATATCTACTAATGACAAGAGCCAAAAGGTAAAACTCTCTTACCGTGTACTAAAGACGCAACGAATCAAATTGACAAAATCGTAGCAAAACATGACGTCAAGTGCATCTGCAAACCAACGGAGAGCGTACACGAAAGTGTAAGTAAGATCGACCAAAGATTCAAGATAATTGTTATCCATCTAACTCCAGGAATTTATCGCAACCCTGTAATATGCTGAATGTACTTCAGAGTGTATTGGAAAAACAGTACTTTAAATATATACTCGTTTGACTGAAAAGAAGACGTACTGTAGCCTTGATCACGTATTTTAAAAAAGAGTTTTTGAAGAACAGACAGCTGAAGCAATTTTTTATCAGTGAGCAACACAAGGTAACGACCGTTGCCGTATCGCTTGTCATATTGACTGCCGCAGTTGGAAGGGGAGAAACAAATGGCAATTTGAAAGTCAATTGTTAACTAAGAAGTTATGTATAATATAAAGAATATTTGACTGGAAATAATATCTTCACATAGTAGTTTATGCATCTTCTCTATAGCATAGAATTTTCCTATAGGAAAATTCGGGTCAGACCAACGCTAAGAAAGAGGAGAAATTCTGGTTGGTTTTCTTCTTCAGAATAACTTATTCCAAATAGCAGAAAAAAAATGAGAAATCGTCCAAGATGTGACTGTCTTAAACAAATTCTATACAGGTAGTGATCATTGAATAGTAGACGCTAAAGTTAAAATATATCTAGACACGGAAAAACATCGATTATTGAGAAAAAATGAACTACATATATGGACACAACCAAGTGGCGTCAAAATATACCAAAAAGACATTGAGAACAAATTAAAATCAAATCCAAGGCCGCCGCCTACTGAAGATATAAATGTTCTCAATGAAAGCATTACAAAAGCTATCCGAGAAAGCCAAAAAAAACATTGTTCAAAAATAAAGAACTACGAGAAACTCAGCAGTAAAACCAAAACTCTAGTGTAACAGTATATAAAAGAAAATATAAACACAAATAAAGAAGAACTAAGAAAGATGAATCAAGAAGTACATAGTGCACTTAAAACAAGCACTTTTAACCCATTAAATTTATCTTTTATTTTATGATATTGACGATTTATGTAATTTTAGTACTCAAATTTGAAATTGTTATTTTTCTGACTTTTTGTAAGCTTACTACAATTTTCAGTGACAATAAAGCGTATTTCTATTCTATTCTTTCATTCACTAAGCTTTGAATAATATATCATTCTATTGTGCGACAGTTATATATTACAAATTCTGTAATGTTTATTACCAAAATAGCACTAATTGGTAAAATCCCAACTCATAATCTTATGTTCTCTAAACTAGTTTGGTAATAAATAGTGACATACTGCATCAAATAGGTAAATCAGGCTATTTATATTTCTACCTCATGGATGTTATAACAAAATTCATTGAAAGTGTAGTTCAACAAGTACCGTTGGCGCCAACATTGGAACTTACCTGCCTCAGGTCCACGGTTCCACAAAATATCAAAGGCATTGTCCGTCCTGTGTTGATTTTATCAGCAGTAATAAACTCGTCGCTATTCAATGTTTAAAATTCGAATTTAATAAAACGTAATGTCTATCAGCAATGTTAAAATTGATCATTGCCAATCGACTCATGTGATATATTGAACATAAACATCTTATTATACCCGAACAAAGTGGATTTAGGAAAAATAGATCAACATTAGATAACTTAATATCATTGGAATCAGAAATTCACGAAGCATTTATATGCAATCAAAAATGTTTAGCTATATTCTTTGATGTAAAAAAGGCTTTTGATACAGTATGGCGCTATGATATTTTAACTACACTCCACAATTGGAAGATTCACGGTAACATGTTTGCTTTTATTTCAAACTTTCTAAGGCAACGATATTTCCAAGTTCGAATCAATAACCATTTGTCTGAATCTAAATTACAGAAAATGGAATTCCACAGGGCTCGAATCTAAGCGTAGCGCTATTTTTAATTGCTATTAACAATGTTGTGTCGTACTGCAATGGCACAATTAAAACTTTTTTGTATGCTGATGATCTGGTAATTCTAGCAAGAAATAAAAACATATTATCTGCTCATAATCGTATTGCTGCAGCTCTTAAGTCGATAGAATCGTGGTCTAAAAATATTGGGCTCCAGTTTTCCACCACAAAAACAAAAGCTATACATTTTTCACGAAAATCAAATCCACAAAAGCTCCCAAATCTATTTTTATACAATTCTCCTATAGAATATACAAAAGAAATAAAATTCCTAGGGATGCAACTGGACTCAAAATTAAGTTGGACAAGTCATATACACTCGCTAAGACTATCGTGCCAAGCTGGACTAAACATTATGAAATCTGTATCACATAAAAATTGGGGAGCAGATTTTCCAACTCTAATAAATTTATATAGAGCTTTAATTAGATCAAAACTGGACTACGGATGTGTTGTGTATAACACCGCAAACCAAGCATTGCTCAAAACTTTGGATACTCTTCAGAGTTCAGCGGTTAGACTTGCTCTAGGAGCATATTGCACCAGTCCTGTGGACAGTCTACTTTGTGAAGCTGGAGAGCCACCCTTAAACCTAAGAAGAAAATACTTAACTCTATCGTATGTCTCGAATATAAAATCTAACCCAAAAAATCTAGCTCTTCATCATGCTGTTGCTAACAGATTCCAGGAGGTCTATCAAAAAAGAAATAGGCGTCCTGTACCTTGCTAGTAAACGAGCTAATAGATACTTATTATATTTTAATATTGAACTATCTCCCATTTATCCTACCTGTGAAAGAAATTTATGTTTTCCTTGGGTTATTCCTCTCCGTTTTGTAACCTTAAACTTACAGCATATAACAAAAATAACGTGATACCCAATTTTTTTAAAACTCACTTTCTCCATGTTCTCACACAGTACAAAATTTACCATTTTCTATACACGGACGCATCTAAGACCATAAATGGAGTAGGAGCATGCTTTGTGATATCACATGAACATGCCATCTATAAATTGTCTACAAAGACAAGTATTTTTACAGCAGAAGTATTTGCCACCAACTAAGCCCAATAAGCTTTATTCTAGAAAAAAAAACTTCCCAAATCTCTTATATCTGATTCACTTAGTTACAACATTACAGCAGATTCACAACATTAAAGCAGATTAAATTAATTTTATACCGTATATACCAAAACAATTTTACAGTAAAGTTCCTCTGGGTACCATCACACATTGGAATAGATGGTAACGAAAAGGTATATACCTAGTCTAGCTAGGAATGTTCAGGAGTTATTTGTCTGGCGGTAAGTTGAATAATCTATTGTGTATTATCTGCAGAATGATTTTACTTGTACATCAATCAGATTCTGTAGTTATATCCTGTAGTTGAACCTCTTTTATACAAAGGAACAATTTAATAAGGTATATTTTGATCCAAATAACCGAAATCTACTCTGTAATCCGAAAGTTACCCTGTATGCATCTTATATTTATAGATTTTTGGGCCTTTAATAGAAAACTAAAAACTGTTTTTTGGCTTTCAAATAAAAACCTATAGAGTTTTTAAATAAATAATATGCCGTAATGTGTATAATTTCATGATATAAAAAAGAATAAGGTGTCTCACTTTCACTTTAATTGACTTAATCACCACTTCACAAACCTTCTTTCTATTCATTAGTGGGTTACGTAGGTAGCGTTAACCTACCTACTTTTTTCTTAGTTTCCTTCACATGTGTGTACTCAGTCGTATCACCTGCGTCCCGTTTTCCAACCCTTACGACGATGAATGGAGGGTTGGCGAATGATTTATATACCTGCGATTAAAGATCACTATCGGCATATACGTAACCACCGAGGTTCCCCGTTGCTTGAGCAGAACTATTCGGTATTCGGAATAATCTGAATAGAATAACGACAGCTTAGTGAACTGATACGATAGATGATCGTTCTTGAATTTAGCGGATTTTCCTAGACAGGGGCAAAATTTGTATTGACAGAAGTTTCAGCTAACTTTGATGAAGTTAGACGCGGGAGAATATTGGAGCATAGGAATACGACAATATTGATTGTTTAAAAATCAGTGTAATCAAACATATCATGCAATCTAGTAAATAATAATTATTGTTTTGATATTGATGTAATATAGAATCATTTAGCCAATAGCTTGTAATTTCATAATAAATTGTAAAAAATTAACCACTTTTGGTAGGTATTTAACACTTAATTTTTATGGTTTTATCTTTACTTATAAGTCGAAAAGAAATTTCAAAATTTAGAAACTTCAAACCTATTTATTGCAACATGTAATTAAAAGTTTATTAAGATTATTATTAAATTTCTGTTCGAATTTTAGTAAACTTTTAATCTTTTAAAATGAAAAAGACAGCAAATATTTGATTTCACGCAAACAATTCCTATGTATAGGTTATTCCACGAATATACGACTGTTTTGGTTTACTGCAACAACAAATATTTTACTGTGCAAGTAGAAGTATGAAGGTAAATTGGTCCAATCATTATTCCAATAAAAAGGGTCTACTATTATGACATCTAAACTAAAATTATTTCAGTTAAAATCTACAAATAAATACAATGACGTCTATAAAGCCAAATGTGTTCGTCAGACATTTGGGTAAGCTTTCCGTGAAATGTAAACACCAAAGAGGCGTGCCGGGTTTCTTTGATATTACACTACACTTTATTACTTTATTAGGTATTATAACTGTAATAAAAAGAAATATACTATTTTTAATATAAATGAAATGAAATTGGCAGAACAATGGTTCAGAAACCAGAAAAAGGATCTAATATTTCACTTTGTTAGTTTTAAATATTTGTTTGCTTTGAGTTTATGTACTCTTAAAAGTTCCGAAAGTAACGGGTATAATATACCGGCTAGGAGTCGTTACAGATATTAAAAAGTAACGAAAATTTATATACACTTTCATATATCGTCGACTGATTATTGCTGTGAATCTGATCGTTGATGATAGTTTTAGAAGATTAAGAGAATAAGTGAATAAGTAAGTTTTTTTGTTTTTTTAATACTAATTGAATATTCGATAATACTAAATAAATTACACCATTTGATCACTTAAGTATTGTTGCATTTCGTTAAAATCAATAATTCAAAAACCAACTTGTTTACAATACTAAACTATATGATAGTAATTATATACTTCAAAATCTGAATTGTTCAGATTCAAAAACTGTTCTATAAACTATTAACTTTATATTTATATCATGACTTCATATTTAAATCTAAGGTTTTTATCTGTCGTAACAGTATTTTAAAAATGGGGAGAATTTACTATTGTACAATTCAGCACATTGGACCATTTAAATCGACACCTTAAAGCGAATTTAAAACAGTCGTATATTCGTGGAATGGAGTATAAGTATCTGTTGATACGTATTTCGACCTAATAGGTCTCATCACAACAGCTATTCATAGGAGTTCTCAATAACAGATACATACGAATTGTTTGCGTGAAATCAAATATTTGCTGTCTTTTTCATTTTATTTCGGATCTACTCTGTGTGAGTACTAGAAGCACAATTCGCTAAGGATTTCTGCTTAGTTGTAAAAGACATGTCGTGGAATGCAAATTTTAGATTCCCCATGTCCCTTTTAACATCTTTTATCAACGTCTGTTTGCCTTGCAATTTTTAGAAGGCTCAGATTATAAGCAGAAATCTGAATTGTGTTTCGAAACTATTTTACGGATTTTAATCTTTTCTGCACATACACATATATCTGCTGATTCTTCTCTTCTTCTTCTTCTTCATGATGTGCCTATCCGTTACGAAGCAATATTTATCTTATCTGCAGCACCGCGGAAAAGCTGCACAGATGTTGTATTGAACCAGATTCTGAGGTTCTTTAACCAAGATGTTCTTCTTCTTCCTGGCTTCGCTTTCCAAATATTTTTCCTTGCAGGATGGTTTGAAGGAGAGCATATCTGGATTCATTTCGTATAATATGTTCGAAGAATTGTAACTTTCGAGATTTGATGGTGGTCAGTACCTCTCGTTTCTTATTTATTCTTCTGAAGACCTCCTCATTTGTGACTCGGTCAGTCCACGAAATCTTAAGTATTCTCCAATATAGCCACATTTCAAATGCTCTCAGTTTTCTGCACAAATCTTCGTTCAAGCTCCACGATTCAACACCATAAAAACGGACAGAGAAAACGTAGCATCGCAGCATACGTATACGTCGCAGTTGACGTCTCTGTATCTCTGGAATAAGACTTGTACTGAGAACAAAGCCTCTCTAGTACCAACAGCATTTGTGAACCCGAACTGTTTGGGGGAAATTTGACTTTCACACAGCTTGCTGATTCTCTTATGAATTATCTTTAAGAACAATATATCAGCTGATCATTGCACCTAATGGCCTAGGACGAAAAAGCTATGTTGGAATAGAATATATAAAAATATATTTCAAAAAACCTTCCTTAGTATGCCAGTATGCCGTAGGCTGCACATTAGACATATATCTATAAAAATAATAGGATT
Organism: Diabrotica balteata; assembly: GCA_918026665.1. Taxonomy (NCBI): domain Eukaryota; kingdom Metazoa; phylum Arthropoda; class Insecta; order Coleoptera; family Chrysomelidae; genus Diabrotica; species Diabrotica balteata. The sequence goes on along the minus strand of OU898279.1, from coordinate 32,073,126 downwards.
TGTACTCTCGAAATCGTAATATAAAACTAATATATAATAACTTTCGGTGATACCGACGTGGAAGTCACCTTGAAGTAGGAACTGTAGTATACAATTTTTTTTTATAACTCCTCATTTAAAGTAATCGAGGGGTGTTAAGTCTTGAGTACGAAGTGGTCATCTATAACAACCGTACAGAGTAATCTCATTCCCTAAAAATATTATTTCTATCTAAGAAATGACATAAGTCATAGGCTGACACGCTGACACGATCGTAATGATAGGACACACACACACAATAGTAATCCTGCACCTGAATGAGGATGATTGGTCCGGGTAGATCAAGAATGAATGATCCGAGCCTCAATGCTCTCCACGTACTCTCCATAAACTTCTCATAGCACGCTGATGTGCTAATATTATGATAACTACTATCATAATAATGCTTGTCACTTGAGAATCTTGGGAAATGAGACTATCACTTAACTGATGTGCTAACGCTGATGTGCTAATATTATGATAACTACTATCATAATAATGCTTGTCACTTGAGAATCTTGGGAAATGAGACTATCACTTAACGTCTTTACTGAGTGAAGTCCAGGACAGCGTGAGGCGCTCAACTTCCGTGGTCTTCCTTTTTCTTGTTGTCTTTATGTGTTTTGTGCGTCCGTACATAGAGCTTCCATAAGTTTACCAGAAGCCTTTCAGCTAAGCAGACTCCCATACTTAACACTAGGATGGGAAAATGGGCCCCTCTGCCCGGTTTTTTAATGTTTTGTTAGTATTTTTTTGGTTGGCATGTGCCATTTTGTGTTAGTTTTTTGTTATTTTTTTTTTGTGGCCTAGGCATTTTTTGGTTTTTTTACTGAGTTTGGAATTAGGATCGGCTGAGGGTGGGAGCTAGTCGAGCGTTGCATAGCTACTTACATGCTACCTCATCTTAATCATTGCAAACCAGTTGCTGTTTGGGTCTTCTGTATTTCCATCGGTCGAAGACATCATGCCTTAAGATCTCTCTCATGATGTGGTTAGGATGGTTCACTGGTTCGGCGAATTTTGTTCTTACTTTGTCGTCCATCTAATACTCTGATTTGATGGGTCTCTCTGAAAAGAAATCTTTCTGCTACGTATCGAGAGACATTCACTACTTCTCGTAGTGCTCGGATCTTTTTTCTGAACATCTTGCATTATGGGATATGAAAGTGAGTCCTTGTCCATTGTGACCCCGAGGTATATTGCTTCATTTGACCATCCGATGGAAGCGTAGAACATCTCTAGTTGTTCGGCTGATACGCCGCGTCTCTTTTGAAATATCACTGCTTGGCTCGTCTCTGAATTTACTGCAATTTTCCACTGTATTCTTCTAGGGCGTCTAGTGTCGTCTGCATATAGACTGATCATGGTGACTGATGTACTGGGGGCGTCAGCGTATATATTATACAGCAGGAAAGACAGAACAACATCCTGTGGTCCCCCTGCCTCCGGAATTCTGTCTTCAGATAGGACCTGTCTAATGCGAATCCTGAATTTTTTAGTTTGCGAGGTACGAGGGTAAGTCATCAAATGCATGCATTAGTTCCCCGTTCAGATTCCAAAATACCCTTCTCCATTTAAAGAGTTATCATAAGTGAAAACACGTCAGAATTTACGTGTAACGGGAGGATTTTGTTGGAGCAATAAAAAGTAGAGTTTATTCTTCTTTTTAAAGTTCCTTCTCCTATCAGAGGTCGGAAATAATTATGAGATTCTAACTTTATTCACAGCTGTCCTGAATAGTTGAGTGGAACTCATATTAACCCCTTCCTTAAATTAATATAGCCTGAAATTCTCCTTCTTCCAATACTGCTCTTGCTCTTTATCTTTCCTTCCATTATTAATCGTAGCATTGCATATATACTGTACTAAAGCTATTTTCTTGTGGCATTTTAAATTAATTACTATTTAAATGGGAATAAGCCACAATTAAAGGTTAAAGTACGTTTATTGACGTTTCTATTTCCACTTCGGAAATCGTTCTCAAAATACAAACATTAGTGACTAAACATAAATACTAATGTTTGTATTTTGAGAACGATTTCCGAAGTGGAAATTGAAACGTCAATAAACGTACTTTAACCTTTAATTGTGGCTTATTCCCATTTAAATAGTACTTAATTGCATATCCAGTCCCCTAATTATATGACCAAATGATTATAGTTTTTTCTTTGTTCGCATCATTCATTTTGACTCCCACGTAACACAATCGTGAACGTCTCTGAAATCCTGTTTAACGTCAATTTTTGTTTCTAAAAACAGGATTTCTAACAATGTATTAATAAGCACTAATGTAAACTTTTAACTGCAAATTCAAAAAAATGTAGGGTTAGAAGCGTATCTTCAAATAAAGAAGACCAGCGGAAATTTCCTTAAAATACAACAAAAAAGAAAGAATATACATAATTGTTCAAGTTGTTTTAGTACTGATGACTTTTGTCCTTAGTTTCTATTAAAGCCAAAGTATCAATGTAAATAGTATTTTCAGCCAGTAAAAATAAAATTTATGTGTGCAAATGCTGGATTATATGAAAATTAACGTTTAATAACGTATTTAAAATTGCAGTAAATATATTCTGTATAATTAAAGTTGAAATACTTGTTCGCATGCATATTTATAAAATGCAAATTTTATTCGCTTTTACTACTACACTGGGGTTCGTTCTGGCATACCTAATTATTAAGAAATTATAAACTCGCTTAAAATTCAATGCTCGTGTTACAGATTTTTTATTATTTCGTTTTGTTGATTACAGAACCGATTGAGTCTTGCCCGGTTCAATAAAAATTCACTACTTAAGATGAAAGTCCATTGGCTGTGTACATTGACCATTTGATAAATAGCTGATCATTTTCTACTTATTGATAATATAGTGTATGTAGTAAGAATCTAAATCTTTCTAAGGTAGCAAACTTTTATACGAATCTATTAGGCTTCTAATCAAAGAGAATCAAAGCCAATCAGTATTGAACGAGGCGTAAGACAAGGCTGTATACTATCTCCCACCCTCTTTAACGTGTATTCTGAGAATCTATTTAGGGAAGCTTTAAAAGATCAAAAATGAATTATCATAGGAGGAGAAATAATTAACAATATACGGTACGCCGACGATACTGTGATTCTAGCTGAAAACATCGACGATCTGCAGGAGCTAATCAATAGAGTTGACATGGAATGCACAAATTGGGGACTGTCGATAAATATCGATAAAACTAAATACATGGTGACCAGTAAAGTGGATATCGGCGCAACCCAACTGATATTAAACCAACAACCGCTGCAGAGAGTTCAGAGATTCAAATACCTTGGATGTTGGATTACCCAAAATCTAGATCCATCCTTCGAAATTCGATGTAGAATTGAACAGGCAAGAAACTCATTTCCAAATATCCGGTAAGACAGTATGTCTAAAAATTTACAACAAAGCAAAAATCAGCCAGAACAGACAAATATACCTAGAAAAAATTATGTCATAGAAAACGTCAATCACTTCGTATACTTACGTCATCACATCAAGCTAGGACAGCCAAATCAGGATACTGAAATAAAAAGAAGAACACGATTAACATGGTACGATTATTTGATAAATTGGCATACATCTTAAAAACAACTCCATCCTTATAAACTGAAATGTACATTTATCTACTACCGGTGTATACCTGGATTAGAGACCACGTTCATTACCATGACGTCTTTAAGACGTTAAAAGATGTCCTCTTAATCTGAGTGTATATCAGGAGTAAAGAAAATAAGGAAATAAAGACTTCAAAAGAGATAGGTAGACGACATAAGAGCAGTGGCGAACAAAGAGAGATGAGAGATTGGCACAGGACAAAGAATGTTGAAAGTAATTGAGACAGATCAACATATAAGAGTGGATGGACAAAGGTTAACGAAGAAAAAGATATTTCAACACAAAAGATTTTCGACGGACGATATATAATTTCAGTTAACTATATCTCGTAGTATCTCAAAAGATTCGATGGTGAGCACTCAAGAAATGAGAGTATAGATGAAGACCTGAATCAGTTTATCCGCGATCGTGCACAGCAGTTGAATATGTGTCCAGCTACTTTTAGAAAGGTTTTCGGAATGATATTAGTTTGGGTACTTACAAAATCCAACTCGTGCAAGAATTGCAGCTACACAATCGCCTAGCAAGGCATAGATTTGGTGAGTGGGCCCAAAACGAGTTTGCCGTCGATCCCTATTTTCATAAACGAATTTTGTTTATCGATGAAGTTCGGTTTTGGTTGAAGGGCTACATCAACAAACAAAACTGAAGTATTTGAAGTGAAGATAATCCTCAGGTGTATGTTGAGAAACTATTACATCCAGAAAAACTGACTGTTTGGTGTGCTTTATGGGCTGGTGGAATCATTGGTCTTGGTGGAATCTTCTTCAAAAAAGATGCTGCTCAGAACGTTACAGTCAATAGTAAATGCTATCGAGCCATGATAACTGACTTTTTTATTCCTCAATTAGACAATCATGATATGCAGGAGCTTTGGTTTCAACAAGATGGCGCAACATGTCATACAGCTCGTGCCGCAATTGATTTATTGAAGGAAACGTTTGGTAACAAACCATACTAGTGGGACAACGAAATAGAGGAAGAAATAAAATGTAAAAGACCAACAATATTTAAGCTCCAAATCATTACAAGACAAAATAAAATATAAAGAAAAACAAGCAGAAGTACGAATGAAAATCTCTAAGAAGAAGAACGAGTCTTGGAAAGAAACTTCCAACGAATAAATACGTATCTATAAGGAGGAACCTATACGTTTTAGGAGGAACCAAAAGCACAGAATGCTGGAAACTGATAAAAAAATTGAGAAAAAAAAAGTAGAAGAACAAGCAGGATTTCGTACGGGTCGATCCACTCTTGACCACATTTCTCCTTAACCCAGATAATAGAAAAAAAGATGGCACGAAATCAAGATATTCATATGATGTTCGTCGACCTTCGGAAAGCCTACGACAGCGTTCCACTGAAGAAGCTGTGGCAATCAATAGAAAACACGAATATTAACATAGAATTAAAAAAAGCCGTCAAAGTGCTATACAACCAACCAATAACAAAAATAAAAGCAGGGACACAAATAACAACAGGATTTATAACATCAAAAGGTTTAAAGCAAGGATGTTGTCTGTTCCACTTTATTTAAAATATACCTCGAAAGTGCTTTAAAAAGATGGAAACAAAAATGCAGGACAATGGGGATACCGCTCACCAACACTATGGTATATACGCTCAACTTTGCAGATGATCAAGTAATAATGGCTCAAGATTATGACGATTTAAACTATATGGCACTAAAATTAATTGAAGAGTATGATATATGAGGTCTTCTTCTTCTTGTGTCAGTCCTATCGAAGATTAGAAATCATCAAGGCTATCCTGATCTTGTTTACAGCTGACCTAAAGAGTTTATTAGTGGTACAGCCAAAGAACTCTCTCAAATTGAGCAACCATGACATTCTTCTACGGCCTGTATTCCGTTTTCCTTCTATTTTTCCTTGCATTATATTTTGAAGTAATGCGTATTTATGTCCTCTCATCAGGTAACACAAATATTCGAGTTTTTTTCGTTTGATCGTTGACAAAATTTCTGGGTCTTTTACTATCCTTCGTAATACTTCAAAATTTGTGACTTTTTCAACCCAACTTATCTTCAGCATTCGACGGTAGCACCACATCTCGGGTCACATATGGGGTCTAGAGGTAAATAAAAAGAAAACCGAATACCTGTTCATTGGAGTAGAACAAAAAGATCTCATATTAGACGATAACACCACGATAAAGCACTGCTGTGACTACAAATATCTAGGTACCACTATTTCACAAGATCGAACATTAGACAAAGCCATAAGAGAGAAATACGTCAGGGAGAAAAGCCATCACAATGTTAAACAGCATTTTATGGGACCAATCTATCAGCAAAGAAAATAAAAGAGGATATATGAGACTATAGTAAAAAGTATCACTTTATACAGCTGTGAGGTATGGCCACTGAAAGAAAGAACACTGGCAACGCTGAAAGCGACGGAAATGGATTTTTGGAGAAGAGCCGCAGGAAGATCTAGAAGAGAAAGGATTACCAACGAACGCATTAGAGAAATAATGGGAATCAAACGAACAATCACAGATGACCTAACAACAAAACAACTTATCTGGTTCGGACACATACAAAGAATGGATAAACAACGAATACCAAGAGAAATATATAAATGGCAATCAGAAGGAAAGAGAAAACGAGGTAGACCGAGAAAAAAGGAACTGAGAGAGAGGGCCATAGAAGAAGACCTATGGAACAACCGGACAAAGTGGCGATTGGAAGTCGGAAAACGGCGGAGAACGTTATAAAGCGACAAGTAGTAGTAGCAACGTTTGACAAACATCGCAAGATTTTCGTATATAACGATTGACCACTTGGAGGACAACAGTAGCCGCGTTATTGTCAATATACGGGCACAAAAATTGGACGTCCACATTGGACTACGTCAGAACTTTACTTTAAATAAAGTCACTTTAAAAACATTATCTTTATTTCATTCCATTCCAAAGTTCTATACCTCTAAAAAGACACCCATTACAATATTTATAAACTTTTCGACTGCATTAACATTTTTGTGATCAACAATCCTGGTATATTTTTTACTAAATTTGGAAATACCTCATGCAAAGGAGATGATTTATACGGTTATTTACTAACACGCTGCGGTAGCTCAAAGCAGTAATCAATCTGCATCCATCAAGTTTATAAAAGCCCGAGGCCACCAACACATTCACCATCGAAGACGGTAGATGTATGCAAAGTGAAAACTCGCGACAAAATATCGTTTCGAATATATACACAAGTTCTGCATAAGCCAATAAAACATTATTCTTCAATATATTGGTGATACGCCAACAATCAGTAAAAGAATTGCTACTTTGACGATTGACGTATACACTGTAATATACATCGAGAAACGTAATATAAATAGAACATAATAAAAAAAAAACAAAATGTATACTACATAAATATATTACGAATAGGTTACTAATTACAACAAGTGAATGCTTGTTCTGATTATAATATAATTATACTATAATTGAAACCTGGCTTAATTCTGACTTTAATAATGCTGAGTTGGACTTTCCAATTACAGCATTTTTAGAGCCCATAGCTAACAAGTCATAAGCAAAGTGGAGGTGTTCTGATAGCTACATCAAATATTTACAAGTGTGTGAAGTTGTTAAACTTACTTACTTACTCCGTGGCGTTACAACCCTTCGTGGGTTTTAGCCGACTCGACAACATGCCTCCACTGTTTTCTGTCTTGAGCAACCTCCATCCAATTTTCCACGCCCATAATGCTTAGGTCTCCTGCTATATTATCTCGCCACCGGAGATGAGGACGTCCGCGTGGTCTCATTCCAGTTGGGACTTCCTCCCACACCAGTCTTCACCACGAGTTGTAAAGCCAGTGAAGAAGAAGAAGAAAAATGTCCACCGAAATACAACGATGAGCAATAAAACCTTAATTCGACCAATAGTATGTTATGGCAGTGAAGCATGGATCCTGAAAGAAACATCCTAGGAAATACTAGGACCTGTGAGGGAAAACGGAATCTTCAGAATTCGATACAACAACGTGCTTTATTGCCTTTATAAGGAAGCACCACTTTCAGACTTCATTAGCATTAGACGTCACAATAAACAGCGACAGACAAGCAAAGGTGGGGCAAAAAATAAAGGAGGACAAGGCTCAATTTGGGCTGTAGTGCCGTAGAAGAAGAAAAAGTTAGAAGCAGCCGCTAAGTGGAACAATCTTAGCCCATGGGGGAATTTTTGCGACAGAAATTGCGATGAAGTATGAGAAATAAGTTTCATTACCGGTCCAACTTTTGAAAAAGCTGGTGATCTGGCTTTTTTCGATAGTACTGGGGGCCGGTCTCTTAGTATCAACAATTTCCAGTTCAGTCAATTGAAAGCTAAGTAAAAATTTGTGCCTTCGTTCACTCGCCACAGATGGGAGTAGAACATAGGTTTTTTTTTTATTTTTTGAAATGACCCAGCTAGAAAAAAGACTCATTGGTCTAAGAAGAAGATGAAGATCCCTAACAAAGTTACTTAATAATAGCTATGAAGACATCAGAAGTATGGAAAATACGTGCTTGTAGAAGGAAGGCGTCAGTCAGTTTTCTAAGATCAGCCGAGAACCACTTGGGCTAAGTTAAAGTTCTGTATTTCTTCAATGGCACAAAGTAAGCAATTCCTATAGAAAGAACTTCATATAATAATTTTGTAGCAACATCAATATCATCAACCATACATAACAACTCATCATATCCAACTTATTTCTATTTGTTTCTTTCACATCGAGGTTTAAACAACATTGATAACCTACATGATGGATGCTAGGAACTACAAGAGCATCGCTTGCTTTCAAGATATTTAGCTTTCTAATATTAGAAAAAACTAAATCTTAAAAACATTACGATTTGGAATTATATAATGTTTATACAGTTAAAAAAAACCAAAGTCTTGAGTAATATTCACAGCTGGATCACCTACAGGACAATGCACCATCAAACCAAACTCAGCATTCTCCCATGATGCATTGGGAAGATTGTAATCACCAAAAACATAGATATCCTGTACTAAGTATTGCAGAACAATATTTTATATAGTTTGACAATGCCAGCTGTATACTTAGCGAGGTGATTGTGGAAGTATGTAGACACCACTGACCACAAACTTGACTTGATTAATGTGACATAAGATATATATTTGCTCAACCCGACCTTCACGAATACTAATGGTTTGTGATTTTAGCTTGTTCTTAACAAGCACTAGTACACCACCGCCACTCAACTTTGCAGTGGTTTTCTGGGATCTATCACATCTGTAGATACTAAAACTATCACCAAACCATCAGGGTTGTAAAGCCAAAATAATGATGATGAAAATAATGGTATAAGATATCAAATTTATTTACTGAATTCGGTAATATATTCGTATTGTTTACCATATACGAAATTGTGTACGAAGTATTATTAATTTTTCCTGCAATTTCCAGGACTAAGCAGAATCGAACTAAAATTCAAGTTCAGTTAACTAAAATCCAATTAACTGGAATATCAGGATATTCAAGTTTTCCAATGTAAAAACTTCTCTCAGTGTATACCTTATGTACGTATCTCCATCTCGCTCTAAAAGAACGAAATTTAGGGGGCAGGCGGCAATCGACAGAGCCCGCAGTCACAAACAGACAAGGACGTTATTAGAAAGAGACGAAACTAGAAGAGAGAGCCAACAGACCGACCAATTTTAAGGGCTCTTCTTGCCAGCTATATATACATAAAGCGGGCCTATGTATATAATTGCATTTCATTATGTTTATATTGCACTTATACGGGTTGAGATCGGGTGTATGTTTCGTGATGGGAGGCTAAGAATTTCTATTTTACTGTACTATGACGGCTGATAAGATATAACTACCCAGAAAAATCGAAAGTAAATGATTTTATGGCAAGTTGGGTTTGATCTACTGTAAGGATTATTGTGTTAAGTTTTAAAATTTTCAAAAGCTATACATCATATACACTCATGGATAAAAATATCGATTATTTTGGAATTTTCTTTGTTTTCCAGAATAAATTCTGGTCAATCAAGCTGTTTATTGTGAAATGGAGTTTATTTTAATAATGTTTTGTGAACAATTTTAAATTTTTATGCGGAGAAAATTGCGAACAAATAAATGCTTGGGTAAAATATTGGTAAATAAAGTTATTTTACTTTAAACTTAAATGCTGATATAAATTGCTTAAACAAGTCTTTTTAACTAAAAGAAGTGCATGATCAGTGACAAGTGTTCTCCCCTCTAGCTCTTATTACTGCTTGCATTCTTCTCCGTATGCTTATAAGTAAATTTTGGACATATCCTTGGGAAAATTGCATTCCATTTATCCTGTGCTGCAAGCCGAAGCTGCTCTATCGTATTTGGAATGGGATTTCTTTGTCGTATGCGACGTTTTAGGTGATCCCACATGTGATCTATTAGATTTAAATCCGGGCTAAACGGTGGCCAATACAATAGGATTTTGGTCTCATCAATGAAAAGAACTTTTTTACTGTTGTCGATATTCCACTGAATATGTGTTCTTGCAAAATCTAAACGAGGAAATTTATGCTTTTTCGAGTCGGCAACTGGAAAATGGAAGCAAGGGACAGAACAGAATGGCGTAGAAAGCTTGAGAAGGTCGAGGCCCTCTAAGGGCTGTAGCACCAAGATGATGATGATGATGATCACTTTATTCTCTTCTCTACCTATGTCATATTTTCTAGTTATTCTAGATATTTTACTCCCCTGGTAATTATTATTTTTTATAATTCCTTTCATATTGTTCATAGCTCCTTTATTGGGTCTTTGGTTTATCAATAAGTATATAGTTAGTTTTTTATTGTTCAATTATTTTGTTAAGTTTTATTTTATATACCTGGCATGTGTTTTATTTTTTAATAGTAATTCAAGTAACTCCCAACTTATGTCAATTTTCGGAACAAATATTTTAAATTGTCGAACTTTCTAACCCTTTAGACCCCTTTCTCTTTCTTCATATCAAAAACTAGTCATTATCATTTGATTATATAATGTGGTTCGGTGGATATTTTTGATCATATTATTTTTTTTAACTCAGTTTAGAGTACTTTTATCCTGAGATATATTGTCCCAGTGGTTTTTTCTAGTGGGACGATATATTTTAATGATCTTGAAATAAAAATTTTCAACTGGTTTCGACATTTAATTAGTACGCAATAAAAACCATAAAAACAATTTTCGTTTGTATTAACCAGTAATAGTACAAAGTATAAGCCAAAAAGCATTTCTACAAATGGTAAGGAGTAAAACATTCTATACATAAGGGTACCTGACACATTTGACATAGCCTTTGTCTTCGTATTTTTTTTTTTAAAACACATCGTACAACAACGACGACGTTTTTTTATGATTGGTAAATGATCCCTCAACATTTACCAAATTCTTCACTCTCTTTGAAGGTCTTGCTCAAGTTTTTTTTCGAGCATGAAGTTTTGTAGACATTCTTGCTTTAGTCACTAAATCTTCACCTGCTGGCAGTAAAGATTCTTGAACGCAGTTTTCTTGTAGGCTAATGGTTGTAAATAATCCAACTATTGACAGCTGCTAAAATTGTGAGTCTAAAGAAAACTTTTTTCCACCGTTTGACTGATTTTTCCACCATTTGAGCGACTTTTCCACCATTTCTATCTAAATCATACAATCCAGACAACCAAATCAACTCCACCCATACAGCAGTTGTAAAAATCTACAGCTCCTGGGCTAGAGACGTCTGCTGCCGAATCATCAATACCTCCTTAGTGTCTTGCCATGTCGTTCCAATTATTCCTTCTTCTGTGTAAACGAACTGTGAGTCTCCTTTACCTAACTTATTATTGTGGAGAGGTATATTTTTCTGGTTCTTATGGCAGTCTCAATGGCGGGAAACTTGATTTCGTCAAGTGCTTTTACTATACTGAAAAACTCTGTCAAAAGCTAAAACGACATTATAGTCTTTTATCGTACTACTTGAGAGTCTATGCACGACTATTTCCGTAAAGTACTTAAGTTTTTTGGTTTCTTTTCCACTGTAAATATTTATATCACCTATGTAACCAGTATCAGAGTCGGATCTTAGCCATTTCAGCACACAGCTCATTGAAAACTATTTGGGGCAGAGTCCGCGACCGGATTCGCTTGGCTACTCGTTCCCTCTACAGTTTTATTGTGGACTCAAAAGAGTAATCACTCTTCTGGATCTCTTTTGATTTCGTCTCCATTTTATTTCCACGAGAGGGAACGAAACATTGCCAGGCACAGCAGTGCAAACTTACCGTGCCAAGGCTATAATCTCCCAGAGTTCGCCAACTGATTGTGACATCGCTTATGCAATAGTTGGACATCTATGGACATTTGCATCCCATGGACACGATAATTTTACACCACGAGATTGGTGAAATCAGTACTCAAAGTCGTGTACTTTCAACAAATCTTTAGGTATGTAGATAACTGCAGCTTCTATGACATATTCTTAGTTAATTTGCGGGTGTTTATTTGGTTATACCCTATTCGCATCTGTTCTATGGTGCTATATACCCATAGGACGTTACCTATTAGTCATTGGGACACGTCGTGTTGAGATGAGAACTCTTCACGGCCCAGTCTATCCTGCTTAGTGTACAGACGATCTCGAACTCACAGTTTCAGAGCGTTACGAGTATTTATGTCGCGTGTGTCTTTTGGACTATCGTTTGTTTTTGTGGTGTTAATTTTTAGCTACTTTTAAATTTTTTATTTATTGCTCTCAGTTATACTGATGTCATTATTACAATAAATTCCTTAGTATAAGTAATATAATTTTGAAACCTTTATTTATCAAAAATCTAAAACTGTAAAGTCTTTATAATTTCCCCAGTGTATAGATTCACTGTATAGTCACATATTAAATTGCCATGTCGCGAAAATAGGTTTGTAAGAAACATAATACTCGATATCATGTTTCGGTCTTGAGGAACGTTATGTTTCATGGCTGAAGGAGAAATGTACGATTTCTTTTCTGAGATTTAACGATTTTATTAACAGGGATGCTTTTTGAAAATTTCAATCAGTAATATCAGACAGTAAGTATTGGTAATATCAATAAGCCATTCATATCAAAAAAACAAGTGGATTCCTTACATTGCAAATCTGTTTAAAAAACGTACAATGATTTGCCAGAGACACCAACTAAAATGTTAAATGTATATTCTTTGTGCATTTTCAGTCCAAATATAAGATGTAATTTATTTTTTAAACGACAAGAGCATACCAATGGAATCATTAAGACGTAACAAAACATACAAAAACAAAGTAATGGCAAATCTAGAAAGATATATCTATATATGAAACTAGCAGTGAAATTATAAATGAAATTAAAACCAAAAAAGGGATATATACTGGAAACAAAGGAACTAAAAATGATCTGCTTTGCGGATGATATAATAATCAAAGTAGAAAATGAGGACGTTCTTCACAAAACTCGGTACAAATAATTTTACGACACTTATTTCCATCGAAAAATTGAAACTATATTAAAGTAAAAATGATAGATACACTTGTAAAATGGCGAAACGGTGAAAATATTATATTGGTGGTATTAGATACTTTTGCGGGTCTCTATTTTGTACAGATTTTATATTTTCGGTTCATCATTCGCGTTTGTTGCCCTTACTTTGATATGTATTTCTAGGGGCAGTCAATTATTGCTTTATTTTGTAAACGCAATTTTAGTTTTTTATAACGTTTGCTCAAAAATATTTTCCTTTTTAATGTACCAGCATTTCTCCCCTTCAATTTTAACGCCCCATGCTAGTATTATCTGTAGATTGACGTGGGTCCCTCCATTTGCAATTAGCTGGGTTTGGTTATATTGTTGCATCTGTCGAAAAACTTGAATCACCTGGCAGTTTGGTTGGGGTAAGGTTCAAGCGCCGCCTTTTCCCTATAATTATCATGTGACGACGTACAAGTGGCCGGTTTTGACGACGAATTATTAATTAGTAGGTTATCTGTAATTTGATTTTAATTAATTTTTTGATATCCATATTTGTCAAAGGTGAAAAAGATACCAATGGAATTATAATCGGTAAATGGGTGATAATAAAAAAGGATTAGAAACCTGCAACTGCATTCACTTGCAATAAAATATTTTCCTGTAATTTTCAAATTTGCTGTTTGAAATGGGATGTGTAGGGGAAAGGATGAGGTAGCTGGTTCGATAAATTAAAAGTAAATAAGTATTTGAAAAATTATGATCTCACCTTCCTACATTTGGTAGATAAAAAATGAATTAAACCTCGAAGGACCAGCGACCCATAGGTCGCAAACTTGCGGATATGTAATTATGTAGTGTGTAGTAAAATAGAAAATGAAATAATTAAAATAAGAATACAAGCTAGAAATATTTTTATTACATTATTTACAAAAATAAATAAAAAAGCGGAATCGCCAACCAATCACCCTTTTTATAATAATAAAATATAAATGTTTATATACAATGTTCTTAAGCACAACTGTTTATATTAAGTTATAGAACAATAAAGTTTATATGTAGTTTATTGAAAATCCGGCAACCCTGTAATTTTTCGGACCGGCATTCATGAAAGGTTGGCACGAAACCGTAGATTATCTTCTGTATGAAAAAATTATTTCAGGTACTTACATATTTTATGCACAGACACTGAGTTTAATTTAATTAACTATTTAATAAAATGTGTTAATTGAAAACTGCTTCTATTTGAGAAGCGTGAAAACAATAACTTGCTTCTATTTGAGAAGCTGAGAAAATGATTTGACTTACGTCCTTCTATTTGAGAAGGCAGAAACGAAGTGATATTAAGGGTAGCTGATTTGAATAGATTAATGTAAAATTCTGACAGGCGCAGAAGATACGAAACAGCACGAAGAAGGGATGCCGTGCTGATCGTATAGACTTTAATTTAATTTAAAAGACAATTTAGTGGAATAATAATAATTATTAGAATAATAAATAAACTATTGTAGAAAATGTGAATAATTTTCTACAGGATGTCTTTTTTCAAAATCAAAATGTTTCGCAACATTTGTAAGTATCATCCTCAGACTTCAATAAAAACGTTCACTATGACTACTACAATTCAATGTAATCAAAGAAAAAATGTAATAACTACTAGTAAACATTGTGTTTATATAGGATTAAGCCATTATTGATTGTACCTAATAATAATTAAGTACATTTTAACTAAAAAATTGCCTTGTCGATTTCCATCCCGGAAATCTTCCTCAAAAAGTATAACTTAATAATTTTGTTAAAAAGAGTGTATAATCGCTAATGTTGTTGACGAGGTTAAGTATGTCATTCCACAAAATTGAACATTTTACTTTATCTAAAAAAGATATTAGGGGATTTTTCGCCCCATGGAACTTTAAATCCTAATTATTTTAAGTGTTCTACAGTATTAATTAATTGAGGATAATAGAGATCTTGGACGTAGACGTACATTCTGGCTGGCCAATCTTAGGAAGTGGACTGGTCCAACGTCAACAGATCTATTTCGAGCTGCTGTGAATAGAATAAGATGGGTCAGTGTGATCGCCAACATCTCTAGAAGATAGACACATTTAGAAGAACCAGTTCTTATTATGAACACATTCCTCTATATATGGCGTTCATAGATTTCGAAAAGGCTTTCGACAGAGTCGAACATTGGGCAGTGAAAAGTTCTTTGATTAACAGCAGAATTGACCACAGATATACGGAACTAATAGCCAATATATATAAGGAAGCCAAAACAACAATTAAAGTATATGAAGCAACAAAATCAATACAAATAAATAGAGGCGTGAGACAGGGTGATACAATATCACCGAAACTTTTCAATCAGGCTCTTGAAGATACTTTTAAAAGATTAGAATGGGAAGAAAAAGGTATAAAAATTTGTGGACAACGCTTGAACCATCTAAGGTACGCTGATGATATCGTATTGATAACTGATAAAAAAGAAGAATTATTTGAAATGATGAAAGAACTGGACGTAGAAGCTGGAAAGATAGGCCTTAATATGAATTACAGCAAGACCAAAACCATAACAAATACAGATGAAGACATCACAATGAGAATCGGACAAGATGAAATAGAACAAGTTCAGGATTATATATATATATATATATATATATATATATATATATATATATATATATATATATATATATATATATATATATATCTTGGTCAAACTATAAAACTTAACAAAGAGAACCAAACAGCAGAGATAAAGAGACGAGTTAGACTGGCATGGGCGGCATTTGGCAAACTAAGCTACATTCTTAAAAACAAAAGATATCCACAGCATCTTAAGACCAAAGTATACAATCAATGCGTACTCCCTGTTCTTACTTATGGTTCCCAAACGTGGACATTTACAAAAGCAAACATGGACAAAATCATAAAAACCCAAAGAGCAATGGAAAGACAAATGTTGCACATAAGACTAATGGATAAAAAGAGAAACGAGTGGATAAGAGAGAAAACAAAAGTGAGGGATGTTAGACAAGAAGTTGCAAAATTGAAATGGAGATTTGCCGGACACAATATAAGACAAAAAGAAGACCGATGGAACAAAATTCTTATAAGTTGGAGACCGTGGGAATATAAACGAAGCAGAGGAAGGCCCCAAATGAGATGGGCAGATGATATCAAGAAGCACGTGGGCTCTAGGTGGATGACTGTAGCGACAGACAGAGAAGAATGGAAAAGGATTGGGGAGGCCTATGTCCAAAGATGGACCGAAGAAGGCTAATTAGATAGAGAGATAACCGTTTGTATTTGTAAGAATGAGAATGTATTGGGTATGTGTGTTGTGTATTGCATATGTATTGTGTATGACTGAAGATCGTGTCTCAGAGTTTCTTAATCAGCCAATTTGGGTATAGATAGTTCTGTTGATTTTTTCTTTCAATATTGCCTAGAAAAATCTGTTATATTCTGCTGATGAGTTTGCTACATATTTTTCTTGATTGGGTAGTTTTAGGACTGCTTCTTTGGTTTTTCTATTTTTCATGTCTGTTGCTTATCATGATTATTGATGCTCCATTGTACTCTATGTTCATTCTCCCAGGAATATTTGCGTATCTGTGATTTTTTAAAGTCCTCGTTTCGATGTAAGTCTCATGCTTGTTTATCCTGACACTTGGTCTTGCGGTTTCTCCCACATAGAATTTGTTGCATTCACAGGGTATTAGTTCTTTGATCTCTCTTGTGTGTTGTTAGGTTTGGTTTTAGATAGGATATATCTGAGTATGTGGGTTGTTTTAAATGATGTTATGTTGTACACATTTCCTATCGTTTTTAATTTTTGTGATAAACCCTTTACATATGATATTGTTGTCATCCTTGAATCCCTTCTTGTGAGTGTTTTTTCTTCTTGAAATGCCTTTTCATGCCAAGGTTTTCACAAAATCGTTTAACAACAGGGACTTTATCCATAGTCAGGTAAATTACTGAGAAACCATTGGAATATAACTAACCTGCTTGTGTGTGCTTTGTAAATTTAACTAACGCCTTTAATTGCATTTGGGTAGATGTGTAAAAATTACTAAAAGAGGGAAATCAGTCCTGCAGAGTGATAAAGATAATTAGAGAGACTGACATAACAAAAAACTAAAATTAAAATCGAGACCAAACTAAAATTGGAACAAGTTATCAACTCGAAAATACTACAGGGAAATATCTTAATGCTACTACTCTTTACTTTAATAATGGACCAAATCATATGACATATTAAAAACTCAGCACAAGGATATGAGCTGGACAGAACACAAAATAACATCTAAGACATCGAACATCAAATTTAGTTAAGTTAGTTCAGAGTTGAGTGTATCCGTCTTTGCTGAATGATATTGGTTCGATTTCCACTACAAAATCAAAAAGTATTGCCAAGGTCGCTCCTTTGAAGGTAATAAAAAGGTACGAAGTCATAATCTGTCTAGTGCATCTCATCTACACTTAGTCGTTCGAAATCAAGTGTGACGTTAAATGATACTTCTTCTCTTGGCGCTACTGCCGTTTGTTAGTTTTTTTCTGTTTAAAAATATTCTTCTTTTCTGCCCTGTCGACTACTTTTCTTCTCCACATCCTGATGTTCATGGCTTTATGATCCTCCTCTACATCATTAATCTATCTTTTACGGGGCCCTCCTCTTGTTCTTTTTACTTAGGATTTCCAACTCTGCAGTACTTTTACAGCTTAATTATGTGGCATTCATTCTAAATGACTAAGCCAGTTTAGTTTTTGTGACTTTACAAATCGAAAAATGTCTATGCTCTGCATTCATTCGTCTAGCTCATGGTTCGTTTTAATTCTCCACGTACCATCGGTGCAATGGGTTGATTCTTGGTTTTGATTTTTAACTGATTTCTATCAGTTTTTGGGAGAGTCCACGGTTCGCGTCCATATATGATCACTGGCCCAATAACTGCTTTGTAGGCTCTTATCTTATTAGACTGTTGGCAGGTAGATAAAGCTGAAGGCGTAATCGTAAGTATAATTATCTACGCTTAATAATACACAACACACACGGAATAATCGAAGAAATCTTGAGATTGGAGTACCTGGGAGTAGAAATATCCAGCTACGGAAACATTAAAGGTAATGCAAGAAAACAAGCTAATAGAGCGGCTTATTTGTCAGTATGTCTGACGGTTATCATATGGAGGAATAAGAATATGATGGGAAAGTACGTATATACAAAGAATCTGTAAAACCGATAGAAATGTGAACTGCTACAGGAGACAGAGAAAGAATACTTCGTCAGAAATGGAAAGCTTCAGATCAATATCTGGGAAAACACTAGGAGACAGAATACCAATTAACAAAATAAAAGATCTCTGTAACATCCAGGATGTTGTACGATGCTAAAACAGTGAAGATGGAAGTCCAACCAGCATGTTGAACGAATCGATAGTGCGGAACTAGCAAAGATAACAAGATATTTAAAATCAACAGGCACCACACCACTAGGAATACCCTTTAACAAATAACTGGTAGCTGAAGTAGCAAGTGGTAGCTGGCAGTCTACATTCTTATGATGGGAAGATTTTTAACTGACATCTGTCAATAATCTGCACTTTCTTACATTTATATACTGCCTGCGTAATACCTTATCATTTCTGCACCTCTAATATTCTGGTATCATTTCATTATTTTTATTTTTTTATTTTCTTTTCCATTATAAATATGAGTTTATAAAATTAAATATGAATTAAGATCATTTAAAACCCATAACGTCTCTATTTATCTTCACGAAAGGCGAGCATTTTATTCCTTCGGTTGTCCAGTTTGTCGTGTTTTATCGTCCCCCAACACATCCTTTAATTAAAGTTTGCCCCCAGGACTAAAATAATATCTTGGGAGAGGCAAAAACATACTGCCAACAATCGGCAGAGGGATAGATATCGTAAGTATCATCGAGTGTTTTCTACCAAGTAGATGGTAAAATTCAATAAGAGAGTCTGAATGATATATAATACTCCAATAAATTGAAAGAAAACAGAAATGAACATTTTGAAAGGAGATTTTTTTTTACTGTAAGCTTAGCAACATACAAGTTTTATAGCACTTTTAGTATTATAATTTCAATAAATGTACTCCGTCTATTTATTGATGGCTAGTCAACAGTCGTTATTAAAGAATGATAAGCTTAATATTTATAAAGTTTACTCTAATTTTTGCATTGTAAGTATTACATTAATGAATGAAAGACTTTTAGATAAGCAACAGACCAAAAAGAATGCAACAAAGGTACTTTTAAGAATATTGACAGTGATTATTATATTGAGTAATTAAGAGTTTCGCGTGTTTTATTATTAAAGATTATTTAATAATAAAATATATTTATTTTCTATCTTCTTCTAAATGTGCCTATCTTCTAGAGATGTTGGCGACCACATTGAATCTTATTCTATTCACAGTAGCTCGAAATAGATTAGTTGACGTTAGACCAGTCCATTTCCTAAGATTGGCCAGCTGGATATACGTCTACGTTCACGGCCTCGCTTACCCTTAATCTTTCCCTGTAGAATCAACTGTAGAAGTCGGTATTTATCATTACGCATGATGTGGCCGAAGTAAGCCAATTTTCTGTTTTTTATGGTGTTAATAATTTCTTTGTCTTTTCTTAGCCTCTGGAAAATAGTGATATTA
Organism: Diabrotica balteata; assembly: GCA_918026665.1. Lineage (NCBI taxonomy): Eukaryota > Metazoa > Arthropoda > Insecta > Coleoptera > Chrysomelidae > Diabrotica > Diabrotica balteata. The sequence goes on along the minus strand of OU898279.1, from coordinate 32,053,321 downwards.
CTTGTGTGGTGTATATATGAGACCCTCAACATACGTCGGTAGCACCACATTTCAAATGCCTCCAATCGTTTTATGGCATCTTCTGTAAGGCTCCAGCTTTCTACTCCATAGAGGAGGACACTAAAGACGTAACATCTAAGAATCTTATGCGTATATTGATACTTAAGATAAGTTGCAGAGAATCTTCCTAAGGCTGTTGAAAGAGCTTCTGGCTTTTTCAATACGAGTTTTTATTTCGTAGCTGTGATCCCAAGTATCCTTAATATTGCAGCCCAAATAGCATATTTTTTCCACTCTTTCTAACGGTGTATCGTTAATTGTAATTTGGGCGTTTATGCCGGTGTTCTTACTAATGATCATTATTTTTGTCTTCTTGCAATTAGTTTTAGGCCGTATTTGTTACATGCTTCTACAACGTTATCTATCATCCTTTGGAGCCCCTGCGCACTATCTGCCAGCAACACTGTATCGTCTGCATATCTAATGTTGTTTATAAGTTGGCCATTTACAGCAATCCCATCTTCTGATTCGTTCAAAATGCCCCTCTAAAGATGTTTTCATCCCTGGCTCTCTGTATTAGAACTTGCAAACTAAAAAGTGCTTCCCTCGTTCAGAGTCCTGCTCTGAATCCAAATTGAACTTCACTCAGGTTCTTCTAATTTGGTGTATATGCGCGAGTGAATGATAGTAAGAAGTACTTTAAGTACATGGCTCATCAAACTAATTAATCTATGTTCTTCACATTTTCTAGCGTTGGCTTTTTTAGGAAGTGGAATGAATATTGATAGTAGCCAGTCTTTTGGTAAGTAACCAGTCTCGTAGATGTTGTTGAATAGCTTCGTAAGAGCTGTGATTTGGTGTGACTCTAATAGCTTTAAAATTTCACCATGCACCTCATCAGGTCCTGGTGATTTCCCATCTTTAATCCGCTTAATGGCCATAGTTACTTCTTCGTTTGTTATTTCTGGGCCGTAGGGATTGTTTATTTCAGTCGGACTTCGTGCTGCATTTATACTAGTTTATTTTATAAATAATTTTTATAAATAGGTTTAAATTGCAGTTATACCACTGTAATACATGTGATTCTCTTAAACATGACCTTTAACACCATCGGTAATTTCACATCTTTTATATCCAAAATTAAATAATTAAAAAAAAATTTTAAATCCCAACACCTGGATTGTTGTTATCTTTTTTAACATCAAAGATTTTGAATCTTTTGGCTGTAGTAATACTATGTATAACTAACATTGTTTTATGGTACATTGACATTTTGTTTTCGACACCGTTCATAGGTATCTTGTCAATCAGTTACCAGCTGAAGTCCGTTTGAAGAGGTTTACTCTCCGGACGCTGGAACTCACTTAAGACATGGGTGTATGTTACCTAAAGTTAAATTTAATTTAATATTAAACATCAAATATTAATAACATTATGTACAATCTTTTGTAACCTTATGTATTTTAAAGGAGTTTTTACCCTGATATTTTGGTGGCTCAGGCATGTTAACTTGTAAGTATAACCATTTTGCTTTTTTAACCTTAGTCAAAATTTTAAACCAGTTTGCTTTAATTAAATGGTTTATACTTATTTTAGGCATTTTTAAACCTGATGATGGAATTAGTATTCCGAAAACGTTCGTGTAATTTGATGTAGCCCTTTTAAGGGTTTTTTAATATACCCATTTACAAAGATCTAACCTCTTTTTGAAATAAAGATGTATCTATCTCTCTAAGGATTAACACAAAACAGTGAAAGAATAATAATTATGACATACTGAGGTTTTATATATCCAATTGCAAGATAATAGATTTCACTTTAGTTTTACTTATTTTCTGTAGATTTTAAAAACTGTGGGAAGCATTAATTATTTCTAAATCTAGCCCCAAAAAATTTGTCTAACTGACCAATCCTCGTATATCGATAACATAATATCTTTGATATTTACCCTTACAATTTCAGTAGGGCACAATATCATCTCTAAATCAAATTTTTTAAACGCACTCCCACGATTTCTGCTTTCAGGATGTCCGTACCATTATTGCCTCTCGACAGACCAGTATTTTATTCGCCTTTATAAAAACGTCAAAACGTTGATTGCTATTCTCTCTAGTTAGCAAAAGAGACGCAAACTCGCACATTATTGAACGACATACAGTTCGAATAGGAGCTGTGTAAATATTTTTGATTCGACCATTATAGAATTGTTTACATTTCTAGAAAGCGAGTATTCACCCGTTAAATTTATGGAATGTTTCCCTAAGCTGCTACCTAATTGGTTCATGTAGATAGAAAAATATTAGGATTTCAAATTCTGGCGAATTTGTAGTGCTAAATTTTCGGGTTCATTAATTTTTTTTATATTTTGAGAATAACCACAATGAACTAAATTACATTTTTTGTATTGACGTTTGAAATGGCAACGTCAAAACAAAAAAAAACTAGATTTTAATTAATGATTTTTATAAACAAGATTAGCCATATGCTCTTCATTATCTCTATGATTTGGAGATATATTGATGGAAGAATTTGAACAAAACATTGTTTACATCTTCATATTGCTGAAAAGCGTCGGAGACAAGACGCATCCTGCCTGACCCCTCTCGCAATCGGTATATTATTTGTTTCTATATCGTTCACTTTTACTACTGCTTTCTGGTTCCAGTATACAGCCTTAATAAACTTAATGTCTTTTTTGACTAAATTGATTTCATCTATTAACTTTATATGCTGCACTGTGTCAAAGGCCTTCCTAAAGTCTATGAAGCATACATATGCAGTCTCGTTGTATTCCCAACATTTCTGCAAGAGTACCGTCAACGCAAATAATGCCCCTCTGGTACCCATGCCTCCCCTGAAGCCAAACTGCGTTTGATCTATCTGTTCTCACATTTCTTGTAAATTTGGTTTTGAACAATTTTCAAGAGAATCTTTAAAGGGTGGCACATTAGGCTTATCAATCTATAGTCATTACATAATTTGGAATTGTTGTTTTTTGGCAGAGGTAAAAATATCGATTTAAGCCATTCCTCCGGGATGTTGCCCTCTACATATATGTGGTTGAGAATTTGGGTGAGTCTCTTTATATTACCGTCATCTAAGGCTTTTAACAGTTCAACTGGAATTTGATCAGGACCCGGTGCTTTTCCTTGTTTTGCATTCTGTAGGGCATGCTTTACTTCTGAGGGTAAAATTTGTAGGTATTGTTCTCCTTCACCTATATCGTGTTCATTTTCCTATTCGTCATGGAACAGATGGATTATATATTGTTCCCATACTTCCTTTATTTTGCTCTCTTCAGTAAGTATTCCTCCATTATGGTCTCTTGTTATGAGTGTTCTTCCTTGTCTGGTGTTGCCTGTAAGTTCTTTCATTTTTTTATGTAAGTTTGAGGTGTCATGTTTGTTGCTGAGTTCTTCCAGTTCCTGGCATTCATTGTTCATCAATTCCTCCTGAGCCTTTCTGATTTCATATTTGATTTTATTCTTGATGGTTTTATATTTTTTCACTTTATTTTGTATTTTCTTTTTTCAGTTATTAGCTTAACCATTTCCGGAGCCATCCAGTCTTTTTTAGTGGTTTTCTCTTTTTCACCTAGGACCTCTTTTCCCGCTTTTAATATGGCTTTTTCCATATCTGCCCATTCCACGATTCCTTTAGTTAATTTATTTATCTCTGCGTTTAGTTGCTGTTGGCAGTTGTCGTCTTTTAGATTTTTGATGTTTATTTGTGGTTTTAACTTCTTTCTCCGTTTTTCTGAGTTTAATGTTGACGTTTGCTAGTAATAGATGATGGTCCGTATCTGCATCTGCGCTTGGATTGGTTTTTGCACTTTGTACTCCATTACGAAACCTTTTGTTAATCGTTATAAAATCTATTTGGTTTCTGATTATATTGTTGGTGTTATCTTTTGGAGAAGTCCACGTGTATAATCTTCGCGGGGGTAGGTCGTAGTATGTATTTGTTATGACTAATTCTTTCTCCTGGCAGTACTGGACTAGTCTATCATCTCTTTCGTTTCTTTTACCTACCGACTGTAGCATTAAAGTTTCCTCGACCGACTTTAGCATTAAAGTCGCCCATAATTATTTTTACCTCCTGCTTCTTTATGTTTTTTGTTAACAGCTCTAAGTCCGCGTACAATTTTGCGACCTCAGCATCATTGCTATCAGATGTTGGAGCATACACTTGGATTAGATTTATGTTTAGAGGTTTGGCTTTCAGCTGAAGTAGCATCATACGTTCATTAAAGGGAATGAAATTTGTCACAAACTCTTTTAAATTATTGTTGATAATAATACCAACACCATGTCTGTGTTCTCCAGTGCTTTTGCCTGAATAGAAAATAGTATTATCATCCTTGGTATAGTTTCCAGAATTTGGCCATCGAACTCTGAGGCCCAATACTTGTATGTCCAATCTCTCCATTTCCAGCATGACTGTTGATAATTTTCCTGCTTCATAAAGTGTTCTTATATTCCACGTTGCTATGCGTTTTAAATCGCTTACACTAAATTGTTTTTCCGCCTGGAATTCTTCGCACCCTTGTCCCATTAAAGGGACGCCGGGCACTCGGAACCACTGTTTGATTTACCCCCATTTGTGGTTGTTCTTAAAAAATCCTTAGGGATCTTTAATGCAGTGGTTTCTCCTTGCCTTATGCATTGATCCTTATGCCGTTGATCTTGGTTCATCCGCCTTTGAGATCGATTTTTCAATCTCAGGAAAAAAGTTAAAAGTTAAAAGTCACAACGAGTTAAATCATAATTACCGCCTGTGATTATTCATCAGACCGGTAAAGAGATTTTTTCTACCGCTCTGATCCTGTAATGACCGTGTAATACCCCCTCCGAGTGTGTTTTCCAAGAAGTACTGAAGAGCCCCTACTCAATTCAGAACCCCTCCTTCTTGGAAACTACACCGCCACGGAGTTCTTATCCTATTGTGTTATAATTCGTAAATACTTATTCATTATAGTACTATCTTGCCCTTACATGACTGCGAAACGTGGCCTAACTATCCTTCTGTGCGAGAATTTTTTACTATAGAGTTAACTCAGATTCATCATACTAACTAGTATTTTCATACTAAGCGGATTTAAATATTGCTGCCCGAATAAGATTCTGTTTTAACCTATAAGATATCGCCAGTGTGGACGCCAGTGTGTGCTGCCGATTTAATTGAAAGGATTTGAATAGGTCTGCAAACAGGTGATACACCGTTTATCTCCCCTTTATGGAGTGTGGTTAAGATAAAAGCTGAGATAAGTGTATAGATATATAAACTTTTACTGCTCTCTAGGACTAACAAATGACGATAAAAGCTGTAACTGAATTAGGTTTCGGTTTAAAAGGTAAATGTCTTTTAGTTAATTTAATATAGTCGAGACGAATCACATTTTATTAACTGGAACTCGAAGCGACATGATTGTCACTAAGTATATTTTATACGAGTATCTATATAAAAGCGGTGATTGATTTTGAACTTTCCCAATATAACTATTGAAGATTTGCACAATACAGCGTTATTTTTATCTCACGATTTTTTTGTCAGTTATATTAGGTAGTTATGTAATTGTCTAGATTTATTGGAACCAAGAACATTTTCATAAATTATAATTATATAGTACTACGGTGGTCTCCGCCTTCCTTCTTTCAGCAAAGTCTCCGGTCCTTTCTATATTGCCATTCTTCATCTCTAAGGTCTCGTATTTCCATGGCCTCGTCCGCTTCATCCCTTCATGATCTTCGGGGTCTGCCCCTTTTTCTCTTTCCTATAGATGCTTTCTCACGTGCCCATAACAAATTAAACGTTTTTCTTCAATGTATCTTGTCATACATCCATTCTCATTTTTATCTTCTCATTTCTAATATGGTCGAGTCTTGTTACTCTACAGCTTCTTCTCATGAACTCCATTTCGGTCGCTGTAATTTTGGACCTGTTTCTTTTGTTTATTACTCAACGTAAGTCATTAGACTACGTACTAAGTTGTTCTATATTCTCTTCTATGTATTTATTACAATCTGTCTGTCCCATAGTACCCCGTATTTGTTTGATATATGTTCGTGTCTATTGCTATTCTGTTGGTTATCTCTTGTTCAATGGTTCCATTGTTTGAGACTTGTTCTGTTATTAAGAATGCGCTCTTTTTTTTTGGTTTATTTCCAGTCCATTTTTTGTGTATTCCTCTTTTAGATTTGAGAGCCTATAGAATAGGATAGATCTTCTTTATCTTGAGCCTTTATCTGTAAATTTTAGTAGTAAAGCAACTATGATAACAAGCAGTATCCAAGGCAGTTAGAATTAGTTACGTTTAGGTCTAATATGAATTTGGGGGAACGAGACAAAAATGAAAGTGCAGAAAGAATAAGAAACAGGTTGGATAAGACGCTGGCCAAAGCAAATATTAGTTAAGTGAAGTTTGAGACATGTTTATGACAATGAGTAAATCCTTATTTACTAAATTTTGTTCATAAACAGAAATTTATTAATTATTAATGTAAGTAAACTTATTCGGGTTTAGCTATATTTTGTAGAATCCTATTTAGCTGTGTTTAGCCTCATTATTAACTTTAACTAACTTTGTAACAAAGATAGAAGCATTTAGGTTGATAGAAACAGCGGCACCGAACAGTGGCCCAAAAATATATGAAACGACATACATAATATACTTAATATTACAATATTAACCATTAAATTGGTCGCGTGCTATCGTTGTAACTACACGACACATTACCATCGCTCTAACTTTCATTTTCAGAAACATGCGACCGCTATTCTCAGTCTTTCTTCATAGCTAGACGTTTTCTCACGTTTTTAATTACAGTGCCCGTTTTTAGTAGCCGAGCCTGCAGTTCTCAACGTGTCTTTTTGATCCTACGCGACTATTTACTTTACAGTTTTGTCTTACGGTTCCAGTAGAATTATCTGCATAAGTCATAAAAGCTTTTTAGATAATATTTATTTACAAAAATAACATTGTAGAAATGATGTCTATACAGGAAATATTAAAAGTAAATTAAATTAAACTCAGAAAGAGTTACAGAGAATCTCAGAAACTTTTATGCGACAAGGAATATGACGCAATCCCGCAAAAAACTGCTGACACCGACAGTGAGTATGGTGATCAATATAGTGACCATGATTATGAGTCAGAACAAGGCTACAGTGGAGAGGAAGAAGGTCTAGAGTAGACGCAATAACCATCAACGAGTTATTTTCACACACAGTAAAAAAATCTAAATTGAGAAAATCATGTGTTCCTATAAATTTGAGAACAAAAAAACATAACATAGTTTCTGCTTTGAGTGAAAAAAAAACGGATTAACTTGTCAGAGAGTTTGACATTTTGTCACAAAATGATTCTTCTTTATACGCCACTGGTGCCTATGTAACAATCGTAGAACAACTTATCCCATTCGGAGGCATTTTTGCACTTTAAGACAGTCAGTAGCAAATAAACTTCCACTTAAAAACTTTTGAAATATATGCAGGAGCTCAGCCAGAAAGTCTGTACGAAGTCGGTAACTCACCTGCAGATATTGTGAAGCGACCAATTGAATCAATCAAAAATACAAATTGTAACTGAAAAAATACACTGAAATTTTTTTAACTGATTAGTTAACCCTAGACTCCAACACAGTTCAGAGGTAATGTAAGTCAACAAAATTTCACCAGCTCCTGGGCGACATGTTAAATGTCTCCAGTTGTAGTTTTTATTAATACTGAAGTTAATGGTCTATTGCATTTACCTTTGTAAATTCCACGAGGATTTTTTATTACTGATGTCCTTCTAGTGTTTTTCTGTGGCCAAACAATGTTTTTAAAAACTTTTTGTTAAACTGATGATGGAATGATTTAATTCCGAAACGATCTTCTTTAAAATAAAGTTTTGAGCTTTTAATAAGCATTTTTTTATACCTTGATACACACGAACACCACGTGCTTTGTATTCAACAGGTATACTAGCCACTCCTGGATATCTCCACTTCATGGTTTTGTTCCAGTTTCATTTTTAATTTTAAGCCATTGTCGTTGGATATATTGTAGAGGCTGTGTTTACTTATTGTGTGGTATAGGCTAGGCTCTTTGCCTAGTTTAGCATTAAAGTCCGGCAGAGTATGCGCATATCTTGTTTGGGCATCGTATCTATCTCTCTTTCTATGGCATCGTAGAAGTCATCCTTAATATCTTCATCCTTCTCTTCCGTTGGTGCATGCGCTGAGATAATCGAAATGTTGTATCGTTCTCCTTCATTCGTATGTAGCATATCCTTAGTATATTCTGTACTAGGCTGTCTCTAATCACAAAGCCCGTTCCAAATTCATGTCTTCCGTTTTTGTTACCGCTGAAGAAGATGGTGGATTTACTTAATTTTATATTTCCATCGTCTGGCCATCTTATTTCTTGGACTGCTGTTATATCCATTTCTATGTTTTCCAGTTGTTCACAGCATTTATAGCAGCTCCAAGTCTGTACCAACTTTGGACATTCCAAGTTCCGTTTTCATAACTAGTTTCTTTTTCCGAGGGTGGGTAGTTAACCCTCCGCTCAACCCTCCTCTTTTATCCGGGCCTGGGACCGGCTGCAGTAAGGTGATTTCCGAGCTACTCAATTCATTCACCAGTTCCTCACCCTACCCCAGATGACATAAATACGATGACAAAATGGATGATACTATAAAGATTTGCAGAAGACAGAATTATTAACATTTTACAATGTGTGTAGATGTTTGTGATCAACTTTGTGCTAACTATAACGGAAGAAGACGAACAAAAAGATGAACTTTAACCGTTTTCTTTCATTTTTTAAAAATGTAGCTGCCAGTAATAACTTTATTATATGTAAATCAAATAAAAACAATCTTTTTCTTAAGGTATCTTCTCCATTACTGTAGGTTGGCTATAATTATTACAGCAAATTGTTCTAACTTGAGTTGTTCTTAATACTGAATGGGTGTCCATGCCTGTCTCTTACAGTCTTCAGCCATGAGCATTTTCTTCTTCCTGGACCCCTTCTTTTTCCACTTTCCCCTAAATTATGAGTCATAGCAAGTTTTATTTTCTCTTCTGCAAATAAGTTTGTCTTAGCCTAGATAACTGGGTTTTCTATCCAAATAATAAAAGAACGATTCAAAGAAGAATATTTTTCAAAAAATTGTAAGATGAACTGGTAAAAAAGCATCAATCTCACAGTTCTTCTTTACTTATATTTCTGTCAAGAACGAGAACAAACAATCTGTTAGATGTAGTGAATGTAATACTTTTATGTGTAAAGCTCACATAAATTAATTTTGTGCATACACTGTGTTGACAGTGGTTGAATTACGTTAAAATGAAGTTCTAGTTAAGGGTTAAAATAGTGAAACATTTTACTTCATTAACTAACATTAATCACCTCAGGTAACAATATTAGCGAAGAGATTTAAAAAAGGTACATTCTTCTTCTTCTTACGGTGCCTATCCGTTCCGGATGTGGGCGATCAACATGGCTATCCTAACTTTGCTTGCTGCTATTCTGAATAGTCCGGTTGTCGATGTATTAAACCACTTTCTCAGGTTTTGAAGCCAAGATATTCTTCTTCTAACTGGTCCTCTCTTTCCAAATACCTTGCCCTGAAGAATGAGTTGCAACAAGCCGTATCTCTATGTGTTTGCACTCTTTGATGGTGTTAATAATCTCGCATCCCTTGCCTATTCTACGTAGGACCTCAACATTAGTCACACGATCCACCCATGAAATTCTTAAGATACGTCTGTATCTTAAAAAATGTACATATTGCGAACAAATACATTTTGTAATGTCAAATAATGGAATAATAACCACTAGAAAAAAGGTCAAAACGTAGACACAAACTAGGATACATGGACAAATATCTGAAAGCTCTTAATACGAACTGTAAAAACATATCGGCATGGAATTTTAAACGAACTGTAAAAGCAAGAAACATATCGGCATGGCGAAAACTAATAGAACAAGTCAAGACTCATGAGAACGTTATAATAAAAATACGTCATCTTAATATTGTTCTGAAGCTATTTTCTTGTGGCATTTTAAATTAATTACTATTTAACTGGGAATAAGCCACAATTAAAGATAAAAATACGTTTATTGACGTTTCAATTTCCACTTCGGAAATCGTTCTCAAACTAAAAAGGTTTGTATTTTGAGAACGATTGCCGAAGTGGAAATTGAAACGTCAATAAACGTATTGTTATCTTTAATTGTGGCTTATTCCCAGTTAAATAGTAATTAAAAATACATCTATAAACAATAAAGATTGCAAAGAAGATGAAAATAATTGTATAATAAAACTACTATTTATTTTATCGAGATGTCGGATTTCTTTACACGTAAGTGAAAGAAAAAATACAAAAGGAAGAGTCCGTTGCGAAAAAATCTCATCTTAAATATCGCATTATGGTCTTTTCTGCGACGTGAACTGTATACCTATCCCTTTTCACCGGCATTATTAGTATCGATGAGTCAGCGGAATCATCCAAATCACGAAGGAGAGACTAGCTAGCTACGAGTGGCTTCTGAAGTGTTTCGGGCACACAAAGACGTGGATTGTGTTACGCACGCAGAAGTAAATATCCTGTTATAGAGGGACTACCTCAGTCAGACAGTATTTTTGGTATCTGGTGCCGAAAGTCTTGTAAATTGGTAAACAATGTAAAACTATGTATGTAATACAATGCAAAAAAGAATGCAGTTAATATTACTTAGATTTTCCTTTGCATGTTTTATGGAGACGAAACAAAAACACTCAAATAAGTAGATGTACATATAAAATTGTTATTAAACAAATTAGTTACAGTATTTTAAAAAAATTGACTATTAATTCGAGGTTTGGGACAAGATAGAAATGTTTGACAAAACATTGGTAATCACAAATACTTTACGAAAAAGTACCAAGGTAAATATTTAAAAACACAATCCATAAAATATTGAAAACGAAATTAAACATATTTCTTATATGTAGCCATGACTTTTGGTCAACTATACTGCTTTGCTTCCTATACACCTCTTTCATTCATCTTTCCTTCTAATATTAATTGAATTTGTTTAAACTCCTTATGGCACATTAGATGTTAAAATGATATTTTTAATGATATCTAAGATATGACGTTTAATCTCAATGAGTGATCCAATTGGCTTTGTATCCTTCCGCCCAGACAGATCTAGGATTCTAAAGGATGATGTCCGAGGTTTCTGTTATGTATAATGTGTTTCTAGAGAGTTCTATTCAACACTACAGTTTTTCTATTGGAACCATTAAGTCCCATCTTATGGCTTTTAGATTATGTTCATTAAGGCTAATATTACAGTATTATTGCAAAACCAATTGCATCCATACACTGAAGAGACCTATATCACAGCGGATATGCCCGTCAAAAATCCCTCCTATGAAGAAATCCAAAAGACCTTAAATAAGCTGAAAAATCACAAAGCGCCGGGTACGGACGAGATACCAGCAGAACTTCTGAAATATGGGAGAGACGCACTACATTGCCAAATCCACCAGCTAATACATATGGTTAGAAGAAAGGATACCAGCACGATGAAAGGAAAACATAATAGTGCCCATCCACAAAAAAGGGGACAAAACAAAATGCGCGAATTATAGAGGAATTTCACTCCTAAACACGGCATATAAAACCCTCTCAAATATCATTCTTAGTAGACTAATCCCCTATGCTGAAAATGTCCTAGGCGAATATCAAGCCGGTTTTAGGGCAAACAGATCAACAATAGATCAACTATTCACGCTGAGATAACTTCTAGAAAAGGGATGGGAGTATAACAGACCCATACACAATATTTTCATAGACTTTCGATAGGCATATGATAGCGTAGAAAGAAGCCAAGTATGGAATGCCATGGCGGAGTTCTCAATACCAAAGAAACTCATTCGGAGACCAAAGTCTGTATGGAGGGTGGAATATCTAAAGTAAGTGTAAATAATAAACTGTCTGGCAGCTTTAAAATCAATAGTGGACTCAAACAGGGTGATGCGTTATCTCCACTACTTTTCAATCTTGTGTTAGAGAAAGCCAAGAGGTCGGCCGAAATAAAAACAGAATTGCTATCGGTTCAAGATCCCAAGCTGTTACTAGCATAAGCAGATGACATAGATCTCGTTGGAGACTCCATGCTATCCACGAAAGACATCTTCAACAAGGTGGAAGGAGCAACAAGTGAAGTAGTGCTGAAGATTATTAAAGAAAAGACGAAATATATATGTATAAATAGAACGACACGAGGAGAAAGAATGGGACAAAATGTGACCTTCAATTTCGAAAGAGTAGGACGTTTTAAGTATCTGGTACAACGATGTTACTGAAGAAATAAATGACAGAATCCAATCTGCAAACCGCTGTCTATTCGCACTGGATAAGCTCATAAAATCAAAAAATCTTACAAGAAGTTCAAAGATCAAAATCTATAAATCCATCGTCAGACCTGTAATAACATGCGGATGCGAAACGTGGACCATGACCAAAGCAAACGAAGAAAAGCTCAGATGCTTTGAAGGAAAAATACTTTAGGACATCACCACAAACCAGTATAAGATCAGAACCAATATCGAATTAAAAGCACTTTACAATGACGCCCATATTGTCCCACAGGCAAAAGACGAACAAATTTTAAAAAAGTTGTACAGTCAGCCAAGACCCACCCAGGGTTGTAGCGCTACGTGATGATTATGATGAATATATACAGTTGTCATTCTCTTCTTATTTCGTTTTTATTTATGTACAATAATTTTGTTCTTATTATCAACTAGTACAGAAAGAACACATTTTTTAAATATGTTGCTTATATCTTTTACTTTTTTGTGCACATTAAAATACATACATAATAATATATACAGTTGTCATTCTCTTCTTATTTCGTTTTTATTTATGTACAATAATTTTGTTCTTATTATCAACTAGTACAGAAAGAACACATTTTTTAAATATGTTGCTTATATCTTTTACATTTTTGTGCACATTAAAAAAGTCGTGTCTAGATATCACATCCTCAATTTCCTCGCAATGATTTATCTAGCCTAAATAGATATGCCTTGAATATTTTTTAGTTCTTAGATAGTTCACTTCAATCGTTACCTTTTTTCGATCGGTACATATGCACGAGATCAGTAGAATTCCATAGAATATCCATATTGTGAAATATAGTTTTTCCATTTTTAAAAAGCATTTGGAAAACATGTATCAATTATACTTTTTGTATAGAAGTAAATTCATAATAGAACTAAGTAAATAAAAGCATGTATTCAGGAAAGCTTACTCCACAAATACATTTTATTTTAGGCTTAACAAAAACAGCCAATTGTATTGAAACACTCAGAAAGAAATAAAATAAATAAAGAATTTTACTGAAAATTAGTAAGTAACAGACAAACAAATTGATTCGTTCATCTTACAAACGAACACAAAAGTTCTCTTCAACCCCTGACTCACCCTATACAAAGGGCCAAGTAAAGAGCAGCCCCGTTGACACACAATATCCGCCTGTATGCGATAGAGAGGTCGTAGGTGGTAAACAGAGAAGAAACACAATGGGAAGGGTCCTCGACAATGGTTAAAAATAGGAAAAAGACCACCTGATGCTAAAAACAAAGATAGAAATCCAGTAAATGAAAAGGATAAGATTTCGGGGAAACCGAATACAAGTGCGCAAATTAATGAGAATTTTTATGGGTGTTATTTTTCATTTTACTGATCTTTCGTTGGGGTGAATTTTCTAAAACTTGCTTAAAATTCAAATTTATTCCTCGGGGGAAAGTTTAAAGGTTTCAATTGATAAAATTCTCTCTTTTTTCTTTTATAAAATGCAACGATTTTGGTCACTTTGGTATTTACTCAAAGAAATTTAAAAAATGTTAATAAATTGTGAAAAGCTATTTCTACGTAGGCAATTACTAACTTCGTGACACAATTGTCTTACATTATACATATTATTACGGGTTGCATACATCCTTATTGTTTCGCGTTATACCACGTATTTACATAAGTAATGGTTTTATATTAATTAATTGGATGGTGTTATGCAAAAACGAGTCAACCCACACATGTCTGATTCTGGGATAAATAGCTTCAAAGTCTGTATGTCAACTCACATGTTTTATTATTGTATTCGCTGTGAGCCGATGAGTAGAGGGGATTTGACAGTTTTCACCAACGCTGTTAGTGGCAGTTTTGTGCATTTAACTTGTAAACATTCAAATAATGGCGAATATGGATTTTTCAAAAAGAAAAATATATGATACATGTAAAAATACTGGGTACAACAGTCATTGTAAATTTTATTCATTTCCTGTTGCCAAGCATAAAATAGTTCAAAGAGAAAAATGGATTATTGCTATCAACGAGAAAAATAAGTAAATAACCTATAATGCAAACATGATATTTGTATGGTGTAAAATTAAAAAGCTATTATATTCCGAAACATTGCGTACATGCCCTGCATCAACTAAACCTTTTCCCTTTTTTGGTGTAGCTGGTTGAAATGGGATATCATGTGATATAGACTTAAAACCAGTATAATGTTTAATATCCATTTTGATAAAATTAAAACAAATTTAAGAGGTGGAGGCCATAAAACGAAAGAAGAAGAAGAAGAATTAAAACAAATTGATATCTAAGCACTAAGGCCTACGCACACAAAAAATAACTGAGCAAAAACAGAATAAAAATGTAAAATAAAAACAAGAATTACAACGTTACAGAGGTAAAGGTAACCAGAATATAGACGTTTTAAGCGTCTATAACCTTAAATATTTGCTTTAACCATTAAATATTTTCATATAAACTTCTTCTTTTTCTCAATGACCTCTTGCGTAAGTAGTCATCCAGTCGCAAGAACTTATATCTTAAATATTATAATTATAATGAATAAAATAACAAGGCGTAATTACTTTTACTATTAATTCTGTGTATTCGTTCATTAATCAGTTTACCATAATATTTCAGTTCATTATTTTGTATTTTTAAATAAATATCTATTTTTCTCGTTTTGTCATATTTCATTTACACTGATTTTACAAGAAAAGTACAAGTTTCAAACCGCGAGAGAGCGCTACCGGCGAAACTCACAGCGAATACCTGTGATATTCCAATTTATCACTAAAATTTGAAGCTACTTACTTTTTCAACACACTTAAAAAATACCAATTGTTTCTGTTTAAAAAAATTAAATGTTGGATAAATGCTTTTTGCTTTTTAGGTATACAAGAAAGTTTTTTTTGAACTCGTTAAGTAACCCACATACGTACAAATTATAAAATATGTTTGATTAATACAAAATATAGGACAAAATATTTGATAATAGATAATTAAAAATTTTAATATTATTTAAAAGTGTTTCAAATAATTTTAATCCTCTTCATCAAGTCCGCATTTTCTACCATCATCAGCAACAAAATCACTCTGTTCAGCTGTTCGTAACAAATTATAAAATGGTTTTAGATCTTGTGGTACTAGCTTTAATAATTCTTTGAGGTCTTTATTTTTTTCTTTAGATAGTGGTTGTTACCTGTTGGTCATAACTGCTGATCCAACTCCATATCTTTGAACGATTTCGATCTTTTTTTCTACATCTACTGTCTGTACGTTTTTTTCAGTTTTGTCTGGTGGAAAGTAGAGGAAGAAAAAATTACTATTCAGTTAACTTTCCGGTCTCTAAAAATACTCAAATAGTTTGTCAATTGAAACCTTTTCTCCACTTTCTATTTTATTAAAAACAAATTTGTTTTTTCTCCTACACAACATTCTTATTTATAACATTAAGTAATGTAGTCTACATCCGTGTATAAGCGCTGTTGGATCTTTAAAGAGCGCTCAAAACATCCCCAAATTCTAAATCATTGGACAGAAAGGTATTTCTGGTAATAAGAATCGTCAAATCATAGAATCAAGAGATGGATGATTGTAAAATGTGTGCATCATTAAAAGTGCCAAATTAATACTGCGGTTTTGACCACCACAACGGTGGTGCGGTTTTCCATGAGTACTTTGACTTATACCAATGTTAATCCACTTTCCTGTCTATGTCTCTCATATCAAATTTTCATTGGTCTTCCTTTCCTACTGTTTCAAGTAAATTGCAACTCATAAATTCATTAGCTTTTCTCCGAGTTTCTCTTCCTTTTGGGCAACCTCATAGTTTTGAAAGTCTGTGTAAGACCTATTTTCTGCCAATATTTATTATACCAATGTATTTTTATATTTCTTGTTTCTTTTGTGGATAATTACAAATTAATTGGATAATAAATCAGATAATTTGTGAGTATTTTTTTCACTGTTTATATGCAATTAAATTTCCTTTTACTGGCCTGACAAATCTATCTACCCTTCAAACATGACGCCCCTGTATTCCTGAGAAATAATAAAAATATAAGCAAGTCCGGTCGATTACTATAGTGGTGTACTGGGAAGGTATCTTCGCATTGCAATCACTATTCTTCTATTCGTCCGTATACCTCCCCGGAGGGTTACAACTGAAATGGTAGAAGTAAAAAGCAAACGATATAAGTGAGATCGAATCTATACCTAGTGGGTACCTTTACATCCTTTCGTAGACGCGTCTTTTTCTAATCCATTAGCGAGTTCGAGCAATTCCGAGAATTCCTTTAGTGTAAATTAGTACAGAGGATTATTAAAGAAATCCTAAGATAGCTTGAGAAACCTTTGAGGATTAATTATAGAACAAAAACGCCACTTATTGGTTTTTAACTTTTGTTATTTTTTGTTTTATTTACTGGAGATTAAGGCACTTCATTGAAGTTACACACTTTATTGCAAATAAACCAAGCTAAAATGCCAATAAATACAAAAAAATCTTTTTAATAAAATCTAAACTAATAAGTATTTTTTAACAACAGATCTTAAAGAGACTTTGCAAAAGGATATGAAAATAATTGCATGCAACTAAAAAAAGCGAAAATAAAAGGAAGTATATCTTCTTGAAAGATGGCGAGCAATAGTTACAGTTATTTTATAAGATTTCTTAAATACATCAAAGTCTTTGAAAATAATACCACCGTGAAAAATCAGCATATTATTTACTGGTATGATATAATGAGGTTAACTTTTAAAACAATTTTAGCATACGCAACAATTTCTTTACTTCATGAATTAGACACTAACATTATCTTTTACGGTATCCATCGTGTTCCTTGGTGTACTACTTCCTAAATATCTAGGTATATCTGAACGTATTCATTCCAAGTAATTCTGAATTGGCTTATCATTTAGGTTATATAAATTTAGCTCATGAATATTACGTAATTTCTTATTCTATTAAGTCCGGTACAACCTTTAGCAAGTCTTAGAAATCTCATTTTTGTGCCTGTACTAGAGATTATTTTCTTTTGTATTTGACCCGATCTCGCTTCCGTATGTTAGGGCAGAGAATACGTTAGGTTGCTACAGTAATTTTTTTATAAAAATTGATCTGTACATCGTTTGCTGTTTAATTTCTTCAGGTTCTGTTTATCACTCTGCATATGCTATTAAATTTGTGTAATTTTTTATCCATATCATTACTGGAGTCATGTTATCATTGCATGTATTTTAAGTACTTAAAATTACTCATCTGTGCTATTAGACGATTACTAGGGCGAATTTTTTACCTCACTGGTGATGCGCCAATAAAAGCCATTGTTTTTGTTTTTGTTTTCTCAAGATTTTTATTTATATGTTTTTCATTTTATTTTCACAGATACTCCCGCAATTAACACCAAGTCTTCTGCATAAAAGAGGAAATCAAAAATGGTATGTTTATCACGATACATTCTCTCGTTACCTTTTATTTCTAATTTCTGCATTATATTTTCTACATGTAATGGAAATATTAGGAAATATACAGCAACCCTATCTTATTCCCTTGTTTGTTTTGTTTTTTGTTGTTTCTATCTCTCTTGTGTGTTTTCCGTGAAGATCAAATATTGTTTTGGTGTTAACAACTACGCTTTTCATTGCATTTATCGTATTATATTGTATAGCCCCATTTTTCCATAAACTCAGAGTTACACAACGAGCCATGGAACGTGCAATGCTGAACGTGAGCCTTCGAGACCACATAACAAACCAACAAATCAGGCAAAGATCAGGTATTCAAGACGTCATCGAAAGAACCACGACGCTTAAGTGGAACTGGGCAGGGCACTTAGCCAGAACACAAGATGGACGGTGGACAAGACGTATTATGGAATGGAGGCCCAGAAACTATAAAAGAAGCCGAGGACGACCACCGACTAAATGGACCGATGATATAAAACGTGTAGCGGGAAACTGGCTACAAGCGGCCCAGTGTAGAGAACACTGGAAAGAACTGAGGGAGGCCTATGTCCAGCAGTGGACGTGATTGGCTGATTGATGAGTTTTCCATAGAATAGCGTTGCAGGGTGATAGTTGGGCTGCTGACTGGACACTGTAGGCTCAATAAGTATTTAAGTCGTATGGTCTTGACGGCAGAGGATACTGACTTGTCGATTCTGTCTAGAAGAAGAGGAAACCGTCCTGAACGTCTCATGTCATTGCGAAGACCTCTCAAGTCTGTGGTATCTAGAACTCGAAGAGGCAAATCCATAAGCGATAGTCTACATGAAAGAATCCTTTTTAAGGCTGTGGAACAGAAGAGAATAGGGAAGTGACAAAAGAAGAACAATAGATCTGTTAAGGTCGCAATGTGTCAGGCCCAGACATCCTACTTAGTTGTAATCTGTAATGTCAAATCTCTAAGCCAAAATATCGCAGTCATTAGAAATAATAAATCTACCTAGAACACTGAACGATGATCAAAAATGTGGCGGGAGAAATATAAAGGCAAACCAACTCTGCATAGCGATCAAAATAAAGAAAATGATACACATAATGAGTTTTGAGGCTACACAATCTTTTATGTGGATTAAATTTGTTGTTTTGAGCGTTCAAAACTTTTCTTCTAGGTTGCTACTCTAACAGTTTTGTTCACTACTTAATTGTTGGATACATGAAATACTAATATGTCTGTTATTGAGAGAAATATCCAAAGTTTAAAAGTCCGCAGATTAAGTAACTTTTTCCTTTTAAAAGTAATGAATTTAGTTGTAATAATTTTGATTACATAATTAGTAAGTCGAATGATATTCCTTCAACTTCCTTTTTTCATTGAAACGAAATTCCGTATTTTCAAACGCTTTTATAGAAGTGCAAAAATTAAAGGGAAGCAACGGAACATTACCTGATCCGGCTTCTTCATCATGATGATTCCTCCTCCCCTCAGTCCTAATCCCTTTTGGAATGTGGTGACACCATCAGGCCTTTACAGTTTTTTCACGATTTCCCTCCATCCTTCCCTGTCTTGGGCTAGTTGTTCGGCTTCATGTAACCTTTGGATAATCAATATTTTTGTTTAATCTACCCAACGGCTTGGAGATCTTCCCCTAGGTCTCTTTCCTTTAACTCTACCCTCGACTATCAGTTTTTCCATCGCACCTGTTCTTCTAGTAATATGTCCAAAATACTGCAAATATCTCTGTTGTATTTGTTTAAGCAATATATCCTTTACTCTAAGTTGTTTTAATATGGATACGTTAGTGCGATGATCAATCCAGGATGTTCTTAACATGCGGCGGTATACCCACATTTCAAAAGCGTCTAGTTTATTTTTATCCGCTATTTTTAAGGGCCACGTTTCGGATGCATATGTGGCTGTGGGAAAATGAGTGCCCTTACCAGGGATCGTTCGCGATGCTCTGACCCTCGCATCTCGCATATCTTTGGCACGATGCGTTCCACCGTGATACTGGGGATTTTTTCTTGAGGTTTACTCCTCTTAGGGGAGGTTAGGTAAGTGTGTTAGGGGCAAGGGTTAAGGATAGGGGCAGGGATGTAGTAAGACATGTTGGCTACTCCTGTGAAATAGCTAGGTGATACTGGTTCAAGGTGTCGCGTCAAAAAGCCGCAAGCAAGGCCCCCCACCATAGCGGCGCGGGGCCCCACCCACATCCCCCGACGCGGCACCCCCTTGAGTAGACGATATTAGATGGGGGGGGGGGTTAGAGTAGCCATAAGAAAGGGCAGGGGTACCCGCGATTGCTGAAAGGCGAAGGCGCAGCATACTGCTCGCCTCAGTTGCTCCGCCTTTTAGCGTCCAGCGGCGGTGTCCGGCGGCCACCTGGTGCACAGGCGCTGGACGCTGAGACTGTGTTTGGTTTCACTGGTCGTGCTCACCTCACATTATCAGTGACCAAGACCAATTACTCAGCCCTCCCACCAACGTCAAGGATAAATTACAGTCTCTTCGGATGCATATGTGGCTGTGGGAAAATGAGTGCCCTTACCAGTCTTACTTTTGTGTGTATTGTTATGCTAGAATTTTTCCAAATTGTTAAGAGTTTCATCATAGCTGTTCTAGCAATAGTCAACCTTCTACGTATCTCTCTATCATACCCTCCGTCATTTGTTATTAGGGACACCAGGTATATGAAAGTATTTAGTACTATAAAGCCCCCAATTTCTTTAATGTGTTGAAGATTATTCCGAGCTGTGTCTACTATCATGATCTTTGTCTTACACCTATTTAGCTTTAGTATATATGTTTTGCTTTTCTCCTCCAGACATCTCATCATGTCTTCCATTTCTTCTTGATTTGCGGCGATTATTAAAGTGTCATAAGCATATCTTAAGTTACTGATTTTTTGACCTCCTACTGATGTACCTTTTGCATAATGTGTTCGTCGTAGATATTAAACAGAGTTGGCAAGATTATGCATCCCTGCCTGACACCTGCCTCTGTTCTGAAATGATCGGAATGGGTGTTGTTTATTTTTACTGTGCACTTATTATTTTCATATAGACTTCTAATTAGTTGAATTAAGTGGTGGGTGTTCCCATTTCCGCTAGTGTGGACCATAGCTGCTGCCATTTGACTTTATCGAAGGCCTTTGTGTAATCCACAAAGCACATAAGCATAGGAGTATTGAATTCACGAGTTTTTTCGATTAGCTGTCTGATATTAAGGATGTGTCCTCCTGTGCCCTTTCCTGGGACAAATCCCGCTTGTTCTTCTGATATCTGAGGCAATAGAAAAGCTTTTAGTCTTTCATGTATTACATGAAGTAAAACCTTGCTTGCATGGGATATTAGAGTTACCGTTCTGTAGTTGCTGCAATCTAGCGGAATTCCTTTTTTGAATGTAGGGATGAAAGTGGATGTTGTCCATTCGTTGGGCCACTCTCCGGTTTCGCAAATCTTTTTGCAGATCATATGCATAACATTTACTCCAACATCTCCAGTCTCTTTTAAAACTTCTGCGGTGATCTGGTCTGCGCCAGGAGATTTTCTATTTTTTAACTTTTTGATTGCTTTTTCTAACTCTGACTTTAGAATGTTTGGTTCTCTCTCTGCAGTGAACTCGTGATTTGACTTTTTTTGACTTTGACAATATTTTCTCCATACCTCCGCAATCCCTTTCTCGTCATTTATAACATGTTGGTTTTGATCCATTATTGTTTGTGTGATTGGTTTAAATTCCCTGGATATATATCTCCATATTATCTTCATGATAGATATCTCCATATTATTTCCATATTATGTTCATACGAATACCAATGCCTCCTGATACCACTATAATTCTTTCAATATTTCGATACTATTTTTCGTCTCTAGTAGAAGTTTTACTCTATTTAACTAATAAGTAATTTTTCGTTGCCATATGAAACGTTAAAATTTCATGAAGATGTAGACCAGTCCAATAAATATAGTGATACTATTATATAAGTATAATAAATAATAAATTATATAAATATAATAAGTCCTGACTAATAGACTTAAATAAATTTTATAGGATGCAATCGCAGATCACACAAATTAAAAAACAAACTCTTAAATAATTCTACAATATTTCAACTATCGACCCAACTATATCGGTATTTAAAAACAAGAACGACTCCATGATAATTTTATTCCTCATTAAAATTGACAAGAAGGATAAGATGGATACGGTTGTCCGAATTCGGGTTCCATTCAGAGAGAGCTTATCTCCATCTAAAGACCTTCAAATATATCAATTTCAAATTACCGTTCCCGTACCGAACAACCACCACGTCGAAAATAATAAATGTTTCTGCTGTTTCGGTAAACAGGGTAGAAATACTGAAAAATTTCACGAACAGACATTAGTCATTTAAAACGGGAAAATAAAACTGAAAAGTTTATATATGCCAATAAAGTAAATAGAGTTTTGATAACAGTTCGCATTTGCTTTGATCCAATTAGAGCTATTTTAAATTGGGTTATATAAAGTTTACGCATACACAAATAGCAATTAGTCCATCCATTTAAAATGTTAATCCACGAGTTGATATTTTTTATTTACAACTTCGCAACTGAATACAATGTGAATAATAGTTATTTATGTACTAAGTCGGTGAAGTAACTCTTTATCGAACGAGTTCCATAAAGAGGGTTTAGTGACGTGCTGCATACAAAATTTTATCGTCAACCATAAAAACCATTACTAAATATTTCAAATATTTCGTATTGCCGATTGTATTTTTCAACAGATTTTACTGGAAGCTGTCTCTAATGATGAAGGCGCGTACAGATATGCGAGCCAAACGGTATACGTAACGTACGCGTACAGATCCTTGAAAATATATCTGATCGTACTGATCGCATACTTATCTCGATCCATGGAAAGCGATAAAACCAACAACGAACGCACATGTACGAAATGATTCATTTTATTTATAATTTGGGTACTGATTTATCGTGTTTCTGTTTCTTAGATATACAAGCCAAACGGTATACATACGGTATGCGAACGCTCTATTCGTTAATGTGTACGGCAGAAAAAACCGCTTGCGTACTGTATGCGTAATGTTTCATCGTGACTAGTCGCGAACCAAATTGTTGCGGTTTATTCCACGACCTCAAAAGAAGCTCGTCTTTCAGTTTGTACGGCGCTACTAGACGCAGCTAACATGTTTATTGTCTCATCAAATCGACATTGTGTGAATGACGTGTTCCTTCCTAGAGAGACGTGAGAAAACAGTAAACTGATTATTGTACATATTTTTATTTTTGTAAGAAACAGAAACACGAAAAATCCGTACCCAAATTATAAATAAAATGAATCATTTCGCACATGTGCGTTCGTTGTTGGTTTTATCGCCTTCCATGGATCGAGATAAGTATGCGATCAGTACGACGTAGATATGTTTTCAAGGATCTGTACGCATACGGTACGTATACCGTTTGGCTCGCATATCTGTACGCGCCTTTACGTATTTCAGGTGGCATACAGGTGGTAATTTCTATCATTTCATTAAAAGCCACTACCACAGAGTAGTGAGCAATACTTATATAATTTCAAATTGGTTTAAACACTTAACGTCCTCGAACCCCAGGTATCATATATGATACTACGGTTCAACAAATTATTTTTCGCATTCGACGGCAAACGCAGTTATTCTGTCCGTAAGTATCGCCCGTGTTAAGCACCTACTATGCGTAGAAAATTGCGCCGTGGCATACTTCTCGATTGAAATGAGTTAGTCAGACTTTTGTTGTTAGTAAGTAAATACGTCATGGCAGATGCTAAAAAAATCATGAATAATAAAAGTAAGTACATAATATTTAGCATGTTTCAGTACGATCAGTGCATTTTAGTGTTAAAAAAAGGTACTAAATTGAAATTATGATAAATTGATGATAGGTACAATAGTTCTTTGGCCCCAAACACGACTTGCGTACCCAAAGCTTGCCTAATATTCTCCCATTTTTTATAACGGCCACAATGAGTTGGTTGTGATTGGCAATAGGGGGTCTACGACTTCGAATCTTTTTTGAGATAGTGCCATAGATGCTCTATAGGATTCATGTCCGGACTGTTAGGTGGCCACTCTAATAATGGAATATCAACATCATTTGGGTAGCCAATAACCTGTCGAACCACATGAGGACGAGCGCTATATTGCACGAATAAAAAATAGGTCCAAGAAACGGATCAAAAGGCATTACACGTTCGACAATAATGTTGTCTAAGTAATAATGGGCATTCATAGACCCCGTACGTATGGGGACCAACTCCATACGAGCTTCAAAACAAATTATTGAGATATTGCAGCCTGCAAACTTTTCTCCTCGCCTTCGACAGACACGCTCACGACCATCTGGAGCTTTTAGACTTACTCTAGTTTCATCGGAGAAAAGAACTCGTTTCCAATCATCGATGGTCCAATTTTGATGCAATCTTGCAAAATTCAATCTCTGAACCCTGTGTTCTCTGGTAAGCAAGGGTTTTTTGGCCGGTTTCCTGTTGTTCAATTCTGCTTCATGTAAACGTCTTCTAACTGTTCGAGACTTTAAGAGCACGTTGTCTCAAAAAACGATCATCAATTTGATCAGAACAACGTTTTCGCCCTTGTCCTGGTTTTCGATGGTACGACACTGTTTCATTATATTGACTCACCTTGCGACTGATGCTGGAATGATGTCTTCCACACAAACCTGCAACATATCGTATTGAATATCCTTCAATCATAGGAAAGTCGATGCTCACACTGCCTCCTCCATTGACAAATTTCATTGGCGGCTCATTTTTTTATTTGATTTTTATGCAAATGAACTTCCAAACATGCATGTGATGAAAAATATCACAATAAAAAGCTTTCTCACAAGCCTTTTGCTTTAACCGGCACTTTTTATGAAAAGTTTAAGCTAAAACTCACTTTTAGTCTAAAACGACGTTTACTACAAATTATTGTTAAAACAAAACTATTATTAGCTTACATAACAACTGTCACTGTCAATCATGGTCCATAGGCAACTTGTCGTACAGTAAATTATCAATAATTAAATATAATTGAAAAAAATATGAGTGGTGCATTAATTTTGTCCAGGAGTTTCTTTTGTTTTCTTAATGTTTAAGGAGAGCCGATATCTCTAACCTGCCACTGCAACCTTGGTCATTATATCCTGAAGACCCTTAAGACTAGTTCCAAAAACCATCGTATTTTATGTTGTTTATCCGTTCCGGTATATTTGGTCCAATTGTACATTTCCCGAATCATGTAAATAAAATCATATTTTTCAAAGAAATTGCACAAATATAAATATTGCAATATTTACAACAGTTCATAAATATCAACGGCAACAACATTTGTATTATTTTACAACCACTTATATACAACCATTTTAAATTATTTTTTTATATATAATTAATATGGATAATAATCTCTCCCTATACATTTTTGGAAGATTTAGAAAATTATTTGTATAAACATTTTGCGATATATCATTTTGAATGACTAGCTTAATTGTATTAAACGTTGTCAAGCCTCTTCGTAGGGCTTCGGTAATTTATAAAAGTCACGAAATTAAACTACCGAGTTGATGTCAGACCAGTCGCATCTGTCTTTCGTCAGCAATCTGAGCGCCTGGGATAATAGTCATTTACAAAGAATCGTTCCAAAATGTTGTGGTTCGCAGTTTTTGTGTAGAGCCAGAGATCTTATCTTATCCTTGGGGGAACAAAACCCAAGGGTAAATTTTCCCGTTGTTTGTTCTTTATTAATAGGTAAATAAATGTTTGATTTAAGATTGCGCCAAAATTTATTATTCTAAATAATTAATCCTATTAAATTATGAGAATTTAAAATAGGAAGACAGGAGAAGACAATAAATAGGTGTGGAACTTTATATACGAGGGTGGATTGATATAAAACTAGCCTTTGATAGAAAGTTTTTGGAATTAAATCGATTTATTCTCAACATAGTCCCCTTTTAGCTCGATACACTTAGTAAGACGATGTTCCAATTTTTTTATCCCATCCGAATAGTACTTTTGCTCGAGCTCTTCAAAATAGCCGAAGTTTCAGCGACGACTTCATCATTTGTTGCGAAACAACGTCCTCCGAGCCATTTTTTTAGGTTTGGAAACAGGAAAAAATCGCTGGCGGCAAGATCTGGGGAATACGGTGGATGTTCAACCAATTCATAGCCCAATTCGTGTAATTTTGCCATGACGACAGCCGATCGGTGAGCCGGTGCATTGTCTTGATGAAAGAGCACTTTTTTGCGTTCCAAATCGGGGCGTTGTCGACGCAATTCGGCATCGAATCGATCCAATAATGCTGCGTAGTATAACGTTAGTAGTTATACTCACCATTGATTGTTTTTCTTTTTTCCAAGTAGTCAATGTGGATGATGCCCTTCGCATCCCAGAAAACAGTCGCCATCACTTTGCCGGCCAAATGTGCACTCTTTGCCTTCTTCGGCGACCCTTTGTTTCGACTGTTCTTTGGTTTCCGGTGTGTAATAGTGCACCCAGGTTTCATCAACGGTGATAAATCGGGGAAAAAAATCCTTCAGATCGCGCCGTATCATCGCCAAAAGCGTCTCCGAAGTGGTCACACGTTTTTGCATTTGATCGATTGTCAGCAAATGCGGCACCAATGTCTTAGTTTTGTACAAAAAATTATAAAAATCCACGCCGACTAACTTTCAATACAATACAAAACATAAAATGAGTATGTATAGTGAATCGCAGTTATATCGCAGTATATATATATATATATATATATATATATATATATATATATATATATATATATATTCGGAAAGATTTCCGCGGTTAGTACAATGAAACCTAGAGCTAAGATTCCGAGGTCTCAGTCACCCGAGCCCCCAGACACTACTACACTGTTCACTATTCACTAGTGACAGTGCAGTGAATAGTGAACAGTGTAATAGTGTCTGGGGGCTCGGGAGACTGAGACCTCGGAAGCCCTGAGGAAGGCATCAGAGAGATCAGAGAGGATGCCGAAAGCTCGGCAAAATGGATATCGACGCGGTTCAACTCGGAAGACTGGTGAGTTTGATATTAATTTTAGTAATAATATTAATCTTAGCTCTAGGTTTCATATATATGTATATATATATATATATATATATATATATATATATATATATATATATATATATGTATATATATATACGTGGTACTTATATACAGGACCAAAGGATGTAATTTTTAGGAACCACAAGAAGGGAGAGGGTAGCGGATCTTTTAAAACATGCAAACAATTGGCGATCACCTTAGTGGTCCTATATATTATACAAAAAGTAGCAACATCTAGAGTTTAAATATAATTAGAGGATGGGGAGAGGGGAGCATGTGTAGAAGGACTTAGATGTGTACAGGGAAAATCTTTTTGATAAAGGGCTTGTGGGAAAGTAAGTGTTTGAGAAAAGGGTCCTTGAAAATTGTAAAATTCAAACTGAAAATTGAAATTAAATCGATAAAATCTAATAGAAAT
Organism: Diabrotica balteata; assembly: GCA_918026665.1. Lineage (NCBI taxonomy): Eukaryota > Metazoa > Arthropoda > Insecta > Coleoptera > Chrysomelidae > Diabrotica > Diabrotica balteata. Next base: position 32,026,005 of record OU898279.1, on the reverse strand, counting down.
CGATTTAATTGCCGTTAACAGGTTAGTCGTAAACTATACTGCCACACCCTACGAAAATTTGAAATTCGCCGCTAAAACTATTAGCTCCAGCACCAAAACCAAGCACGCTATTGGCAAAAAACACTTTCGTAGGATATTTTCGTTAATTGTCACCAGTTGGATAATTACTTATGATTGGTTAAGCGCCTCCCCCAACCACCACAACACGACGAGCCACAAGCCCGTTCAGATACTTTCCAGAATTCCGTCACTCGTTTTTGTGAAAAATTATAAGAAAAATACGAGGACTGCTACCAAAATACCAATATTGAAAAGAGTTTTTGGATGTTGGACAGCTTAAAATGCTTACCTATCTCTAGTACAATCTCATCTTGTATATGGATTTTAGGATGGGGTGGAGTAGCTGATTGCCATCTGGTGACCTTTCAAAATACTCAGAAATGGTTTCTTAAACTAATATATGGAAAACGAAAAACATATCCCTCAGACCAACTTTTTCATGAAACTCAGGTTCTTGATGTTCGGCAATTGTACTGCTTAGAGCTACTTAAAAATATTCATAAAGATAAAATTCCTCTTAAAGTAAAAGTGCCAATTTATACAACAAGAAGAAAATTGAATGTCGAATGTCTTCACACTTTAAAAACAATTACGCAACGGTCATTTAAATATTTTGCTCCAAGAATATACAATCAATTGCCCATAAATTATAAAAATGTCAAAAATTTTTATTTGTATAAAAATTAGTTACGGCTTGGGTAAAAGAAAAAAGGGAGTTGTGTAACAATTTAATAAATTTGAATTATACTAGATAAAAAAATGTAGAAATTAGATTAGAAACTGTAAAAATAAAATAATGATTTGTAAAAAAAAACAATAAACATAAACCTGTCAATATTAGACAGATTAAGTCAACAAGCATGTTTATGCTTTTTAAGACTTTTTTTACGTTTATTTTGAAAATGTGAATTAATGTACTAACTATTGATTTGAATAAACGTAAGTATATTATTGTTACATATATTTTTTGTATTATCAATTAGGTTTTCCAAAAGATCCTTTAAAAATTAGGCGGTGCCCAAGACAAAAATTAGGACGGTGCCCAATACTTACGTCTTCTGTCTTAAAATTTTGTTGTTTTGAAAATATATTAAATACATATATTATTTTCTGATCAATACCATTTCTAAAGAACCCATTCCCCCCATCATATTTCTTCCGAACTGAGCAACCGGAGTTACGTTTCTTATTTGTGTGCGCCTACAGGGTGATCTTGTCTTCCTCCTCCTTTAGTATCCCTTTGATGCTACAAGATGAGAAAGTTAATGTTTGAGTTGACATCAACCAATACATCGAGAAAGTACAGCGATTATTTTTTATTCGCTCCAGAGTTTCGGTTATGGTATATATTATATCCCTTCTTCCTGTGGCCAGTCTACATGTGCGAAACTGGACGCTCAAGCAAGCCCGAATCCAAGAGCATCAAAAATGTATATGATTTGCTCTTTCTCCTACTCTATAGAATCAAAATATTGACAAGAAACCCAATATCCAAAAATCTCTACTTATAAGCTAGAAAAAATCGTAACGCCACAAATCGGAAGCCATCCCGATCCCGAGAATATAAACAGAGATAAAGCCATATGAAATCTAACTGTACAGTATCCGCGGAAACGCGTCCAGCAGGCGGAAGATAGATCAATAGACAGAGACACGACATGATCGGCGATCCGAACAATTATTTAGATAGGCGCCAGTGGTTTCAGCAATGGACCCACGTTAGTCGTGTATGTTTGATTCGCGTACTTCAGTATTGTGCATGAATACCTCTCCCAAAGTTGATTGTCGTCTCTGGATACGATGAGTACCTGAGTTACCATAAACAATTAGTTCTGAAGAGGCCACATACGATTGTAGAGAAACGAAAATTGTAGAGATGTATCCGAACGCGGTTCGTCCCAACTCGGAAGACGCATGGTTAATAATTCTGAAAGCTTCCGACTTCACATAAATTAATGTTACAATAAATTTTGTCACATCGGTTTTTCGGTAACTCTGAGTTTATTATGAACGAACATATTTCAAATAAGTATATAATTTATGCAAAAGAAATAAAATAAATAATAAACTTACAATCCATTTATTCTACCTTGGACGAGCGGTTTCGCATGCATAATTTGCTATGTATCGTCAGGCCTCCGGAAAAGTAACTTAAATGCTAAAGCCACTATTAGGGTACTGTCAGGTAAAAAATAAATTCTGCCAATATTATATGTGCACAGTTTTAGAGTTGCACAATTTTTAAGATTTTATAAAGAGTAGTATTGCGTCGTCTGCATAGCAGATTATTTTAAGTTGTTTTTCTCCCATTCGGTATCCTTTTTTAATTATTTCATCCATAATCAGATTGAACCATAGAGGACTCAGGGAATCTTCTGTCTTTTCCCATAGTCAGCTTCAATAGGGTTGATATTTGAATCGTTTTGATATTCTAAAGGTATCTGTCTTACCAGGACGAAAAAGAATATCCTGGCTTGCTAACCTGAGAGCATGGTACAAAAAGACCTTAACACAGCTATTTCGTATAGCAACCAACAAAGTCATCATAGCCAGAATGATCGCCAACGTTCGGAACGGACAGGCACCCTAAGATTGCGTATAATAAGCGGATAACGTCATTTAATTTGACCCGATCAAATGCCTTCTAAAGGTCCATGAAACATAGATATGCCGGATTGTTGTATTCTAATGAGGATCTCATTCTTGAGGAATTCTGTTTTGTTCTATTATTTTTTGGATTAGTTTTAGTAATTGTTTGGTCAGATATGGTCCTCTGTATTCTGTCCTCTCCTGGTGATTTTCTGTTTTTTAATTTCCTTAATACTTCCTTACCTTTTCCTCCTCAATATTTATTTCTTCGTTTGCCGTCACCTCTGGTGATGGTGGTTCATTATCGTCTTCTTCTTTTCTTCTAGTGCCGTCTCCACTAATGAAGGTTGGCTATAACCATTGCAAATTCGTCTCTATCTTCTGCTTTTCTTAAGATCGTCTGTGTGTTTAACCCGGTCCAGTCGCGAATATTTTTCAACCAAGATATTAGTTTGTCGTCTAACAGGACCCTTTTTCCTTCGATTTTATCCTTCATAATCAGCTGCAACAACTCGTACTTATCATTTCTAAGTATGTGTTCCAAATATGCTGTCTTTCGCCTTTTAATGGTGATCAAAAGTTCTCTGTCTCTTCCCATTCTGTGCAACACCATTTCGTTCGTAATATGATCGGTCCATGGTATCTTCAAAATTCTCCTAAAAAGCCACATCTCGAAAGCTTCCAGTTTTCTCATTAAGTCAACATTAACAGTCCAGGCTTCGACACCATAAAGAAGAAGAGAGTGGATATAACATTTTATTATCCGATATTGGATTTGCAGATTAAGTCTTTAGTTACTCAGACATTTCCTCATTTTCAAAATGGCTGCTCTTGATTGCTCTATTCTTGATCGAATTTCTAATTTCGGATTCACATCTTCCGTAATTCAGATTCCTAAGTATTTAATTTTGTCCACTTGCTCAATATCTTCATTTTTGCTCCCCAGTATCACAAATTGTGTTTAGTAATGACTGCAGTTTAGTAATCGACTTCTCCAAGGCGTTTGACAAGGTCAAACATGATAAACTCATGGAAATGCTCAGGAAGATGCATATTGATGGCAAGGATCTGCGCATAATAACCAGTCTCTATTGGAACCAAAGTGCTGAGATAAAGATGGGCAACTTACACAGTGGGAAGATAGATATTAAAAAGGGTGTACGACAGGGATGCGTCCTCTCGCCGCTCCTGTTCAATATATACTCTGAACAAATCTTCAGAGAAGCACTGGGAGAAGTTTCGGAGGGTATCAAAGTAAACGGAGAGGTAATCAACAATATTAGATATGCTGACGACAGTTATTATCGCAAATGACTGCAACGAGCTTCAAAGACTCATGCAAAGCATACACACAGCAAGTCAAGAATATGGTTTAGAACTCAATACAACCAAAACTAAATGCATGCTCATCAGCAGAACACAACAACCTCCGATGCAATTGACATTAAACAACCGAAAAATAGAACAAGTGGAGACATACACATACCTTGGAACCACAGTCAACACAAAATGGGACCAGTCAACAGAAATAAGATCACGAATTAAAAAAGCGCGAAACGCGTTCAACAATATGAAAAAGTGGTTCACAAGCAAAATCTCAATGGAACTAAAATTAAGACTGGTCAAGTGTTATGTCTTCCCGGTCTTGTTCTATGGAGCAGAGGCATGGACCACAACGGAAGCCACCCTGAAGAAACTAGAATCCTTTGAGCTGTGGATATATCGCCGTATTCTTCGGATATCCTGGACAGACCACATCACTAACGTGGAAGTAATGCAGAGAATAGGCAAAAGCAAAGAAATAATCTTCACCGTAAAGAAACGGAAGCTTGAGTACTTCGGACATGTCATGAGGCATACTAAGTACCGGCTGCTACAGTTAATAGTCCAAGGAAGAATCGACAGTAGGAGGGACCGGGAAGAAGACGACACTCATGGATGCATAACCTGCGACAATGGTTCGGACTAACATCGACCGAACTGTTCAGAGGTGCCGTAAACAAAGTCAAAATAGCCTTGTTAATAGCCAACGTCCGAAACGGATAGGGCAAAGGAAGAAGAAGAAGAATGTCTGCAGGTCTGTTGCACTTTCAGCGATAATGACTGTATCGTCAGCATAACGGATGTTATTTATATTTTACCATTTCTCTTGATCCCTTCTGTACAGTTTTCAAGTGCTTGCGTAAATAGCTCTTCGGAATATATATTAAATAGTAATAGTGCAAGTACATAACCGTGTCTCACTCCTTACTTATCTGTTGAGACCCGTGCTATTTCCATCTAATGCTACCACAGCCTGTTAGTTCCAATAGAGATTTCTCACTATGTTTATGTCATTTTGTCGAGTCATTTCTCTTTAGACATCCATGAGAATATTATGTTTAACTTGTCGAAAGCTTTCTCATAGTCTATAAATGCAACGAAAAGATCTTTTTGTTGGTCTCGACATAAAATACTTATGCAATAAAGACGACGTATGAGTTAGATAGGTAGATCAGGTTAGAAAAAAATTAGATTTTGTTGAACCTAATATTCAAATGTTTAAATGAGACACTTCGAAATTTACCTGGCACCTGCTTTGGAATGCATGCTGCTATAGAATATGTTTATATTTTTAAGATAATATATTAGTTTCTCTTTGTTAAACACAAACACAGACAACTACATTTTTATCTAAATATAATTGGGTCTGCGTTAATACATTACGTAATTATAAATAATATTTTGAACTCCTATCGAAGGAAACGACTAGTGTCAATGTTTGTTTTATTTTTTGAAAATAACGTTTGTGGTCTACTACCTAAATATAGACATTAATTAGATTCGTTGCGGTTTGTTACTGATTCTATTTTTAAAATATTGAACAAGTTGAAGACAACGATTTTATTTTTATATTTGTTCGCACCGCTGATGGCTTGGCGCTAGTAATGTCGAAAATTTTCGTCCCCTATTATGTATTTTATTGGCTCTCTATTCATATGCAGCTGTATTTCCGACCTGATTGCTTTATTTTTACCACCTGCTGGCGTCAAACATTTTTTGTTTAATCTAAAGCACAAAAATTAACTTGGGAAATCAATAAAAATATCGGTATTAAAAAAATAAAATTTTTGGATTAATAAAAACAAGTGATGGATTTCGACTGTTACTTGATGCGGTTCATTTTATGTAACAATAAAACACTGACAGCTTTTGTTTAAACACTTCCACAAATATATTACAATTTATTTACATTAAAGCTGTTTCGGCAAAGGGCCTTTCTCAAGTGTTGCTATGTGTCTACACTTTAAATCATTAGCTGAATAAATTGAGGTGTGGAGAGCTGTTTGTGTCGAGTTGCCCATTCAGAATTATATCTGTGTTTTTTAATTTATTAATTTCCATAGATTCTGATAAAGATAACTTAAGGTCTTTCCTTAGAATATGGAGAATTTGAAATTGGTCTTTAAAACAATGATTATGATCTAGAAGGTGAAGTGCATACGTAGAATATGTTTTCCTATTATTTAAAGCCCTTTTGTGTTCTGCTATACGTTTGTTAAAGGTTCTACCAGTTTGACCGATGTAAATTTTTGAGCAGTCACCACATGAAAGTTCGTATACACCACTGTTTAAGTGCTTTTTCTTTGGCTCCTTTGTTCTTAATACATTTGCTTAAGTTGTTGTTTGTTCTGACAGCTGGTGTTATTCGTTTCTTTTTTGTGTTTTGGAATCATAATTATATCTTCAATAATGGGAATACCATTCTTCTTGGACTTCACATAATGGAGTAGCAATAAGGAGAGATAGAAAATAGATATCATGACGAAGTGTGACTTGTCTAATTACAGAAACATACATATATTACGAGGCTGTCCAAAAAGTATCCAACCCTCATTCATAACTTTGTGTCAAAATGTTTCAAAATGCCCTCTGTGTAGCGCGTGCTTAATCAGTAACTATTAGCGAGCTGGTCATACACTGCAGTCCCATTTTTTATTGCTAAAAATGACGAAGATATGAACTTTTGCTAATCTCCCAAAAAGTTGTGCTTAAACTATTCAAATATTGAAAAAGTCGGTTTAAAGCTGACCACACATCTGTTAACTGTAACTCGTGTTCTGGTCGATGTTCCAGCACAACACTGGAAAATCTCCAGCGTGTGAGACATTGACACATGACTTTCTTTGACGATGCCCTAATTAGAAATCGATCTTGGAACTCCGAAAATTGCTGTTTCTCAGAAATCTAACTGACAATTTGGGAATGATGAAAATATGCACAATAGATTATTACCGGGGTATACCGATAATAACATACCTACAGCGTAGATCAAAAAAATTCTACAATAAATTAAAAAGAGAAAATAACCAAGAAACAAAAGCGAAAGAACCCCATGTGCTAGCAATAGCTTTTGATTATATGCAAAATATTCCACTACCTATGATTCCAGTACAGGAAACCTTCTATTTGAGGCAACTAACAGTGAACGTGTTTTGCATTCATGATGTAAAAAGCGGTAAGTTCATATTTATCTATACCACAAAGGGACCGCCAGAAAAAGTCTAGATGAGGTTTGTTCCTTTGTATATAATTATTTAAACTCAGCTCCTCTCAGTTTACGGAAGTCCACATTTATTTGGATAACTGTGGAGGTCAAAATAAGAACCATACATTAAACAGAGTGTTTTTAGCCCTTACCGACAGTGGTCGGTTACATCGAATTGAGCAGTATTATCTCATTAGAGGACACTCCTTTCGTTGTGATGGTGATTTTTCAATCATCAAGAGAAAACTAAAAAGGCATGATAGGGTATACACCTTACATCAAATAACCGAAATTATCATTACCTCGAGTATTAGGACAGATAAGGTTACAGTCACAGAAGTTAGCACAGAAAATATACTAGATTTTCAACATTGGTGGCCAATCTACTATAAAAAGACGTGCATTTCTGAGGAAACAAGAGAAAAAAGTGTTCCTGCTAAGGATAAGATATATTTTGGCAGTTCCTTAATACACTTTACTTATGGAACAGCTAAAGGTGTGATTGTTTGTAGGTCTTTTATAAACATATAAACTTTCTCAAGTCAGCAATTAGTCAATTGAATTTCCCACAATACTTTGTTATCCATCCGCTAAAGAACCAGTTAAAAAACTGAAGCTGTTACCCTATATGCCTGATAGTGTCAGACATTTTTATTACGAATCAATGGAGTGGCTAACAAATGAAAATCTCAATGCTGGAGAAGATGAACATGACATCCAATAGGGAGAAACAGTTTTCTCCAGTTTTCGGCAAAAATATTTTTCATGACTTGTTTTTGTTTACACCGATTCAATTATGGTCATAAGAAAGTCGGGGACAAACAGTTGATAATAAGAGTAAGCTAGCATGACGGAATAGTATTTATTAGGTGTTAAAAAGCAGCAAAAAAACTTATATTTTAAAATACAAATCAAAGTAATTTGTACTTAATTTACAAGATAATTCATTGAAACATTATGGGCTTGACAATCATAAATACTCAAGGAATATGGCTCAAAAAATAAGATCAGTATTATAAACAGGAGACCTCTTTCAGCACATATTACCACGATTACAGACTAAAACGCAAGAAAAAAAGGCCAGAAAGACCTGTATCGCGTTTTATCGTCCTAATTACATTTTTTGACCTCTGCTCTAATGGAACGTTCATGAGTGACTACGTATTTTGGGGCAAAAATGGAGAAAACTTTTAACGAAATGATTAATCTAATACATCTGACGAACGAAGTTTCTAGATACAATAACGAGTATATAGGTAGTGCTTATCCAACACGCCAAATAGAGGAACGAAGGCGGAAAGCAAAGAACAATTTTCACACTCTAGAGCGGGGGTCATCAAATGGCGGACCGCGGTCCGCTTCCGCACCGTGAGCTTGTTATTTGCGGACCGTCGTTAAATTAAAAATATATAAATATCTTTACATTTTTAAAATGTACACTACTAATACTATATAGAAATACTAGTAATCTAAACAATATGTTCCGACTAAACAATTTTCCAAAATTTTAGAACGTACTTACCTAAAAATAATCTTTTAGCAAACTACAATAAGGAAGCTGTCTGAACACTAAAATTATTTTAATCTGCATATGTGTGACGTACATGTAATCAGTAATAGAACCATAATAAAATGAATTTGTGTTGTATTTCAAATTTTGAAATTCTTTTGTATTTCACAATAACATTATTTCAATTTGCATATTTGTGACATAGTAAACATTCTGTGGAATTTTATAAAACTAAAGATTACTGTGGTTGATGTTGGATATTTTCATTTTTCATTGATGTTATCGAATACCTAAATATCGATGGCAAAACATCGACCATTGAGAAAAATACAGAATAGGAACTCTAATTCGTAAAAGTAAACTTAAGAGTTTACTTCAGCGTATTCCAATATCTACTACTTCAAGCACAAGGAATACACAGGTATTGGCAGATGAAACATACAAAACATTGAAACAAATCTTGGCGGTCACTAAATATTATGCTTTGGCATTGGATGAGTCATGCGACATTACAGATACAGTACAGCTTGTCATTTTCGTGCGCTACCTGGACAGAACCAGTGAAGAGTTTGTTAAAGAACTTTTGACTATTTTGTCAATGCCAGGAACTGCTACAGGTGAGGATTTACACAAGGCTGGGGTTTACTATTTTGGCAAGGATAGTCTGGATTTAAGAAAAGTTATTTCGATCACTACGGACTCCGCTGCAGCGATGGTTGGGTATAGAAAGGCTTGGTTCAGCGACTAAGTAGCGATCCTATGTGCAATGGAAATCTAATATCGTATCATTGTATTAATTATCAAAGTGTGTTGTGTTGCAGTTTAAATCTAAACCTTTACAGTAAAATGCAAATCGTCATGAAGATACTGAACTTTGTACGTGCAAAATCATCTTTGAGGCATCGTCAATTTAAATCATTCCTAGAAGACACGTGAGTGCTTCTTCATAACAACGTGAGATGGCTGAGCAAAGGTTTAGTGATTGAAAGATACAATGCTAGTAACGAACAATGGAAAAGATTTCACACCTCTACACATTTTAGTAAAGATCGTAAAAACAAAGGCCATATATAGACTTAAAGGAATCATTAGACCCAATTCTCGATTCAAATTTAATAAAAGTTAGAATTAAGACCTAAACGATATGCTGAAAAATTATGTTACCAATTTTAAGATAAACAAGAATACCATCAAATATGGTACACAGACGGCTCTAAAACAGTAAAGCGAACTAAAATACGAGCGTACGGGCCTAAAACTAAACATGCAGAACACCTGGGCAAAATGCCAAACGTCTTACAAGCGGCAACTCACGCTAGTTGAACATGCGCGCAGTTAAACGTGGACAAAAAATATAGGGACAAGGGATTGGCGTAATATCTGATAGTGAAGCAGCCATCCAAGCACTAAAATCATAGGTGATCAATTCTAAAATGGTATGGGAATGCTAGGGCAAATTAAATGAACTAAGCAAGAAAATGTAGTTACCCTGTTACGTATTAGTGGACATACCGGAATGGGGGAAGCGAAATTGCTGATCAATTAGTCAAAAGGGGTGCAGAAACACCTTTTATGTGTCCGAAACCATTTTACGGAATTATTTAATTCTGAAAGAAATGAAAAGAGAAGTATATATACAAAATTTGGAAATACTTACAAGGAATGTGTGAATTAACAATAGTTCTAGGAAATTATAAACATTGGGGATTTAAAAGTTGCTATCGTTTGAATAAAAAAAGGACTACACAGAAACACAAAGGGGGTTGTAGATGTGGCAGAATGTAGATTCGGTTAGGTACACGATGAAACCTCTATACATATAGGTACCCTCAAACTGCAGCGTCGTAAGGGAATCCAGTTCACGTTATCTGAGATCATATGAGATAGAAGAGGGGTGACCTAATGTGAACCTCTAGATATACTATGCTTTTTGTGAGAACCACGATAGCGGAATTTATTCTACTCCTTGAATAATTATCATATTATTATGATAGGTAATGTCCCCGAAAGAGATGAAGCGATGACCTAAGCATGGAGGGAACAGGTGTATAAAGACAATATGCAATTTGACTAAAATCGAGAAGGAAGTAAAATAAAACAAGTGATACTGACGTTTGCATGGGGATGTCAATATCAAACTATTATCGGAAGAGATATAATTTGTATAAAAAATCTATCCTCAATCAAAAATCAACAATGAATAAAGACCTTAATAAAAATTTAGAGTTTAAATAATTAATAACATGACCAAGGGATATTATGTTACCATATTATGACCAAGGGATGTTAGAGATTTTTTCAACTGTTTTGTTCGGTTGTAGTCTATATTCATCTTCTGTTTATCTAGCACCGATAAGTTTCCATTATTATTTTTCTTCCTTCTTTTTTACTATCTTCCAGTTCGTATTTTTTGTTGAGGAATAGTAACTTGCTTTTATATAAAAGGGAGGGTTTGATAACGGTGTTGTAGTGGCGAAACAATATTTATTTTACTTAACTGTTGTTTTTAAACTTTGTATTGAATTGATCTCCAACTGTATAAGCGATTAACCATTTGAGTTTATTTTATTTTCTAGTAGCTTATAAGTCTCTAAATATATTTAAATATTTTATTGTGTTCTGCAAATAAAATGATAATTTAATTGAACCACTGGCGTGTTTTAAAATCAAAGTATCAATCGGTTATCAAATGGTTTCATTATCTTCACGTCATTTGAAATTCTATAGGTATTTATTGAAGATGATTTGAGAATTTTCCCTGATATATAATACTACGTCATTTGCATAGCGAATATTATTAATGAAAAGAGCCTGACTTTGATGTTTCGCGACAAGACACACCCTTTACGGCGTCCCTTCAAAATGTGAAAAGTTTGTCTAAAGTGATCATTTTAATGCGGTTTGATTGAGGGTCCCGGAGTAGTCCAGAACAAGTTTATAATTAGTATCCCTTGGTTTTAATTTCATTGAAGGGTTAGTTAAATGTCAAGTTAAAGCTTAAATACCTAACTGAATTGTCAAATTAACGGTGTATGAAATTCTTGTTTTACTTAGAATAAAAAAATATTTTCTAAATTATATTATAAATTTTAGGTAAATAAAAGACGATTTTCTAATACATTTTATAGACTTTATTATTTGTTTTGTTTTATAGGCGAGACAAAAAATATAAATATTGTTCTGAAACTATTTTCTTGTGGCATTTTAAAGTAATTACTATCTAAATGGGAATAAGCCACAATTAAAGGTTAAAGTACGTTTATTGACGTTTCAATTTCCACTTCGGAAATCGTTCTCAAAATACAAACATTAGTTTGTAGTTTTAGTACATTAGTACATTGAGGAAAATTGAAATTCAGCAATTATGTAGAGATGAATGCAAGTAAAAATGACGCCGACTGAAACAACTCAGAAAGAATATCAAAATGGGCAATAGTATAAAAACCAAAATCCCATAAAATATACCTGCTGCAACTTATGTAAATACATACTTACATAAGTACTTACAGTTGTTTGTAATATAATCTTATACAATCGTAATCAAAAAGTTCAAAATTAAAGTTTGATGGCTTTTCATTAAATTCAGATATAGATCAACGAAGACATTTGGTATTAGAATAGAGAGGCGTCTAGTGGTCGATAGAATATTCTCGTGGGCGTTCGAATCGACAAATACACACCTCCCGATCTACCTACTAATTGCTCCGACGTTGTTTTGGTTTTTAATGAGATCGTTACTGCACAACGTACTCTATGGAGCTCCTCTACATGGTGTATCTGTAGTCGGGTGTGATATAAAACACCAGCAAAGCACGATGAACAGAAAACATATAAGATGTACTTAATTTAGTGTATTTTTATTCATGTCTTTTTCTTGTACCTTCTGTTTTCTGTCCACTTTTCTTTTTTCTGAGAAAACAAGAATATTTTTTACTATTTCAAACTTAACAAGAAAACAGAATGCCTTAATTATGTACGAAAATCTCTTAAATATTCCTGAAATACAAAAGCCAAATGAAATGTGGAAACTCTGCAAACAAACTTTTCGTAGACAGTTTTACAAAATAAATAATTGGAAAGGTAAAATAAAGAAGTAGAACATCCCTACACGAAGTCAGACAACTCCTTGTTACTCATCTAACATTTATCAGCTTCGGACAGTGTTCAAATTCGCATAGGGGAGTTTTAACACAAACCAATTCAACGGAAAAGAATTCAGGTGATAAGACACGCGCCTCGGAATATTGGCAGAATTCGTTTTTAATGGTATTGATCGGAATGAAATATATAATGGAGAGTTTAAAGATGATTACAAATGAGATTCGGCTAACGACAAGGTAAGTAAATTATATAAAGATATTTGTAATTTTTCACGTTAAACTGTAAGGTCAACAACAAATGTATTCACGTACCTTTATATAAAGTTTCTTCAACACTGATATCTATGACAATCTACATGATTATAAATTTCTGATTTATATAAAGTAATTTTAATCGTAATAGGTATTATTTATATTCAAAATTAATAAAATATTGATTGAGAACAATACAAAGCGATCTGAAGTAAACAGGAAATAACAGACCAGTTCTGTTTTAGTAAGCTAGTAAGCTATGCACTGTGAAAGCCTTTATGCTGGTTTGAAAATGGGCAAGAGTTCTTCATTCTCTATTCTTATTATTGTGTTGACATCAGTATACCGCACCTATTTCTACGTCCCCTTCATTTGGAAGCTGATGCTCTTCCACTTTCAATTTCGCCCCTTAATTTGATATTTAAGAGATTGTATTTATCGCATCTATTTGTAATATGACCATGACTTTTAAGTAATCTTCTTCTTCTTCTTCTTGATGTGCCTATCCGTTATGAATATTGGCGATTATCATGGCAATCTTTATCTTATCTGCAGCAGCGGGGAAAAGCTGCACAGATGGCTTGAAGGAGAGCATATCTGGATTTATTTCGCATAATATGTCCAGAAAAACTGTAACTTTCGAGATTTGAGGGTGGTGTTATGTGGTTTAAGTAATCTAAGACCAGTAAATTCAGCTGTAATTCATCTGTTGTGTCTTTATTTTGCTGTGTAAACACATTTCGACATAATGTCAGAACATTGAATAATTCCGCTATTATTTAAATATACTAACTCAGATATTTTGACACTCAAGAGAATTTAATTTTTCTCAGAAATAAATGTCGAATCTTAAATCATTTCGTTCTGTTTACTGCCGCATACGTCGGATCAATTTTGGGAAGGATTGTACTTGTAACAATATGATTCGCGAAAACTTATTTTATAAACTAGATCTAATGTATTATTTTTATTATTATAAAAGCAGAAATATAATATTCTATTGTTACAATGTAAAGTGACCAACAAAGAAACATAATTTTCTTACGCGTCGCATATAAAAGCGAATTAAAAATTTCCCAGAATTCATGATTATCACGTGATTTCGACTATTTTCGACCAGTTACGACTCGTGGTTTTTGGATGACTAATTTCATTTTTTGTTTGCTCGACTATAGTATTGTGCTTCTTTGTAATTGCGACGACGGTTGAGCTTGGTCAATCTGATGATATTGTAACAGTATTGTATAGTTTGTATAATATGTTGAATACTTGATTCTAGTGTTGGTCCAGGTCCAAGTCCGAGTTCTCATTATTAGCATATAAGTAAGTTACGATAGTCGAGGAAACAATATAGTACATTTATTTGCTAGGGTTGCTTGTGGTCTGTTACGGTATTGTTGTTTAGTATTATTATATATGCTAGTTTTGATGTTTTCACATGCATTTTTTACGTCTACTACTTCATTTGTATTGCATATTAAATATTCCTACCCTAGTTCCATTTGTAGCTTTTCTCTAGATTAATTATTTTTAATAAAAAGTCGATAGAAGCAATAATAATATTAAATACAACGAAAGTTAAGCGGAAAGAAAACGTGAAATGACGACTACTGTTAGTATAAATAGACATGCCAAAAAACACATTAAACAAACTTAATTGGACTGAGTATATGACTAAATAAACTTTACATTATATTGCCTAAAAAGCTTCTGGAAATTCAACGAAGCACAGAAATTGGAAACACGGCTAAAAAATCCTAATGTACATATCATACACTAGAAAAAAATAGTTGGGAGCAGTGCCTACAACACTGAAAGAAAAAAGAAAATCAGAAGAATAATCAGATGATATTGGTGAAATAACAAATATCACAAAAAAAAGTTAAAACTGTTGAAATGAACACAAACATATTGACAAATAAGGAAAGCTATTAAAAAATGTAAATGAAAAAGCATTTTCTCGCCTTTTTGAACAATAAATGAAAGGGGCGGAAGTTGAAAAACAATAAAATAGAACATGAGAAAATATAATAAATATATTAACATATATGAAGACGGTGATGTTATTGATTTATGGTGATATATACAAGTGTAAGACCCAAATAAAATAAACTTTCAAGAGTCGATTTAAAGGATCACATATCTACCTAATGTTCTGAATCATTGCCGAGTTTTATCTTTATTACCATCAAAACTTTATTCTACAATACGCCCAGATATCGTCGTCCGTCGTTTTGAAACAACAGGCGAGCCTGCAAAAGCTACAGGCCCTATTTGTCGACGTCTGAAAGCTGTTTACATGCCCTGGAAGCAAATTCACCCTCCTCGTCGAGGTTAAGCATACAGCGAGGGGCAACCGGATACCCTCTTCTATTCAAGTATTGCCTATATTGAAATTCACTAAGTTCAAGTTATAAGTATTAGAAAAGCGTAAGTGACATCAATTTATTAAAATAATTTAAAGTAAAATTAACAATTTAACTTAAATATTTTAATACAATTTTAATTCGAATTAATTGCCGGATATCGTTAGGCTTTTTTAACTATTTTTCCGATTAAGCTTATCGATGTAGATGTTTTAGTTAGATATATTCGTTTTTAAATCGTTCATTCATATAAACGGAGAGCGCCAAGCAGGATTTACAGTAGAAGGTCTTGCATAGACCACATATATATACAATCCAACAAGAAATTTTGAATAAACCAGCGAAAAATAGACTGATCCTCATATTGACTTATGATGACATATGAATCTTTCCAAGAAAACAAATATGGAAGACGATGAAAGAAACCGGAATACCCTAGGAATTAATAGTAGCTATATACAATATCTCGCTATCAGCTCGAACATTGGGCAGTGAAAAGTTCTTTGATTGACAGCAGAATTGACCACAGATATACGGAACTAATAGCCAATATATATAAGGAAGCCAAAACAATGATTAAAGTATATGAAGGAACAAAATCAATACAAATAAATAGAGGCGTGAGACAGGGTGATACAATATCACCGAAACTTTTCAATAAGGCTCTTGAAGATACTTTTAAAAGATTAGAATGGGAAGAAGAAAAGTATAAAAATTTGTGGACAATGCTTGAACGATCTAAGGTACGCTGATGATATCGTATTGATAACTGATAAAAAAGAAGAATTATTTGAAATGATGAAAGAACTGGACGTAGAAGCTGGAAAGATAGGCCTTAATATGAATTATAGCAAGACCAAAACCATAACAAATACAGATGAAGACATCACAATGAGAATCGGACCAGATGAAATAGAACAAGTTCAGGATTTATATATCTTGGTCAAACTATAAAACTTAACAAAGAGAACCAAACAGCAGAGATAAAGAGACGAGTTAGACTGGCATGGGCGGCATTTGGCAAACTAAGCTACATTCTTAAAAACAAAAGATATCCACAGCATACAATACATTAAGACCAAAGTATACAACCAATGCATACTCCCTGTTCTTAGTTATGGTTCCCTAACGTGGACATTTACAAAAGCAAACATGGACAAAATCATAAAAACCCAAAGAGCAATTGGAATACAAATGTTGCACATAAGACTAATGGTTAAAAAGAGAAACGAGTGGACAAGAGAGAAAACAAAAGTGAGGGATGTTAGACAAGAAGTTGCAAAATTGAAATGGAGATTTGCCGGACACAATATAAGACAAAAAGAAGACCGATGGAACAAAATTCCTATAAGTTGGAGACCGTGGGAATATAAACGAAGCAGAGGAAGGCCCCAAATGAGATGGGCAGATGATATCAAGAAGCACGTGGGCTCTAGGTGGATGACTGTAGCGACAGACAGAGAAGAATGGAAAAGGATTGCGGAGGCCTATGTCCAAAGATGGACCGAAGAAGGCTAATTAGATAGATAGATACAATATCTCAGCGACATCAAGGTATCAATTAAAACTGGCAATAAATACTCAAAGGAATTCAAGACCACGAAAGGCTTGAAGGATTTTTACGTCTCCGACTCTGTTAAAATTATTTGAAAAAGAATTCCAAAATAATGGAAAAGGAAATGTGAAGGTATGGGAATAACTGCCAGAGATAGCTTCTTATACATACTAATTCCGCAGATGACCAAGCTGTAACTATCTAGGAACAAGGAGATGTAGCATATATTTTCTGAAAACTGGAACATTTCACAAAAAAAAAACATTAAAAATATAAAGGAACTCGTAAATATCAACAGATTGACGCAGACAAGAACATATATCAAATTAATGAACGGGGTACTATAGAATCAACAGATTATCAGAAACACAAAAGAAACTAACACTAGTATACAGTATAATGGCATTTCCGTATGGAGCGAAAAACTGAGAAAAACACAAACGAATTAAGAACAAAATTACAGCAAGATTTTATGAGAAAAAGCTCAAAATTACCAAGACTGGAAGGACCATATTAGAAATGAAGATATGAGAGAAGAATGACAACGGAAAAAGACATTAAGCTAAGTACATATAAGAAAAATGTTTAATTTGATAAATCAACTAAAAAAGTAGTAAAGAAAATAATTGATGATGATAATGAAATAAAACTTAATGTTCTTAGAACAGAACAAACAAGATTTGACATCGAAAATCCCGGAATACAGCACAATGGGAAGGAAGAGGTAGACCACGAAGATCTAGTAAAGGGGCAAAGTAGACGATTTCATGGAAAGACAGGGCTTCGAGAACAGCAGTAGCTATAGAGATAAGTGAATATATGGTTGAAAGAGGGAAGACAGCGACAGTAGTAAAAATATACGCCTATCTCTGAGCTAAATTTTGTATGTTTATCGACCAATATAGCAGAACATTTTATATCATTAAAATTGTTGTCAAACTCGACAACCTGGCCAAATAACAACCAGCAAACAGAAATAGAAAGATGTGAAGAAAATCGACAAAATAACTACCAAAGTTTGATGAAGTTCGGCAGGCGACATTATATCATAAAAGTAAATTTCCAGAAGCAGACAGCTTACCAACATACCGGGAGATAGAGACATCTTTGAGCATTTCAAAAGACGTCAATCCAAAAGATCCTAAATGAAGAGCTGGGTGTTACGAACTTGGTGTCCCGTTGGCACCTTCATTTGCTCCAGAGGAGCAAAAAGCAGTTCGCGTCAATGGGTATCGAAAATGTTGAAACGATTTAACAACGAAAGCTCAAAAAACGTGTATAGTATTGTTAGTAATTACTCTTTAAAGGGAATAAACCACAATTGAATTTTAAAGTATGTTTATTGACGTTTCAAGTTCCACTTCGGAAATCGTTCCTCCATTCGGACAATGCAAGTGTTCACACTGCTCAAAAGACAATAGAGTTTTGGAGCTTAAAAACATCGAACTGATAAACCATCCACCGTATAGCCCCGACCTAGGTCCCAACTGCCAAAGATCAAGAATCCAATGTGTTGGCTGCGATTCCAGGCGTCAGGAGGCCACCGATGCCTTTAAAACAGCTAAGATGCCTTAAAACAGGTTTTGCAGGTGTCAACTGCAGACTGGAATAACGGTTTTACCGATTGATTTGAACGTATGCAAAAGTGTATCGATATTTTGGCGGGACAACGAAATTTACCGTACGAGTCGAACGAACATTGGAATAATATGATCCATCCTAAAAAAAGACGATTACAAAGGGACCAGTCTACTAAACGCAGCTTACAAAATATTCTTTTACATCCTACGCTCTAGATATAAATAATTATATACAAACAACGAAATCCTCTTGGTGTATCAAGTTAAAAAAGTTTATCAAGTGTCAAAACAGTTACATCAAAAAATATCTAGAGAAGTACATACCAAAAATTAAAATGATTAAACCTCTGATAAGGCCAGTCTTAACATATGGCTCAAATATTTGGACATCTACTAAAAGGTAAGAATTTACAGGAAACTTTTGAATGAAAAGTCCTTAGAACAATATTGGAGCAATAAATGACAATAGAAAGCCTATAATTTTGAGCTATATCACCTACCTGTATATTCAGATCTTTATCTTCGATGTTTAACTGCAGACTAAATAATTGACTTTCGTTTTCAACCAGTTGTAAAAGATTAATTAACTCTGCTTCTATTTGCAAGAAGGTCTGTGTCATCTGCAAAACGTAATTTGTTTATTTTTTGCTCATTTATTGTGATGCCTTTTTCTTATCCTTCAAGCGCTCTTCTCATATTATGCTTCCCATATATATTAAATAATTGTGGAGACAGTATAAATCCGTCTGCCGCCTTGTTCTGGATGAAATTCATTTCAGAAGTGTCTCAATCACTTTAACTGTTCCAGTAGTGTGTTCTTATAGTTCAGTTATAAGCGAAATTGAGTGTTATGGTACGACTATTTGTAACGCTTTGCAATAATCTATAAAAAAAATGTATGTATATAGAATTTCCTAGATTTTCTATTATTTGTCTTATTTTCAGTAAGGTGTTCTCCAGTAGCTCTACCTTTGGTAAATCCAGTTTGTTCTGGGGGTATTTCTCTGTGTAGGATAGATTTTAGTCTCTCATTGATTAAATATGTGTGCATTAGTTTGCGGCATATGAGATAAGAGATATGGTTATAAATTGTCGCATTCATGAAGATGTCACGCTATTGCTTGGAATTCCATGTTTTGTTACAAAGCAAGTGAAGCAATTTTATTTCGGTTTTTTGTGTGGCTTTGTGCATTTCTGCTGTTGTCATATCTGGACCTGGCGCTTTGTGATCCTTAAGTTTACTGATCGCCAGTCTTATTTCATTCCCGAGTATATTAGGTTCTAAAACCGTGGAATACAGATAACGAGGAAGACAAAAAGCACTTCCTGGAGAATGTGGAAGCTACAGGTACTAGAAATAAGAACATAGAGAAAACTGGTCCTGAATAGACTACGCTGAAACGGTCTTTTAATGGAAGCAAATTCTCATCAAGGCCTGTAGAGCTATAAAGAAGAAGAAAACGATATCGAAAGTAAAATCAATGAATTACAAGTTATTTATAGAAACTATTCGGAAATATAATCAGACAAAGCGAAACGTAGAAACGCAGAACAAGATTTCCGAAATCTAACCTTACTTAAGTCTGTAAATGTAGTAAATGGAAATAGGACATACATAAATATGACTTTGAGAACCTAACTATTACTTAGGTACATTAATGTTCTTTTTTTTTTGATAAGTAGAGAAATTTATAATCTAATGAGAGTAATAACCTAAGCTTTAATTAATATTCTCAATTAACTAATTTGACACATCCTAATTCTCACATAGATACCATACGTTTAACTTAAACATTTTGATTTATATATAGCCTATAAATGAAATGATAGCCCATGTACAAAGACTCGCCAGACAGAATGTATCATGAACAATGGAATAGCCAAACCGTAACCTAAGGATGATAAGATAACGGTGGCGAGTCTGAATAAGAGATGACCTACTGTAGAATCTAGTATACTTCATGCAAATATCGAAAATAAATGTAATTTATCGACTGTATAAATTTAATTTCATTTGATTTTTTTCATTTATTTATTTTGTTTACTCTTTTCTTCTTCTTTAGAAGATTAGCACCTATATTTTTACATAGAGAATTCCATTTCTACAGAATCACAGAAGAATGCTACGCTTAGTCAACTTAATATCTTAAGTAGGTAATTATAGTAAAATTTTCTGAACTATATGTCGTTCTTCATTAATGTGGTGTGCCTTCAAATATTCTGGTTTCTTAATAGATGTGCCAACTGTATCCCTTTCGCTTCGGTTAGTATAACTTTAAAATATTTGCAGTTTTAGTGTTATAACGGTTATTGTCACTATATTCGTTGAAAAAGATTGATACCAAAAAATTAGAGGCATTTGAACTGTGGATGTATCGCAGAATCCTGAGAATATCATGGACCGAGAGAGTCACAAATGTCGAGGTCTTGAGAAGAATGAATAAAGAAAAGGAAGTCATATTTACGATCAAAAAACGAAAACTGCAATACTTGGGACACATTACAAGAGGCGAAAGATATGAACTGCTTCGAATAATTATGCAAGGAAAAATAGCAGGAAAAAGGTCCATAGGAAGAAGACGAAACTCCTGGCTAAAGAATCTACGGGAATGGTATAGCTGTAGCAACAACGAATTGTTTCGGTCAGCAGTTTCGAAAATACGTATAGCCCTGATGATCGCCAACCTTCGGAACGAAGATGGCACTTGAAGAAGAAGAAGAGTTACTATATTGGATTTATGTAATATAACATCTACACCAATGCATAGTTCATTCTGCAGCGCCCCTGTCGATACTTTACTTATTTAACTTATTCAGAAATTTTCTGGTAAGTATATGCTGCATGATTCTTATCATCAGTAGTAGTATTGTTTTCTGGTTTAAACAGGGTGGCAAACAGTCCTTCATTTCAAAGGTAGAATGAAATCAATACACTGCCTATCGTCACATTCTGCTATCTTCGTTACTGTGAATCGATTTCTATTTCTATTAAGTATTATGTCATAAACTTTATTTAGATGCACAGAATAGTACATATATCTTCCTTATCCTCGAGTTATCAGTGCAGATCTTTGTTAAACGCATACAGCGTCCTTTCTCCCAAACTATACATCTTAACAGATGCGTATTATAGTGATTAAGCATTTTGGGGTTCTTCCAGGGATCGTATCCCATTTTTATGTTGTCTCCCCATTTAACCCTCCGTTGCACGAGTGAGGAATGTCAGTCCAGGAATAGTACATTGTTTACCGGGTAGGAAAAGCTTAACATTCCTGGACGACTGTGAAGATTAGCAACACAGATCCAGGAATGTGGCTTTTCCTACGAGGTAAACATACTATTTTTCCGCAAATCGTTTAAAATTCGACAGATATTGATTGATTTAAAAAAAACGCGATAATTTTATTCCCAAATAAATGGTGCTTTGAAATTCCTAATAAAATTACTTGGGTTACTATGGAAACGTATTGAGGTTGAATTGTCAAACTTGACATACATTTATGTAGAACACTAACAACTGTACGGAAATATCATTTCCTTACAGTAAGGAAATGACATTTCCTTACAGTAAGGAAGTCCTGACTTTTTCTTCAAGAAATTTTGACAGGAATGTCAAAATTTCCTGGCGATTTGCGGAAATAGTACATTGTTTACCGGGTAGGAAAAGCTTAACATTCCTGGACGACTGTGAAGATTGCTAAGTCGAGGCGCAAGCCGAGACTTAGCAACACAGAGTCCAGGAATGTGGCTTTTCCTACGAGGTAAACATACTATTTTTCCGCAAATCGTTTAAAATTCGACAGATATTGATTGATTTAAAAAAAAACGCGATAATTTTATTCCCAAATAAATGGTGCTTTGAAATTCCTAATAAAATTACTTGGGTTACTATGGAAACGTATTGAGGTTGAATTGTCAAACTTGACGCTTATAAATTTATGTAGAACACTAACAACTGTACGGAAATATCATTTCCTTACAGTAAGGAAGTCCTGACTTTTTCTTCAAGAAATTTTGACAGGAATGTCAAAATTTCCTGGCGATTTGCGGAAAAAACTATTTTTTGGATTAACTTTACAACTATTTGCTTAAACTGTGCGATATTCTAGGTACCTTTAAAGGTTAGCAATCTGCATATATACTTACTTACATATTTATTATTGAAAAAAAAATAATATACATTCAGATATACCACAAAATGGACTGGTAGGCCTCAGCCGTCCATTTATATAACTCTTGTCAGTATATACAACTGTAACGATTTCTAAATTAAAGAAAATTTTAATTACTTAGAAGATTATAGAGACATTAATAAAAAAAATTGGAAGCCTTTGAGATGTGGATTTATCGATGAGTATTGCGGATGAGAACAGAAGCAAAAAGAATTTAAGGATGATACTGGGCCTGACATTATACGAGAAGAAATTGAATGTGCAATGAAACAACCTAAAGGTTCTCTTGATCGAATTACTCAAAATTGTGAATACTAAATCTATTGATCTTCTTTTGGATCTATTCAATATCATATATAGAACAGGTATAATACCTGAAGAATGGCTCCAATCAACATTCATACTGCTTCCCAAAAAAGCCAATGCAAAGGAGTGCAATGAACATCGTACCATAGCCTTAATGAGTCATGTTTTGAAATTGTTTTTAAAAGTAATTCACAATAGAATACATAAGAAATTAGATAAAGGCATAAGTAATATACAAATGGGATTTAGGAAACGACTGGGAACACGAGATGCACTGTTTGCAGTAAGTGTTATTTCGCAGATAAGCTTGGATATAAATCAGGAAGTATATGTCTGTCTCATTGATTTTGAGAAGGCATTTGACAGAGTGTAGCATAATCGGCTTAAAGAAATTTAATTAAATAAAAACATAGACAGTAGAGACATTAGAATCATAATTATGTAACCTCTATTGGAACCAAACAGCAAAAGTGAAAGTTGAAAATGACCTGACCGAGGCTATCCAGATTCACCGTGGGGTCCGCCAAAGGTGTATTTTATCACCTTTGTTATTCAATTTATACAGTGAAGCCGTCTCAGAATTAGCGCTTGCCGAGGTCAGTGCGGGTCTTATAATAAACGGTGACCCCTTAATAACAGAAGATATGCTGACGACAACGTCCTTCTGGCAGGAACACTAGAAGAACTGCAAGACCTTTCTGAACAACTAAATATATATTGCAATGATTATGGACTAAAAATAAATTTGAAGAAAACCAAGTTCATGGTATTTACAAAAGCACAAAACATTAAAGTTAAGCTATTACTAGATAATACAGAAATCGAACAAATATCGACAATACCTTGGAGCATAGATCACAGAAGATACTGATCAGATAAAAGAAATAAGATACCGCATTGAAATTGCACGGTCAACTTTTAATAGAATGAGAAAACTTTTAGTAATCGCGATATCAATATATCGCTCCGGATAAGAATGCTTTGATGTTATATTCTCTCTACCCTTTTGTATGGGGTTGAAGCTTGGACACTTAAAAAATCCAACATTAAAAACCTAGAAGCAATCGAAATGTGGTGTTACCGACGTATTTTGAAAATATCATGGATGGATCGCAAAACAAACGAACAAGTTCGCGAACAACTAGGAAAATAATGCGAAGTTTTAAATTCCATAAAAATCAAGAAATTGGAATACTTGGGGCATAACATGAGAGGTGAAAAATACGAACTACTAAGGAATATAATGCAGGGTAAAATCAAAGGCAGAAGAAGCGTAGGAAGACGTAAAATCTCGTGGCTACGCAATCTCCGTGAGTGGTTTGGATGCAGTTCAATTGAACTATTCAGGCGCGTAACCAACAAAATTATAATTGCCAGAATGATTTCCAATCTCCGATAGGAGCGGAACTTGAAAAAGAAGAATTGCGGATAAGTTGGGTTGATCGAATAAGAAATGAAATAGTTTTACATCAAATGAAAAAGAGCACAGAAATAAAAAAAAAAACGATAAAAAAAGATCGTCGGAAGGAAAGGCCCAGGCCGAAGAACATCCTGGCTCCGAAATCTCCGAGAATGGTATCAAGAGACCATCGCTAATTTATTTAGAGCAGCAGTAAACAAAGTTATTATTGTCAATATGATCGGCAACGTTCGATAATCGGAGAGGGTACTAAAAGAAGAAGAAGTAGCAAAGACAGAAGAATTTTTCAAAAAAATTTTAGGACTTAACTTGGTTAAACCAAACATTGCAACACGCGCTTTAACTGAGACTTTGTCTAGAGGTGTGAGCCAGATTGCTGCAGAATATGTGAGTATTATAATACCTGATCCAGAGCATCCAGATTCCCCACCAAACAAAAGGATAGATACTTCAAATATTATAAAAGGCGTAAAACTAAATACTTTTGCAAATTGTATAAGGGCAGACTTTGTCTGGAGCATATTACGGCCTGTTATACGAGTGTCTAGGCCAAAATTAGAAAAAAAAGTATAAATTTAATCCGCAGTCATATTTGCTAGTAAATAGTTTTGTAGTTAAATTTTTTTAGTTTTTTTATTAGTTTTTAGTTATTTCGTTATTAGACTAAATCGGTTTAAAATTTTGTTTATTGTAGAAAACGGAGCTATTGATCTTTTAATACAAATGTTAACAGTTTTATGTATTTTTGGATATTTAAAATCGTTATTAAAGAAACCTATTTTTTGATTAAATGCATTTATAAAGGTGTCTTATTTTAATACAAATAATTTTTGTTGAAAATACAATTTTACACTAAAAAAAGCCAACAAACGGTCTCACCCGTATAATTTTTAGCTTACCCGTCCACTGGAGGGTTAAGTATCCATATTTTGGGTTGCACAGCATTGAAGAAGTTCATATTGATCGTTCTTCGATCAACATCGATCGATCACAATTTGTGCAACAAGCTGAACCCATTTTACCATCAACCTTATTCTGCGTCATAGGCTGAAAAGCTTGATATTTTTGGTTCCGCAGTACATGTCTGAAGTATTCTAATAACTTAACACTTGTGTGTTTGGAATCTGTTCCAATTCTGAATTCAGTAAATCCTCAGTATGAGCCGGTAGGTCCACATTTGTCATGCATATGTCGAATGGCATTTGTAAATGTCCATATTTGGACTCCATACATTAGTATGCTGAAGACATGACATCTGACAATACAAATGCTTAAGGAGAAATTGATATCGCGGCTACACAGTACAATCATTAACTATTTTTAATTCATTTAACCTTTATTAAGTTCCTCAATTTGTCGATCTGCTATTATTCCAGAATAACAAAGATATCTACTTAATGCTGTTCTAAACGAAGACTAATCAGAATGACTGCAGAAACCTTAGAAATATTCGTAAAGAAAGAGTCAAAACAATAAGTATTTTTATTAAATGCAAGCATTAATAGAAACCTCATTAAAAAACTTATTAAATTAGGTAATGCAAGAGTTAATTACTTTTTAGTATACAACTGAACGAAGGTCACCAATTAAGAACACTTGTGTCGAGCTATGCAAATGTTTCTCACCCCGCAAGGAAATAAGTCGCGAAGTGGCAATTCAGATAAGGACTAATGGCGATTTAATGAAGATATAATCTGATCTAACTACCAAATAACACACTTTAGGGTAATTTAAAATATTTTAAATATTAATACAGCAAAATAATGGGATACTGCATGTTATTAGGATCTGTAGTACAGATTACTACCTAAGCAAGTAATAAACCTCAACTAAAAGGTCGTTTATTGCACCTAGTCAACAATGTTTAGACCTTTTCCCAGAGTTCTTTTGTGATGGCTATCTATTGACCATTGCCGTCATCTGTCAACATAATACATAATCCAATAATTTTAAATTTCTTTTGGTAAATTATACACATATTTTACATTCTACAAATATACCATAATTCATGGGATAAACAAATTATGTGTTTTAATTTATATTCTTTGACTAAGTAACTTTAAGAAAAACAAAAATGTGCAAACAATAAAATAGGTGCCAATACTTCGAAATGAAATTATTTTCCAGTAATTGTATATTAAGTGTGCAAAACTAACAGCTAAAAGCTAAGGGCGAAAGAGACGAAATGAAAATTCTCTACAAAAATTACATATAGAAATAAAACAAGAGTAAGAAAATTACACCAAAAGGCGAAATACCACCAATAAAACAATTGATTAGATTGCAATGCAATAAGCAACAGATCAAATAAAAGGAAAAAGAAATAGAAAACCTGAAAACATAGGTGGTTAAATAGTTGATTGTTTTTAAGGCTAATATGCACAAACAACCATTTCATAAAAGAACACACGAACTATTTATAAACATAAAATAAAAAAATAACTGTATAAGAATAGAAAACGAGGGAATATGGAGGCAATCAATAAGGGAACTAAATTATACATACACATAGCATGTATGAATAAACACATGATGTGCATTATTAAAGAGTATAACTAGATATTACTTATTTGCTTTTGGTTTAAATAATGAATATACACAGACACAGAAAAAATTGTAAGATCTTACCTATTAGACACCCTCCCTTAACGTTGCACATTGGTGAATATACATTTTACATATTTATATTATTCTTTCTCAACTATTTAAAAAGTAGGATGCTATAGCATTCAAAATTGTTAACTATATATAACAGTATTTAGTATACCTATATACCTGCTTGGAAAAACTAAATTATAAGTTGGAGCCAGACCAACACAAGCTTCGTTTAAATATTTGTTATTTACACGTTATTTTGTCAAATTCATTGCATTGCACTTTACAGCCATGTTTTTTCCTCATTTCCATCGAATATGCAGGTATAATTTAAAAGAATCAAATATAAATTATCAATTTAATATTATCTATCCCATGTTTTGTTCAGCATTTGACGTTTTCAAAGCACTCAATTGTTGGAAACATCATAATAAAATAACATTTAAATGGTGGAAAAGTTTGACAGACTTAATTTTAAAAAGACTTACCTTTCAGTTATTTTAAATTCTCCAACAAATCTGCATTGTATTCCAAAAGCACTGTAATCCACAAATTTTCACTTAACACTACCAGAACCACAATATTTTGTTTACACTGACAATGATTAGACATCACAGCTCACTAGGGAATTTCACAAACATTTTCTCTACCTGATTCAAAAAGAAAACGAAAAAAGTGCCGAACAAAGTTTTTCTTTATCGCGGATTGTAAACAAACTATTTGTATGTAAACAAACACTGACTTACGCTAAAATTCACTAGAGCGAACAATAAATTAAATATATCATAAGGAAAAAACGGCATTCACCATCAAAACCGAAGCAATAAAACAAAACGCCAAGTTGTTAAATTCTCCCATCGTCCAAAAACGAACAACAATCGCCCTTATAGACAAACATAACCTATATAATACCACATTTTTGCCGGTTTTCACTTAGTTCTCACAATAATTTTTTAAAATAATGAATAAATTAACGTTACAAAACCGACACATTTATGGAAACGGCTACATCTAACCTTATTTTCCATCGTCATTATCTGTGAAAACGACTTTTTCGCAGAGAGAAACGTTAATCCAAAGCACAGTACGATCTCGCTCGGCAGACTGATGCGTTTTGTTCACAGCTGTGCTAGAGAGAGAGAGGGAGATAGTATATAGAGAGTTATATATTTATTTTCCCCTTATATACTCGAAGTATATAAACCGTTCTACCGCTGGTTCTCGTATTCTGCTAGCTTTTGTCGGATACCTAACGAGAACGTGTACTCTGCTGAAAATTCTTTATTTCTTTGCCTAAAATTCGAAACTTACTGTATATATCTTTAGCAGAACATAGGATGTAATTTTTTTTATATTATTTGCTAGAAATAAAAATTATTGTATATATTATACAGTATATGAGTAAGATTTTGAATTGAATGTTTAATTAATAGTGAAAGAAATAATCTTTTTAGCCAGTCTCTTGGTGAGTGGTGTTTGGTGTATGTGTATATAACTGTTATGTATGCAAATTCAGGACCGTACTAGAATCAAATGAATACAATTTTAACTAATAATTATTGAAAGTATCTGTAATTATGAACACTTTTCTTTCATGTTGAATACAATTAATAGGTATATGAATAATATGGGTATCTTTTTTTCTATTTATCTAGGTTAGCATAAGCGTACGATTTACTAGCTTATTTATATATGTATCCTTTGGGCAATAATATTTTAACTGTAAATATATTGGATATTATATAGTTGGAATACAAGAATGTACAAAATAGCAGGTATAAAATCAAAACTTAATCAAATAGGATTTGTACAATAAGTAACTTTGAAATATTTATATTATGTGAAACGCATGTAGAAACTGTATCTACTAATAAGGTTTTTAATAATAGGTATAAGTTATATACAGAGACAGCTGTGAGATTTTCCAATTTTGGTAGAGCGAGTGGAGGGTGGTTGTGTGGTGTTCATCATAAGATACAACATAGGTTGAGGCCTGTTGAGGGAAGTGGATGGTCAAATGATTATAGATATAAAAGTAGGTGATGAAAAAGTAAGCATTATTCCAGTGTATCTGAGGCCAGGAGAGTACTGGAGGAGTGTTTTGAAAACGTTGAAAGGGTTTTAGTAAAAAATTTAGATCACAATGTTAAAATAGTTTAGTTGTAGGTGATTTTAATGCAAGGTGTGGAGGAGGAGTGAGGGGGATGATTGTGAGATGGGATACAGAAGGACAAGCCTGAGTGAAAGGAGAGTTTCTAAAGATTGGTTAATTAATCATCATGGGAAAAAGTAATTGGGCTATGTGAGGACTTTAATTTGGTTATTTTGAATGGCAGAACAAAAGGCGATATAGAGGGGGAGTATACATGCTTGGGGCCGTTAGGCAGTTCTGTCATAGATTTTGCATGTGTATCAAGACCGATGTTAAACTTAGTAGATTATTTTTTTATAGGTTGGGAATACTATTCTGATCATTTGCCTATAATAGTGGAGTTGACCTTTGACGATGGCGGTCAGAGATCAACTAGTAAAGTTTTGCCACTGCTTCCTAAAATTACTTGGACCCAAACTGATTCGGAAAAATATAAAGAAAGAATGTCTTGTGAAATTAATAGGGTGAATGGGTGGACTGATCAACCGGAGATAACTAGCAATGTATAAAAAGTCAGCACACAAGGGAGAATTTAAGCTTTTTTATGGCAAAGGAGGAGTGTAAACAAAGCCACCAATGGTTTGATGGTGAGTGCGCAAAAACGAGGAAGCGAGTGATGTCATATCTCAGAGTATCTAGAAACATTAGCTCGGCTTATGCAACGAACATATACAGGAACGTTAAACAGGAATACAAGCACCATTCTGACTTTAAAAAGGAAGATTTTTATAAGAATGCCTCATTGAGTTTAAGAAATACAAAAAATTCAAAAGAATTTTGGAATGCTGTTGGACTGTATAAGTTTGGATGTTCGGTCATTGGGGAAGAACTAAACCAGTTTACTGCAACATTTTGCAAGACATTTGAATACGGAGATAACAGCAGATGCTGTGTTGTATGCAGAACCGTTTATCTTCAATGTACATTTAGACTGGCCGTTTAGTATGGAAGAACTTCAAATAGCATTGGATTCTTTAAAACCAAATAAAGCATCAGGAATGGATAGAATTGCTGCTGAGTTCTACAAGTTTCTTCCAGAAAACGGAAAAGTGCTTGTTCTTGGGCTTGCTAATAATTTTTTCGTCAAACCAGACTTTCCTCAGGGTTTTTATGATCTTCTTCTTTGGGTGCCGTCTTCAATGAAGGTTGGCGATAACCTCAGCAAAATCATTTCTGTCCCTGGCTTTTCTTATTAAAGATTGAGAATCCAAACCAGTCCACTCACGAATGTTCTTCAACCAGGACGCCTGCCGTCTACCAGGACCACGTTTTCTTTCTACCTTCCCCTCTATAAGAAGCTGCAGTAGCTGGTATTTCTCATTTCTGTATATGTGTCCCAAATATGAGGTTTTCCGTGTTTTCATTATTTTTAAGAGTTCTCTGTCGGTACCCATCTTGTGTAGGACCTGCTCGTTGCTCATATGCGCTGTCCAGGGGACTTTCAGCATCCTTCGAAATAACCACATTTCAAAACTTTCCAAACGCCTGAGTGAGTTGATTTTGAAGGTCCAGGCCTCCATTCCATATAGTAAGGTGCTGTAAACGTAACATTTCAGCATTCGGTATCGGATTTTGAGATTGAGTGTTTGGGACGTAAACATTTGTTTCATTTTTAAAAAGACATTTCTTGCTTGTTCAATTCGCGATTTTATTTCTATGTCTGGATCTATATCTTTCGTTATCCAGCACCCTAGATATCGAAATTTCTCGACATTTTCGATAATGTTACCATTCACGTTTAAAGCAGGTGGATGGATGATGTTTTGGAGACAATCATTGTTTTTGTTTTCTTGACGTTAATGCAGTAACCAAACTCATTGCGGTACTGACTTTAACTAGACTTACCTCGTGGGTATAAAATAATAACATTTTAAAAGAGTTCCAGGCAAGATATAGAACGGCCATTTAACTCTAGACAACATTTTTAATCTTACGAGTATAGTAAAAATCCAACAAGCACGGGGAGTAAAAAATGTTTGTACATTTTTTGTGGACTTTGGTGCTGCTTTTGATACAGTTGATCGCGAGCCCTTTTTTACAAGTTGAGTGACTTGGGATTATCTACTAAAGTGCTGAATTTGTTAAAAAGTATGTTCGCGAATACAAAATCGGCAGTCTGATCAATGGGAGGTCTATCTGAATGGTTTGAATGTAATGTAGGAGTGAGACAGGGATGTCTTTTAAGTCCATTACTGTTTGCGCTTTTTTTGAATGACCTACATGAAGCATTGGAATGCGGTTTGGAGATAAATGATCTGATTATAAGACTTTTATTATATGCAGATTATTTGGTTTTGATGGCAATCAATCCGAAGGTGCTACAGCGGATGATTAATGAACTTGAAAAATACTGCAGGATGTGGAATCTAAAAATAAATTAAGATAAATCCAAAATTCTTGTATTCAGAAAGAAGATAGTTTGATGAGGGAATTTTGGAAACTGAATGATCGAGTATTAGAGGTAGTTAATAAATATAATTATTTGGGAATGATATAACACCCAAGTTGATGTTTAAAGCTCATCTAAAAAAGTGCCAGAGTTTGGCAAAAGTGGCGATTCACACGTCTTGGAGTAGTTTAGTATCTAAGGCTGATATACCCTTTTTGGCTAAAGTAACAGTGTATTAGTCGGTGGTAAGATCAATTTTGACTTATAGGTCTCAAGTATGGGGTCTTTTTGAGTACGATGAGGTGGAAATAATCAGAAGATGTTATATAAGAAAATGTTTTCTTGTCCAAGGTATTGTCCTAACTTTATGTTAGATTTGGAGACAGGTATTGCTAGAGTCGCCCTATATACGATGCATATACATAAAAAATATGTTAAAAAAAATAGGTTGACAAAATTTCTTTTAAAAGAAATGATGAGATCAAGGTGTGGCTGGTGGAAAGATTAGATGAGCATGGGAGAAAAATTTGGAATTGACATAAGGTGTGAATGGGAATGGAGAGATAGCTGGGCTAGTATGATTGAGAATATTATAGAAAAAATGAAGGAGGAGATACAGCGTCAGGCTGAGAAATGGGCTCTCGAATAAATTTTTGTGGACACTACAAATAACTGCGGGAATAGGGAAGTAAACATGCATTATCTACTGGAAATGGAAAATTTTGGGACATTCGATAGCTGTTTTAAGTTCTAATTAAGATGTGGAGTTCTATATTTGAATGATCGACCTGGCAGAAATGATGAAAGAAGATTTTGCTCAATGTGTAACACGAAGGAAAGGGAAGATGTGATACATTTTTTGGTGTTAAGACAGATTAGGTTAAAGTGGTTGGGTAGAAATAAACTTAGTAGAGTGGAAGTAGTCACTATGATGAGACAGGGACATGTTGAGTTAGCAGGTTATTGTAGGGAAGCATGACTGTATAGATATGAATTAGTGAGCCTATTTAATTACTAAATCTATTAGCATGGTGTTAGTTCAATAGGATGAAAATATTAAAATTAGAATTAATAAGTTGTTTGCGTATATCTGTTATCTTATTATCTGTCTTCTGTCAGTTTTGTTATCAAAAATCAGGGATGAAAAACTTTTTTACCTGTTTTCTTCATAGTTTGAATAAACAACAGATACGCGACTAACGGCGGTTATTGACTTTTTGGCATATGTTTTTAAAAACCTCTGTGAATTAAGAAATTGGAAAGTTTGTTTTGTTTTTGAAATACGAGAAAAATGATTATCTGTTTCGGACCTTAGAAGGAAGAACATCAAATGCCGAGAAATAATTGAGTGCCGGTAGTTGTAAACGGTTGAAAAAGTAATCAGTTAATAAGAGTTAAAATGTGTAGCAGTACTGATCCATAAATGCTTGGGAGAATTTGCAGTTTAAGTTTTTGCAATATGTATAATTAGTACAAATCAGTTATTATCCATCGGGAGAATCATCGACAAGGAGATTTCTGGTCGCCAAGAGAGAAAGGATGGTTGGGATGTTTGAGCTAGATTACGTGTAAGCAGACCAAAGAACGACATTATTGCAGAATATTAGGGAAATTTCACAACCGTATGTTTTGCGAACAATATTGAAGAGGCATAAAGTTTGAAACAAAATAATAAAATTAATTTGTAAGGTTTTCTTTTGTTAATTTTCGAAAAGTAGTATCTGCTAATTGTTAAAGACAATTAAATTTTGGGCTGCACATTTTTTAAGATCGAAACATTGATATTTCTAATAGATTTGTTTATAAGTTTAAGAATTTTCTAAAGGATTTTACCATTATATTTAATTGTAGTGAATATATTTGAATTTTATTTATTTTCTTCTACTCCTGTTTTTTATTGAACACTAGGTAAAGGAATTTCTGAACTCATATAAGAATCCTGAGATATCAATTAAAACGCTGAATTAAACTGATATGTTGCAGTTTAATAGCTGAGATGAATATTACTGTATCAGTAATGCCACTCAGTTTTTGTACTGTTTTATCAGAATAAACAAATAATACCGATTCCATACTTAACACTTCCCTGCTTATCTTAGCAGTTTGGATTATCTTGACTTCGCTTATCTACATATTTGTGTTGTCGATACTTCTTTCCTGAAAAAAAGGATTTTCTTTCACAATAATATGTCAGTTCCATGTTATAGTAATGATTGTTTTATAGTAGGTACTGTTTATAAGATTAAAACTATTCTAACAGAGAATTCAGACAATAATGTTAAGCGCAATAATATTCGTAAATTAGAATAAGTCCATTGAGTTAGGCAGTGGCGGATCTAGACATTTGCCTTGGAAGGGGGGGAACTTCCATAAAGCACCAAAAGACATTAGATAGTTTTGAATCTCCTTGGGGGTAAGGGGGCGGAAATTTCCATGTTTTCCACCCTCGTGTATCAGCACCTGGAGTCAGGCGTGTAATTCAGACATATCAAAAAATGTAAGATGAATATGAAATGAAAAAAGGGAACCTAAAGAAAACAAAATAAAAAAGAAAACATTAGAAGCGACAGGAAACATGTGAATTTTTATTTCTAAATTACAATTTTTTGGCATATATTTATACATCATACTAGTGACGTCATCTATCTGGATTTGATAACGTAATCGATGATTTTTTAAATGAGGATTGGGGTCATGTGATAGCTCATTTGAAAGTGTATTCAATTCTCTATTCACCAATATAAACATTAACATAATTTTTTATACAGGGTGTTCAAAAAAAGTTGTTTTTTAATAAGTTAATTCAGAAAAAAGAAGAATGTATGTAATTTATTTAATTCAAAATACGTTTTTCTGTTGTCAGTAAAGCAAAACATATTTATTTGACAGATAAATATTGCTTTTCGCTTAAATTTAATGTTAAATCTGCCACCCACTTTCCACTTGATCACATCTTGATATGAAGATGAGCCAAAAAATTTGAATGAATATCTGAAAAATAAAGTTGTTAGACATTTACCACCGCCTATGTCTATTCCCATTCCGGATACTTGTTTCCTCCACTGCTCTAGAGATGATTGAATATATATTTTAAATAAGGGCGGAGATAGACAACATCCTTGTTTAAGCCCCTTTGTTATTGGAAATGATTCAGATATAAAGTTTCCTTCTTTAACGACACTTCTTGCATTTTTGTATGTATTTGCGATAGCATTCACATACTCTCTACTGAGACCTACTCGGCAATGTTTAAAACAGTTTTTTCAAAGGTACCGTATCGTATGCCTTCTCTAAATCTACAAACAATAGGTGGGTAGATAGATTCCTTGCCTTCCGTTTTTCGATTACCTGCTGCAGAACGAATATACCATCAGTGCACGATCTTCCTGCACTAAATCCATTTTGTTCTTCTATGTCTTCGTATTCTGATTAAATTTTTTATTGTATTATTCGACCCGACAACCTCTGAGCTGATAACAGTTATTTCCCTATAATTTTTTTTTTGATGAGGGTGGAAATGTTCTAAACACCATACCATTGCTCGGCGTGTGTTGGATTCAGGGCAGAGGAAAACATCTGAGCCCATTTCCCCTATGTAGAGGAGGTCCTGCAACGAGACTAATGCCTTTCTGTTGCCCTGCCTACCAACTAAAACCACCCATTCTTCATCAAGACACCCCCGTACGTGTTCAGTTAGCGAACGAAACTTAGAGATGCCTTGCGCTGCCTGAATTAATGATGAAGGTTTGTTGCTGGTTCTTAGCTAGGAGCGGTAAGGAACCAGAAGAAAATTTATGTAAAATAGGCCTATATGTAAATGACCTTGCCGATGGTATTACCTAAGAGCGGTAAGGAACCAGGGGGAGAGTATATGGAATGTATAGGTATACAAGGTAACAATAAGGTATAAGAATACTAGGTATTAGGTAATACTAGGTAACAATACGTAAGTATACATATGCATGCAATAAACAAGTGTATTACACACATATGCACATACATACATACGTACATACAAATACACACCTACGTACACACAAATACACATATACCCATATCTACATATTCATACATAATATACAATGATAACCAGTTTTAAATCCCCAGATCACTCTCATCCTGTCTCAGTTTCTTTCTCTATCATGGACTTTCTCTTCATGATTTTTGAAGTTCTCTCTGCTTTCCATAGCGACACGTATCAAGTTGTCAGAGGATATCTCTCCTAGCTTGTCGCATTATATGTTGTTCCGACGCAAACACCTTGCACCTAAAGATACAATGCTCCGCATCGTCTTCTACGTTACATATGACACAATTATCATCGCTGGTTTTCCGTATACGATACGTGTAAGACCTGAAAGATCCATGTCCGGTCAGGAACTGCATAAAATAAAAATTTACTCGTTTGAACTTACATTTGTACCAGTCTATCACATTGGGTATTAGTTTTTTGGTCCATTGTACCTTATCTATCTGTGCCTCTCATTCTGCTTGCCATTCTGTTAGTAATTGTTCTCTAATGGCGGCTCTGACCTGAGGTAGGTGGCTGTTATCATGTCTCTGTAACTTTTTGTAATTTAGTACGTCTGCCCAAATGGGGGTTCCATATAGTAGAGTCGACTGTACCACTTGCAGGTACATTCTCCGTTTTTGGCTGCTTGGGTCCTCCTATATTCGGCATGATTCTTTGTAGGGCTGCCGTTCTTTCTTCCGCCCTCTGGACTACATTTGTCAGATGTTTTGTGAACCTTAGGCCTGTGTCGATGTATATGCCTAGGTATTTTGTACAATTTGTAGGCATTATAATAGTACTACCAATTTGAAAAGTCATCTCGGGTCTTCGTCGTGGTCCTTTTAGTATGACCACTTCCGTTTTGCTTCCTGCTAGTTCGAGATCGTTTCTAACCATCCAGCTGTTGACT
This sequence comes from Diabrotica balteata, assembly GCA_918026665.1. NCBI lineage: Eukaryota > Metazoa > Arthropoda > Insecta > Coleoptera > Chrysomelidae > Diabrotica > Diabrotica balteata. Next base: position 31,989,509 of record OU898279.1, on the reverse strand, counting down.
TTTCTGCAGCATGTGTTGACTTTATCTTCGATTTTAAAGTTCATGTCAGTCATGACTAGTATCGCCAGGTCATCTGCGTATGCAATAGCTAGAGTATTTCTACCATAGTCTATTTCTAGTACCCCGTTATATAATATATTCCAGAGTGTATCTACTAGCTAAGATACCTTTTAATGATATTGATGAGATATCTGACACTCGTGCTGATTCCAGTTTTGTTATGATGTGTACCCAGTTGGCAGAGTTGAAGGCATTCTTTACATCAAACATAACCAGTATAGCCATCTTTTCTTTGTGTGCTTCCCCTATAATTAGAGCATTTGCGTTTATCCGCTTTCTTGAATATTGAGCTGATGTATCCAATATTCCAATCGTCAGGGATATTTTGTCCTTTTAAGCATTTGTTAAATAGTTGAACCAACATCTCATGTAATATTTTTGGTCCATACTTTACCAACTCAATTGGGATGTCTCCAGGTCCTGCTGCTTTACTGTTTTTCGATCTTTTGAGGGCATCGTTTAACTCTCCGGTTGTTATCTCAATTATTTGTGTGTGTTCGGATATTTCTTCCATTTCGATCTCTTGGAATTTACATCTATCCTCTGTCAGTAAGACCTCATAATGGTGTTTCCACTGTTTCAGATCTATTAACTGTAAGTTAGATTTTTCCTTTCCTTCCCTCCGGAGAGACTTTATCACCTTCCAAGCTTGCCCAACTCTTGTTCCACCCATATACCTATCCACCTCTGCACATCTTCGATCCCACATCTCATTTTTACTTTTCACTACTTCTCTTTTTACATCTCGATTTAATTTTTGATATATCTTGTAATCTTCCTCCTTTCTCGTTGACATCCATTTCTGATAAGCAGTTTTCTTCTTGTTTACTAACGTTTGCATATTCTCCGACCACCATTCTTGATTTTTTGTTTCATGTTTGTCTTTATAACCCAAAGCTTCACTTGCAGCCTCATGAATGCATTTTTTAAGTTGCTGGTATAATTCTTCCGCTGATATATTTTCTCGATCCACATTTTGTAATTTTGTGGCCAGTCGTAATTTGTAAAGAAATTTCATTGAATCTTCTTTTAAGCTTTTTAGGTTATATTTAGGGATGTTACTTCTTGTCCCTTTTCTATATTCTGTACCTGAGTGTTATTGTTTTTGCGATAGTTAACTATCACGTTGGCCATAATTAAACGATGGTCGGATCCACATTCTGATCCACGGTATACCCTTACGTCAGTTGTTTTCAGCTGGGAAGTTTGACGTTGGATTACATAGTGGATTATCGAGCGCAGATTCCTAGTAGGTTGTATCCATGTAAATTTGTGGATGTCTCTATGTTGAAAAAATCCATTCATAATTTTGAGACATTGTTTTACAAAAATCTCTAAGACGCATTCCGTTGTCATTGGTTATTTGTTCTCCATATCTTCCTACGACTCTGTTATTTTCTTCTCTCCCTACTCTGCCGTTTAAATCTCCTAGTATAAAGATTTCACAGTTTTCTTTAACATCAGAGAGTATTTCATTCATCTTGTTGTAGAAATCGTCTTTACTTTCTGGATCTGCATCTTCATTTACGGCATACACTTAACTGTAAAATTCATTTTTTCAATAAAATATTTTGTGACATTCATGGTTTTCTCGCGAGACCTTCATCTAGAAACATCTAAAATCAATTGTCAAAAAAAAGCAAAGATAATTAAGAAGATATACTAGTATCATGGAAAATAGGCGAGTTACTTTTAGAGCACTTTGTATAAGAAAAAATATTTCTGCAAACCTGTAATAAACTCTATCTTTTGCCATATTTAGACAATCCTCTGAGACTAGAGATTTGTGCTAGCGTGTATATTTCTGATTATCCTTTAAAAGATTTTTTGCAAGAAATATGTAGGCTCTTTTATTTAATTTAATAAAATTAGTTACTTCCAAAACTTTTTAAATCATATTTTTGGGTATACGGGTATAAGGTAGATGACTTAATTAAGAGACGGCGTATAAGTATAATCTCATAATATTTTCCAAGAGAAAAACCACAAATATTATATCACTAATCGTTTCTTAAGGAAGACTTAACAGTCAAAGTGGAAAGAAAATTGGTTTATTCCGAGAGAGGTAGAGGAAGCTATAGGAAACCTAAATAAAATGAGAGGGTGCAATTTTGATTAGCTTTTTAAGGAATCATTACTAAATATATAGCTTTTTATGTAAAGAACTAATGGATATATCCAGACGGAAAAAAAGCAATAAAAAATGATCATCATTGTTTGAAATACGTAGAAATTTTCATGGTATAGTACTAGGTAAATGGATATTAGTTACTAGGTAAATGGAAAAAGGCCCTGAAAGAACTTCAGTCAAATCCAAATCTAGTCATTATTCCCGCCGATAAAGGAAATGTTACCGTTATCCTAAACACTTCTTTTTACATTAATAAACTATCTAATCTCATTAATACTCTAGATTACAGATCAATTCCTAATAATCGAACAAACTATTTACAGAAAATCTCTGTTCCTGTTGACATAAAGTAATCTCTAATTCCTCGTGAAAAGTCTTTCAGAACACCTCGAATGGCCTACCCAAAATTTACAAAACCTTATATTCCTCTACGTCCCATTGTCAGTATATACAACTTTCCTACACAACCATTGAACAAGTACTTGACCAAAACTCTACAACCTCTCGCCAAAAATACTTCATCCTTCGTCGAGAATTCCTTTCATTTTATCGAACTTCTTAAAAATTAACTCTATCGTCAAGTATTCGTCAGATATTCTAGTAAGTTTGGATATCGTTTCACTCTTTACAAACATTCCTCTAAACATTCTGAAAAACTAACTACAGTATCCACCAAGATCACTTATCTCTCATCAGACACTTCTTCCAAAATCCAACACTTCCTTTGACTTCCAAAATCAATTCTACCATAATAAATAGATGGTGCCCCTATGGGCTCCCCACTAGCTCCAGTAATTGCCAATATCTTTATTGAAGACTTCGAGACCCGAGCACTATCCACATCAATGCTCAAACCCACATGTTGACTACAGTATGTTGACGATACATTCGTCATTTGGTCCAACGGCAGAGAGGCTTTGGTGTCTTTTCACTCTATATATCCATCTATCTAATCAGCCTTAAACGCCCACTCTTGGGCATAGGCCTCCCCTGTTAATCTCCATTGGTCTCTATTTTGGGCGATCTGCATCGAGTCCTTTCCTGCCGTTCTCTTAAGATCGTCAGTCCATCTCATCTGTGGTCTTCCTCTTTTTCTTTTCTTTTCCCATGGTCTCCAGTATAGAATTCGCTTTACGGTTTTAACGGTTTAGCACTGTGGCATCCTTGACTACGTATTTTTGTGTTGATAATATGTAGTCGATCTCGTTCTTAGTTTTGGTGTCAGGGCTTATCCAGGTCCATTTTCTCTGTGGCTTCTTGTTGAAAAAGGAGTTCATGGCGTAGAGTTTCCTTTCCTCCATGTAGTTCATCAGGGTTGTCCCTCTTTCGTTTCGTACACCATATCCATATTTTCCTATTTTTGTTTCTTCGTCATTTAGTCTTTGTCCTAGCTTGGCGTTGAAATCTCCCATCACAATTGTTAGTCGGGTCTTTTCTTCATCCAATGCTTTTGATATTTCTTCATAGAATGTTTCAATGTCTTCATCTGAGTATGTACTGGTTGGTGCGTATATCTGAATTAGTTTCAAAGTTGTTCTTTTAAATTTAATTATCATATATGCCACTCTATCTGATATTCCTTTGATAGTTTGTACATGTTTACCAATTCTTTTATTGATTATAAATCCTACTCCGTTTTTTGTATCATCTGGGTTGCCCTTGGAGTACAGTATATTACCAGATATTAGTTGAATTCTGTTTTCTCCTTTTCTTCTTATCTCTGTTAGCCCGATTATGTCCCATGATATCTTGGATATTTCCTCTTCTAGCTCATGTACCTTTATGTCGTCGCTCATTGATCTATGTTGTATGTTCCAATGTTCAATTTGTCGAATATCTGCCTCCCCAGAATCCTTGAGGCTGACCGTTTTCGCGGTGTGGGAGTCTGAGCTGTTTACTCTACCCACCTGGGGTATTTTTTCCATTTGTTTTGTAACTCGACATTTTTAGGGGGTGTTTTGACATTAAAACGCCACGCTTGTCAAACGGGTTGGCGAGTTCGTGGATCAGCCGCCCTTTCAGGTCAGACGCTGTTGCAAGCCGCCCAATCTGGGACAGACGCTGCGGTGATCTAATTTTATACTAACCCTAAAATCGGGGGTTGCCACTTCCGCCATACACACCGTACTGAAGAAGTTCTTCTCCGCCGTGGATACCGTTGTGGTCTTCATCCGTGACCCTGGACAAGGGACCCTAAGCAGGTACTAGTTTCCCGGGTCAGGAAACTCCTGGAATCTGCGGAGGGCAGGGATTGATTCATTTTCCCTGGTAGGACTGTCAGAAGGACTTCCTACCCGCTACCCGGTGTCTTTTGATGCCCATCTAATATCCATGGTATATATCCTAATATCCAGTTTACGATGAAGGTGGAAACTGATTCATTTCTAGATCAATATGCTTTGCGATGATGCAAATAAATCCGCTGAGCTCTCTAGTTTAAGCTCATCCAAAACGGTTATCGCGAAAATCACATTAATAGGAGCATCCACAGACATCAATCTCCCACTCAATCTCAACCCAAAGACTCAGACCATCATCATACGAAGGCTTCTCTTCCTTACATCAAAAGTGTCACTGACAAAATCGACAAAATTCTAAAATCAAGAGGAATAAAGATAATATTTACCCCACAACAAAAAAGTTCATCTCTTGTTCGATCAATCAAAGACAACATTTTAAATGAACAACACGGAGTTTATGAAATTCCTTGTGCAGACTGACCCCGATCTTGTATAGGCCAAACCTATCGTAGAATCTAAAATAGTATTTATGAACATTCTATTTCTGTTCACAATTCCGATTCAATGTCACCTCTAGGTCAACACCATTTTCATAGAGGTTACAAAATTTATTTTGAAAACTCCAGAACCATAGCCCCAACCGCTTCTAGGTATAAATCAAGAATTATTTGAAAAGTGGTGGAAATTGAAAAAAGGCCAAACTGTCTTAATAAAAGAGATGATGGCATCCGGCTACCTTCGACATGGAGACCTCTCATAAAGAAAATATCGTCCGCCAAATTTTTTATTCCCTTTCGCTATTCTGGCAACGAGCTCCCATTTATCTTTTCCATTTCCATCGAATACTACACCCAGGTATTCAAAATTGTCTATTTCAAACTATAACGTTTACCATTTACAGACCTCACACTAAAATCTTTTTATCTTTCTTCCTTCCGTCCCTTCCATGATCATATATTTTGTTTTGTCTTCATTTAGCCGTTCAATCCGTAGTTCTTTGTTTCTTCAATAATTTTGTTCGTCACTCTTCTTAATTCTTTAGCGGTTTTTGCTAAGATCGTTAGATGATCAGCAAATGTTATACACTGGAGCTCATTTTTCATGATTGTTTGTTCCACCTTAATGCTACATTTTCTGATTACAGTTTCTAACACTAAGTTGAATAATGTAGTAGATAAAGGATCTTCTCTATCTTAAGCCTTTTACAACCGTAAGTTGATTTGCGGTATGACCGTGCCAAGCAATTTCACAGGTAGAGTTATTAGTGACATTTTACTTGTCCGATCAATTTTTTTGGTGTATTCAAATGTTCCATTGCTCGATATATTTTGACTCTAACGACTCTATCATACGCTTGTCTAAGATCCACAAACAAAACATGCAGGGGAACTTTACCGTCGTATCAAATTGTCTGTATCTTCTTTAAGGCGAATATTTGGTCTATAATAGATTTGTCGTTTCTAAAACTGGTCTGGTACTCTTGTAAGACTCTTTCCGTTTAGCAATTTAATCGATTTCTCAATATTCTTGTAAAAAATTTGGATGTAGCATCTAGTAAGTCTGTACCTCTATATATGTCATACTTCAATTTGTCTCCTTTTCTATATAGCGGGAATATTCAGGTTTCATAAAAATCACTTGGCATTATTTCATTCTCCCATATTTGCACTATCAGTTGATATATCTTCTCCCAACACCTCCTCCTCTGTAGGCTGTCTTTCAACTATCTCATCTTCTCCAACTGTCTCCGTATTGACAAATATCTACTGGATCACTCATTAAATTTTGGACTTGGCCTTTCATATAACTACAGTAACTTTGGTAACCTTTTTTCTTCTTCTTAGCTTCTTAACAAAATAACCTCTTCTCTTACTTTTTGGACGTTTCTTCTATCTTTTTTAATTTTAACTCATTAGAATATCTTTTCGTTTTACCAGAGTTTTAAGTTTTCCTGGAATTATTCTATATTCTCGTTTTTTACAATCTCTATTATTTGTTAATAATTGTTGTCTGTTCCTCTTCTTTTACTTTGCTATCACCTGATACTCTTCGTCAAACCAATCTTTGTTTTTACTTCTTGATGATATTTTCTTTATGAGAGGTTTCTATTTCGAAAGTAATCGGATTCAGTCATCTCTTTTATTGAGACAATTTGGTCTTTTTTAAATTTCTATGGCTTCTCGGATAATTCTTGGTTTTTAGAAGCGAAGGGAGACCATGACCTTATAGTTTTTAAAATCAAGTGAACTTAAGTCCATACAGTACAAGTTGCCATCTAGAGCCCATACAGAGACATCGTCTTAGGGTCAACAACCCTCCACATTAAGAGTCTTATATTGCCATGCAGGATATCTGTTAAAAATTTTAACATCACACCAATGCATTAATAAAGATGTAATAAATAACAAATATTGTACCATTTTAAGGGTTTTTACCCACATATTTAGTGGCTTGACTCATCTACACCTGGTAAGCGCATTGATAATGGACTAGTTAGTCCGAAATCGTTCTGTCGTGACGTAGCCCTAAAGGATCCTTTTAGTTATAGACAGTTTATAAAAGATTTTTAAATAAAACTTTTGAAACATTACCTGGTTGATCGTCAAGATGGCTATGACTACAACAATAACAACTATGAAGTTTCAGTAAGATCATTATTGTCGGTATAGCAAGATAATCCTGAAAACGGAATGAACATCATTGTCATTCATGCTATAGTTCAGCGGTATGAGGCCAAACTCTTAAAACCAACAGGAAGGAGATTCAAATAGCTCAAAACTCACATTAACAGAGAAACAAAAGAAGTAAGGACCTTAAAAAAATGAGTGCAAAATTGTATGGAATATTCAACGACTTAAGAAACCATATGAATAAAAATTTAAAAACTTGACAAATTATGTTAAAAACAGATTGTAGAACACAAGACTCAATGGGATGGACCTGACAATTGAAGTAGTAGCATGGGTAGAATAGGTTCGTTTATTAAAAAACAATAATACCAAAAATATATATGCACACGAGGCATGTGAGGGCGTTATACACCTAGGAATACATGCTTCAACACTTAAGTTAAGATACTGCTTCACATTATTAATTAGTCTTTATTACAGAGCATTAGATAGTTCATGAGAGAACCCAAGCTATCCTACAAATAACTTTACAGGTACACCAGAAGGTGCAACCTCTATTTCTGAGCCATATAATATATATGGTTGATGACCAAGCAATTAGTTAGCGACGAAAGCAAATGTTAATTGCCAAATCATGAGCCGATCGTCTGGTACAAACAAAACCTCTGAACGGAGAGAAAAATTAAGGGCAAAAGGGAGAAATGCGAATAACGCCATCCCTTATAAAAAAGCGACATTGCCATAGAAAGACCTCTCGGATGCCATATTTCCCAGGACATCCAACATAAGAAAAACGAAAAAAGTCTCTCCAACCTCCAAATCATGCGATCTGTCTCAAAAGGCGTGACCTCTTTGATTTTCGGAAATGAGAACACCTCAATGTAGAAATCTCATGTCTCTTGGAACTGGGATTTACTTTGGTGTGTTTATCCGTTCGATACTCAAAGTTAACTCTGTATACTATTAATTTGTATATTTCTAAGTTCTAAAACGACATTTTACGATCGTTTTTCCTTGAAAAACACGTCCTCTTTCTACGGTTTTTGTGAATATAAAAAAATAGAAAAAAGATTTACGATCGGTTAAATCGTAAACATGCAATTTAAACTTTTTATTCCAAAATTATTTTCTTCTGTTTATAGTTTTGTAATTACATTTATTGCTACATCCTGTAATTAAAACAAAAGAAAAATCAGCAATTTCCTTTCACGTCGAATACTATTGTTTCAAAAACGGAATCCCTTGATCGTAACCGTTCAATAAATACACTTACAAGCGTTAATGCTTTACCCTACTAATCATTGGTTCACGAGTACACTGTAAACATGCTGAAGCCAGTGTGTACAGTCAGCGTCTCTTAGAGAATAATACCAGTCCCACCGATAAATTTAACAGTGTAGCCGAGTAGATTAATTCATTGGCCCAAGTCCACATCGCAGCAAGCTGCTACGTAACATAAAAGCATCGGCTAAGCCTTGGGGCAACAAACTGACAGAGACAAACGACCTTTCCCTCACAGACAAAACAAAGACAGAAAATACTATTTCGTGAATAATTTTCTATAGATGTTATTGAGGCCAAACAGAGACAGAAAGGGAGTTCCTGGAATTGGAAACATATTTTGATGGATTCGAGAGAGATAGACGTATATTTTTAGTACCTGAGGGAGATGGGAGAATGCGTTGAGTTGAATTTTTAATGATATATAAAATGATGTTTATGTGATAGTAAGGGTGCGTCTGATATCTTTTGGGCTAAAAGGTTTCGTATGTTGGTCTGTCCTGAACTAATGAAAGTGTTAATAAGCATTTCATGTCTAGAATAATAATTGTTCGTTCCCAAATGAGCTTTAAAACTTCATTAGGCAACTGTCACTAACAATAATATTAATTAAACTGATTTTAAGGCTTCATCATCCCGAAATCAATGACGATGAAAGAATATATACTAATATAAAACTATCTAGCTTAATTATTTGTGGTAAATGTTGATGTTTTACCACGTTTGCTTACGAAGTAAGAATTGAGAGAAAATATAAAATAATCTTGCTGATGGGAGAATGAAACACAAGGATAACAAGGGATGAAAAAAGTAAGTGAATGTGAAGATATTGTGGAGAAATAATAAATAGACATGGTAATGGTTATAAAATAGGTTTTTGTGTAGAAAATCGAACGGAAATAGGAACGTATCACAGACAGAGATGACATGGCGAAAACTGGTACAGCAAGAACAGATAGAATACAGCAGAATTGCAAAGAAAAACTAAATGATTGACCAAAGAAGAGAGGTATCCAGAAGAAAATGATAGAGAATTCAAAATGGCGGACAGAAAGAAATGGAAATGAGGATGAACGAAAATGAGACAAATTTAAATTAATAATAATAAAAAAGGCAGAATGGGGAAATACAGACATACATGAAGAGGTGGCGAAAAAGAAAGAGGTGTGAACAAATACAAAAGAGAACAAGTCAAAAAATAATAACAAACATAGTAAAAATACTAGTAAAAAAGGAAAAAAGGGGTTGGAAGAAGTTTAGTTAATCACTATACAAAAATTATAGGACCAATAAGTTTTTAAAACAAAGTATGACATTTCAAGGGAAACAGAACTCAGAAGAGTAAGAGCCCAACACAATCCCATATATACGGATATAACTGAAATACTAGAGGTGTGGAAAAATAGGCGAGGAAAAATATAAGAAACAGAGACACATAAAACTATAGAGCACATAGCAGTAAATGACGCCAGATAGCATAAAGGCCTGCAAAGCTATCTGGCGTCTCTAAAGCCAAAATCAGTAGGCTGGTGAAACAAGGCCAAGATTATTTTCAAGCCAAAAGGGCTTTAATCAAGGCCAATTTCATCAAGGCGGCTGAAAGGGCAAAAGAGATGACGTTAAAGTCATTAGACGCCATGACAAAAGTAATACAAACCTAGAAGACCAAACGCCCAAAAAGGCTAAGGTCAGACGGAAGCAGTCCATCCTAAAGTAAACGCAAAGGGAAAAGGCCAAGAACCGAAGGTGTGACTTTCAACGAAGCTGCTACTTCTGTTAAGGTTGCAGCGGTACTAACAGGATTCCAAGGATAACAAGCCAAGATGGATGTAGACAAGCTTAAGGCAGTCGAAATAGTCATCTTGGGTGCGTATGACAAAATTCCGGAAGCAGGATCACAGGTTCGCTTCCTGAAGAGCACATACAGGCCGGGTTTCCTGAAACTTAACTGTGCGGATGACATAAGTGCGCGGTGGCTAAAGGAGGTGCATCCAACCCTGAAGCCTTGGGAGAGTGTATCTCTCAGGACAGATCATCTACGGACAGGCTGGGGTAGTAAACCTTTCGACAAAGAGGTATTATGGACCTTCTCGATAGATTCTGAATCTCGAGCAGAGTTCCAGAAATTAAAAATGTCACCCTTTTTCGGAGTAGGACGGTTAACTTTCCGACCCAAAAAGGGAAGACAAAAACACGGAATGAAAATCCAGTAGCAACTCGTTCCTAATAGGGGAAACTTCCCTACATATGGAGGTGCAGGAAGAGGCACAACCTTCTTCGGTGGAGTAAACAAAGGAAAGACAGTCTCTTTCCTTGTTTAAGAAGTCAAATTTAGTTTGGTTATATGGAGCTGACACACTCATAACGACTAATGTCCAAGTGTGTGTCGGACCCACGCCCACGGAAGAAGGAATGTCCACAGATCTAGAACCGGCCATTTCTTCGCAATGAAGAGAGAAATAAGGCTCCTGCAGGCCAATCTTCAACATACAAAAGCCGCATCGGCAACGCTAGTTAGAAGAGTGGAACAAGAAGGCATTGATGTGGCCCTCCTGCAGGAGCCTTGGAGGATAGGTAAGAAGTTTGCTTCCCTATCAACTAAACAAGGTAAGGTTTTATACACACCCAAAGCTATAAGGCCGAGGTCGTGTATAATTCACAGTAATAGAGTAGATTGTACACTAATCCCGGTGCTCTGCACGGATGATATTGTTACAGCTGTTAACTGTAACCACAGAAGTAGGAGAGAAGAAACTGGTGGTGTGTTCAGCCTATTTTCCAGGTGATATGGCTCTGTGTGCACCAAACATTATAACCGACATAGTTGCATATTGTCTAGGAAATGGATTACATCTCATTATAGGATGTGATGCCAACGCACACCACACCATATGGGGCAGCACAAACATTAATGCAAGGGTTGAGTCTATTTTTGAATTTAATCTTATCTGAAGGTTTGGTTATATCCAAGATAGGAAACAAGCCAACTTTTGTCGCTAAGGCTTAACACTCTGCACACGCAAGATAAGTGATATATTAATAAATTGGGTTGTGTCTGACGAACGCTCATGTTCGGATCACAGACATATACGATTTGATCTTGATATTTTACCATCGGAAATTAAATACAGAAATCCTAGAAATACAAACTGGGTAGGATATAGGGAGTTCCTCAGTAAAAATCTCGGGTAAAGTATAATCTTGTTTAAAGGCCCAGGGGTTATAGATTCGGTGGCAGAAACGGTAAGCAAAGCAATTATGGCGACTTACCAGGAAAACTGTCCAGAAAAAACAAGGAAAAGTACGGGCAGTAATACAGTCTGGTGGAACAACGGCTTAAAGAGAATGAGGTCGGAAATCCAAAAACTATTTAACAAAGCCAAAAGTAAGCAAGACTGAGATGCCTACAGGTGTAAGCTAACGTTATACAATAAAGAAATTCGGAAAGCTAAAAGGAATTCATGGAGAGAGTTTTGCGAGGAGATTACAGATATCCCGGCATGTTCTCGAATCCATAAAGTCCTGGCAAAGGATGGTGCTATAACGAAAGAAGTAGGTTTCCTAAAGAAAGCTAATGGCAAATTTACGGACACCAAAGAAGAAAGTCTTAGAGAACTGATAAACACGCACTTTCCGGGCTTAACAATTCTGGATGATGCAGATAGGCAAACCAACATAGACCAAAGGCTGACCAGGCCAAGGTCCACAGATTGGGAAATAGCCACAGCAATCACAAGACCAAACATAATTAGGTGGGATATCAATAAGTTTCGGCCATATAAGTCTCCAGAGACAGATGGCATATATCCAATACTATTGCATATGGGATTAGAGGTATTGATACCACTATGCAAGCTCTTCAAAGCCAGTTTAGTATGGGAAGTCGTACCGAAAATATGGCAAAAGGTTAGTCATATACTTGCCTAAGGTAGGTAAAGTATTAGACTAACCATATAAGGTCATAGACCGAGATATAGATATAAAGGCATATAGACCGATAAGCCTATCCTCTTTTCTATTAAACATGCTGGAATGGCTTCTTGATAGATACATTAGAGACGAAGTGCTAAAAGATAGGCAACCTTGGTAGATGATTTCCTCAGAAATCTGTCCACAGAAGGCTTTTATTGTCTAGGATATGCTGACGATATAGAAATCGTTGTCAGGGCAGGTTTGCTCAGGTGGTGTCTGAGAGAATGCAAACAGTTCTAAATATAGTTGACCACTGGTGTAAATAAGAGAGACTGATAGTCAATGCTTAAAAAGCACAATAAAACCACCGGTGCTGGATGGAACAGAGAGTTCATTTGCCAAAGAAACAAAATACCAAAATACATTGATGAAATAATTACTTCATCATTTATTTCATCAGTGGACTTCCTATAGTAGTGTCAGTTGGACCTTTGGTCAATGCTTAGTTTCATAGAATTTTGAAATGTGCAGATCACATATCCATGATTGTGACTGCCCACCCAAGCTGTCATATGTCACATGTCACCTCAACATTTCCGTTGACCGGGAGCCATTCTGTCTCCGGCTTCCATACATAATGTAGCTTCGCCTATTTTAAAAATTTTAAAGTGTTTGTCCTTGTGTAGTGTAGTGTGATGTTTAATTTTATGTTTATAACATTTTATTCTTGTTGGATAGGCCACAATTGACGAAGTAAGTCTAAAACGTTAATCACATAAAAACTTTTATCAACCATCAACTTCGAGTTTTTATCGAAGTTAATTAATTTCTTCAGTTAAAAAAACGTTTCTTGGCTTATTTCAGATGCCCTGAAGATGCTCTAGGGAGCGAAAGTACTTGGGCAAGATTAAATTAATAAAACTGTGCTCGATATCTGCCTTTTATTTGATCAAAGTTCATTTATTCGAGCATTCAACCTTACATCAATTAAATAATAATGATTTTCAGAAACGAATAGTATTTTGTGAATAGGCCTTAGAAAAAATTAATAAGCAGAGAGATTTTTTTGATTATGTCCTATTTGGTGATGAAGCTACATTCCATCGATACGGTTCTGTTAATAAGCATAACTTTCACTACTATTCAACAAGTAATCCATACCACATAGTAACACATAGTCAAACAAGATGGTCTCTAAATGTGTGGGGAGGTATCGTCGGTAACCATCTAGTTGGACCATATTTTTTTGAAGATAACTTAATTGGTGAGATTTATTTAGGTTTTATCGTAAATCAGCTACCGATATTATTAGAAGAGGTTCCACTTAATATACGTGAACAAATGCGGTTTCTACATGACGGTGCTCCTGCGCACCATAACGAATTAGTACGTGGTGAACTTAATAATCAGTTTGGTGAAAGATGGATCGGAAAGGATGATCCGGTAAGGTGGCTCCCAAGGTCACCAGAATTCAATAAAATGGACTCATTTTTTTTGGGGTTACGTTAAGAACGAAGTATATAAAATACCTCCAACAACAAGGGATGATAGAAAAAATAGATTCCGAATTGCATTTCAAAATATTTTACTCTTTCAATGGCCGCTTTTAAGTATGCATAGATGTTTTGGGAGGTCATTTTGAACACCTTACTTAAGTAAGATAAGTTAAAATTACTGTTGTGTTTTATTTTTCTATGTGTTGTTATTTATTTTTTAATTTTCCGTTGGTTATTTTTTATAAATTTTATTTGAAATAAACTGTTTTCTTTTCTGTGTCGTTATTTCGTTACTAAATTAATAAACAATAAGGTATAGGCAGTACTTCATAAAATTTGAAGTACGATATTAGTACTTTTCGATAGTGATATAAAATACAGGGTGTTTTATTTAAAATTACCAAGAAAATAATGTACTTGCATTTTGACTTACCCTGTATTTCATTTAATGACTATTATGAAAACGAATATGTTTTATAATTTTTAATGATTATTAAAAAGCTGTGGTTGCAATAGATCAGTGTTCCTATACTCCTTTTTAGTTATACAGGGAGTTAAACTTGATACGATTTTCAGGTAATATTGGTTATAACTTTTTAAATACCCGGTATAACATAATAAAACTTTACATTGTTGTGATGTGGAAGTGAAGCAGATTTCAAATTTAAAATAAAATATAGGGTGTTCCTTTAAAAAAAACATAGTTTGGTCTGCCACTATCTTATGGAACACCCTGTAAGATTATAATTAATTTTAAAATGTGGAGTTTAAAGCCGTCTACAATTTTTGTTAATAACTTTTTTTTGTAATTTTTACTATAACATATCTACTGAGCTTCCTCACACTAATCAATCACCCTGTATATACAAATTATATATTTTCAACTACTTGTATTTCTTTCCTCTTCAATAAGCTAGAGTAATTTGAGATACTTGTCTAGTAAAGCTGACATTTCTTTTATGACATAAAAATCACACTTTATTCAATTCCACACGCAGTTTCAAAAAAATGACCTAAACTCGTAACAGTGCTCAACAAATAGAGTTAAGTTGGGTGTAACAGACCAAGACGAGGGTGAAATATGGAAGGGAAATAACGGCAGTTCATATCGTAGGAGACGGACATGTAATGCGGGAACAAATTAAATATATACCTACATACATGGATAGTTTTATAAAACATATAAGGTACTTTACTTAAAGTAGACATTTGAACAATAATTTATTTATTTATTTTTTTTTTTATTGAAAATTAACGTGCTCGGCAACAAAGGCCACTTACACGAAAACGGTTACAAATGTAAAACTGTTACAATAAATTACAAAAATATGTTATAGAGTACATACTGTTATAATACAATTAAAATTATATTTTATAATACAACTGAACGTCTCTGAGGAATTTTAGACTTGAGGTTATTTGATCCAAGTTATTGAGTATGTCTTTTAGATCACTTTTAAGGCAATAAAATAGTCTTTTTGCTGAATATAGATGACATTCGGTGAGAATGTGGTTAACTGTTAGATGTGATTGACAGGTCTCACAAGTGGGTCGGTTGCTGGATGACATCAGGTATCCATGTGTTAATCTTGTATGTCCTATTCGAAGTCTTCGTGTTACAATAGCGTCTCGTCTGGACATACCGGTAGAGATCAAATCAAGGGGGCTATCGACTAACTGTTGGATTTGATGTAATGCTGAGTTATTGGTATCCCAGTGTTGTTGCTATCGGGTTCTTGCTCGTTTCTTAATGTGAGACTTTAAATCTTTACTAATTTGTATATTAACCGTATTATCAGATGATGTTGAGGCAAGTTTTGCATGGCTGTCTGCAAGTTCGTTGCCTGTAATACCAATATGGGATGGTAGCCAGATTAATGTAACTGTTATTTTTTGAGAAGCGATTAGTTGGTAACAATCAAGGATCTTTTGGACAATAGGATGATCAGTGAATATATTTTGGATAGATTGTATTCAGGCTAGTGAGTCTGTGCATATTGCAACTTGTTTATTTGGTGAAGAAATGGACTTGAAAGCTTGAAATATGTTAAATAGTTCGCCAGTATGTACGCTACAAAACGAGGGGATACAAGATGATGTGATAAGCTTATCTGACGTGGTAACAGAACAGCCTACTCCTGTATCATTCTTTGAGGCATCAGTGTAGAGTACTATGTCGTATTTATTTGTATATATAATTTCTTTAAAAGATTTTTTAATGAGTTCCCAGGGTGTTGTAAGTTTATCGAATCTTGTAAGCGATGTATTAAACTGAGGCATGATTATAGACCAAGGAGGATATGTAGGTAGGGGTCGTGGGATTGTTTGTGATAGAGAGATGTTATTAAGTAATTCTGTTAAAAATAATAATTTATTTAAAAATAAGAATCTAAGGTGTAAACTAAAATTTCAATTGGATATTTATCATGAATTTTGGGAAACGAAACAATTTATAAGTTTTGATCAGGATATCGATAACTTGCTCCTCGTGGTAATGGAATTAGAGTTTTGACAATAGGAATTTAAACAATAAATAAATCGATAAAGAAATAATAAATAAGACTTACTCACAATCAATTTAATGTAACTATCCAGACGACCGGTTTCGCTTTCTACAATATGCAAAGCATCTTCAGGTCTCTGTCTAATTACAAGTTGAAAGAATTGCACACCCACACAATTTGTACATCTAATCTTATTCATTGTCATAAAACTGTCACCTTCATAAAATAAAATCTCAATAAATAACACACATTTCATAAATATATCTCTTGAATAAGTATAAATAACTTTTAAATAATTCAATGGTATAGAACATCACTTTCATCTAACAAACAATCACATTACACCTATCTCTACTTCATTGGATCAAATCTATCTCCTCAAGAACTTCCCGTTTATTGTCAAACAACTACAATAGCAGACTTAAGTTCTCCATTCAACAATACATGATAGTTTCAACCATGTTCTACCATCCATCAATTAATAGAGTACCGGCATCATTTATTTAACTTTGTATCGAGACCTGAAGATGCTTTGCATATTGTAGAAAGCGAAACCGGTCGTCTGGATAGTTAAATTAAATTGATTGTGAGTAAGTCTTATTTATTATTTCTTTACCTATTTGAAATGGACTCACACAAGCAACACATTCATGATTTGAATAAAAAGATCATTTTTCCTACAAGAAGAAGAATTTTTTAATAAAAACTTTAAGAGATTTATTTATGTTTATAAGATAACAAGCATTTAGAGCAGGTGGAAATAAGGTCATATGAGGTAGCAGGTAGCACTCCTTTACGATCCCGCTAGAGAATAGTTTGCTACAGGGCTTTGTGACCCTGCCGTATGCTAGGTCTTGACGTTATTCCTTCCTATTATGAGGGAGTCAAGAGATTATTATTCCTTATACCCTTTTCCGACTTTCCCCAAATTATCCCAACCTACATCCTTGACCACTAGCCCACCATTAACAAGAATGGCGTTTTACATATATGCTAAAACCTCTCGATCGAAGATGTCGAGCGTCAATGCGAAATTTTCTCAGGTGAGTAGAGTTAGAATCTAATAACAAAAATTAGCAATCACTTCTTCGTATAGTCACTAACAATATAAGAACTATGAGGATTCAAGAACAACTTAACAAATTAGAACAAGAGCTCTTAAATATTAAATGAGATATATTTGGTCTGTGTGAAACTCACCTACCACGAGAAGCATATACCATCTTAAAATCTGGTCACGTGCTGTACCAGAAAAACTCCGTAGACATTAATTGTATAAGCGGTGTAGTGTCATATATCTTATCATTATTTTAAACAGCAGATATAGCCGAATCATTTTACGAAGATCTGACAGCAGCAAGAAAACATGAGAAAGCACGCTTCGTAATATTCACAAGAGATTTCAATGCAAAAACTCGAACAAAGGAAGGGGTAGACACACAATATATAGGTCGCTTTGGGCTGAACAACAATAACGAAAGGAGACTATTTAACAAATGAACATTTATTTTGCCTCAATACTTTCTTTAACCAATCTAAACAATGTAAATGGGCACGGATCAGACCAGACAAGAAGACTAAAAACGAAATAGACTACGTACTCTCCAACAACAACATATTCACCTACGTGTACTAAAACTAATTATGTAGTGGAAGTGACCACAGATTGGTTAGAGCAAATATTAAAATACAGACGAGAGTAGAACGGAACAACTTTATCAAACAAGAACGATACCCAATCACCAATGTTCTGACTGAATGAAAAACAATCCGAATACCAAAAGAAACAAAGGCTAAGATCAATAGAGACACTAAAATAAAAGGATATAAATGGACCAGACAACAAAATAAAATTAAACAAACAGTTGAACTTAATACAACCTTGTATTAAGTTGTATTAAGTTCAACTTAATACAATTAAACTACGTCAAGAATGAGTTAACAGAACAGATCAAACTTTGAACAGCTTCAAAAGTTTAAACGAAAACGCGAAGAAAAAAATTAGGAACGATCATAGAAAACTATACTAACAATCAATTTTTTTTTTAATTTAATTTATTTAAATTTAGGCAGAGGATCGACAGGGTGCTACCTTATCGCCTCAAACTGTTTACCGCAGTACTAGAATATGCTTGTAAAAAACTTAACTGGGAAAAGAAAGGCCTGAACATTGACGGTAGAAGATTAACAAATTTGAAACTCGCAGACGACATAGTTTTATTTTCGGACAACCTCAAGGAGATATGTACAATGCTACATGAACTTCAGTTAGTGTGTGCCAGTGTGGGTCTTAAAATAAACATCTCCAAAACAAAATTCATGACAAAACCTAGTACCTAGCGGAAATATCAATATTGGAGACAACGAAATAGAGCTGGTGGAAAAATACATATATCTTGGACACGAAATAAAGATCACAAGAGACAACCAAACATGCGAACTACGAAGAAGAATAAACCTAGCATGGGCAGCCTATAGAAAACTCAAAGACATCTTTAAAAGCGATATACCAATTTCTTTAAAACGTAAAACATTTGACCAATGTGTGTTGCCTGTGATGACCTATGGTGCCGAAACTTTGAAATTGACAGCTAGTCAGCCAGTCTGGGTGATGATGAAATTTTCCTTGAAAATTTGTCTTACATATAAAGTAATGGTTCTCATTACCCCGTATGTGGCAAATATAAAAATTATACACACTGTTTCTTGTGAAACATGCTTCATCCACACATAACACTTTGGATGGATTCAGGTCTCTGACGAAGGTATCTTGAAACTACTTACAAAATGTTAATTTTAAAGGAATATCACCCTATTGTAAATCTTGTACTCTTTTATAGTGGTATGGATGTAGAAGTTCCCTAAATGTTCTATTAATAACGTTTTTTGACATTCCAATATACACAAAAATTTCTTCAGGCTCTGGTGGAATTTCAAATGCCGCTTCATCTTGTTCAACTAACGGAACTTACACTCACAGGCGTAGAGTGTAGTTAGAATCCAAAACGACTTTTCAAGACCCTCCATTTTAAAATGGACTGAGACACCGAGATGGACTGTCGTGTCTCATATTTAACCTTGCACTAGAAAAAGTAATTCGAGAGTGCCATATTAATACGAATGGCACCATCTTTAATAAATACAAGTGGATATGCAGATGATATTATTGCTAGGTCCACAGAATCTCTAATCAAAGCATTTCGATCATTAAGGGCGTCTGCACTGAAAATGGATAAAAATAAACGCACAGAAAACCAAGTATATTTATTCTGCTAGATCAGGCAACCAGAGACCTAGATTATTAATTGATGATCTGGAACTGGAAGGTGTGGACACCTTCATCTATCTGGGCTCGCTGCTGACCAAAGACAATGTCAGCGAAGAAATTAAAAGAAAAATAGTGCATGCCAATAAGTGCTTGATTATGGCTTGTGGAAACAGATGGTCCCAAAACTACCCAGAAAAATTAAAGCTCCATAATAAAAGCCAGTGTTCAACACACGGGTCAGAAACGTGGTCTCCTTACACAGAACGACCAAGAATTGCTTAAACGTTTCGAGAGAAAAATTCCAAGGAAAATATATGGAGGAGTCCAAGAACAGGGTTTGTGGCGTAGGCACTACACTTTGAGTTATACAGAAGTTTTGGGGAACCTGACGTTGTAAAATGTATTAAATTAGCACGCCTTCGATGGATAGGACATGTAATTAGGCGAGATGAAGATGCAACGATCAGAAAAATTTTCGACCGAAGAGGACCAGTGGGAAGACGAGCCAGAGGAAGACAAAACTTAGGTATCAAGATAACATAGACGATGATCTAAAATCCATCGGAGTTAAAGCATGGAGAAGAGTTGCCAGAGACAGGGGCGAATGGAAGATTGTTCTGAAGAAGGCTTTGGAGCATAACTAGCTGTAATGCCACTGATGATGAATATACATAAATTCCCGACATAAATTTGGACAGCTAAATTATTATTACACTGCCCTTCTTCATAAATAATTAACATATCATGGAGCTCAGGAATCGAAAACATTTTTGCTGAGATAACACTAATTGTGACTGCCTACGTTTAGATTTTGGTACTGCACCTAGTTGACAGATTTCTTTTTGCATACCAAAATATTTTCGTTTTTTGGTCAAACGGTTGAATTTAAAAAAGGGTTAAAAAAGGAAGAATAAGAAGATAGTAGATCTTATATAGAATAAGAAGATATATAGGACTTCTTTGCTCTAAATGATTTCAGTGTTCGCAGTTTTCGTTTCGCAGATGACACAACCCTTCTTGCAAATAGTCAAGCTGATAGAACTTATACGACTGATCGAAAACGAAAGTCAAATATTTGGTCTGCAATTAAACATATCAAAGACAAAGATATGATAGTGGATAGACTACACAACAATCATCCACACATAACCACAATTGACCGGTTCGAGGTTGTGAGCTCATACTTATATCTGGGATCATTAATCACAAACACAGGGTCATTACAAGAAGAGATTAAACGTAAATGTGATCTCGCAAAAGTTGCCACAGCAAAAATGACCAAAATATGGAATGACTGTCAAATTTCAAGAGCGATAAAGATGAGGTTGATCAACTGCTTAATATTCCCAATACTGACCTACGGATGTGAATCTTGGACTCTGAGACAATCGGAGAGAAGAAAGATAGACGCCACTGAAATGTTCTGTAGGAGACGAATGTTACGAATTCCTTGGACCGACCGTAGAACAAATATTCAATTTTAAGAGAGCTAAAAGTTAGCCAACGACTCTCTAGTAAAGTCCATCTCCAACAATTAAAATATTTTGGGCATGTTATGAGAGCAAACACAGAAAACATGGAAAGACTCATAATACAAGGAAAGGTAGAAGGCCGAAGATCACGAGGAAGATCCCCAACAAGATGGATAGATCAAATTACAGGAATATGCCAATGACCTATGCATGAATTAAAAGAAATGACCAGAGACAGAGATCTCTGGAGACGGACAATACACGACATCACGTCGACCACTACACTCCCCCTGGGGGGTCAGGATGTGAAGAGAGAGAGAGAGAGAGAGTACCTTTAAGGAACGCACTATAGTTTGGGGGAGACAACTCTGTATACCTACTAAGCACACAATAATAGGTCTTTGGTCACGCGTGTGTAGATACCAACACAGCTTGTCTTATACGAGTTGATAAAAATTTGTAAAAATTTAGAAATTAGTCGTTTTCAGTTTTACTTTTAAAATTACTACATAAAAAAAGTTAAAATAAATTTCATTAATCATTAGTGGAATAAATCAACTATAAAAAATAAATATTGATTAGTAATATCATCAGTTTATTTATTTTGTGATTGTTGTCCAGCTTTGACATTAAATTTAAATTTGTTCTGATGAAACACAAACATTTCATAATAAAACAAATCGAAATACAAACTGGAGCTATATATTATACAAGCTGCTAAAATATTTCTACAAAGAAACCGGTAAACGGAATGCATATAGTTTGTTTGATCTAAAGGGGATTATGTAAATAACTTCAGTTCTAAGAACAGTCACAAATAAATTTCAGGGTAGATATTATCAGGTTTTATCCTTGAAGCAGCAATATTATCAAAGAAGACCGTTTGGAAATAATATTAAGTATATACATACAGTAAATTGTATTAAGAAATGTGAACAAGTTTTGTATTAATTTGCCAACAAAGCATTTTTTAACGATGTTCACAAAATATCCCATGCCTATCAACACCAATCTAATTTTTTATTATATATTCTATTCTTTATATTTATTTTATCTTGTAGCGGATTGTTATAGTTTATCAGATGAGTTTTTTATCATAAGTATTTATTATATACAGAAAAACAAAAAGACTAACGCAGCAGTTTAAAATTCTAGATGAATCTGCGGCTTAGACTAGAATATGCTGGTATTCTGATGTCAGGCCTATGGTGGACGCAGTACGGCAAGAGATAAGGGCTTGCGGCTCGGTAATACTTCTCCATAGATCCCTACCGGAAGGGCGTACCGCTAAATACCGGTGTATATATGTAAAGAAAAACTATTGTTTTGTTTTCCTTTAATAATATTTCAATTTATTTATATTCTCATTTTGTTGCGCCACTATCAAAACATTAAGTTCTTCTTTGTTTTCATGTTGGACATACTTGTGAGGTGTTTTGACAGTGACAATTCATTAATTTTACCATTGTCAAATGTCTGGCCATTATTACTGTTGCTGTAATTTGTAAAATTAGAATATAAGCTTTAAATGTTGTTTCTTTTTTACAGGTAATGTATTTGTTAGTAGAAAACAGCATGTTGAGTTTATAAAATAAAGATTTTAATCACCACTCAATGTCTTCGTTATCAGCCTCGGTTATCCTTCTTTTTGTGAAATTGCATCGCCAAATACACCACAATGTTGTTAATTATCCAGCTTCCACCATTTTAATATATATTTTCTTCTTAAAAGCATTTATAAATCGGTAAAATATTCTTCCTTCTTTATTGCTTTTTTGTTTATTCTTACTTTCTCTAATAATCTTATAATATTAATCTAATACTCTACATTAATACTATTTTTTAATCTTCATCTAATATATACTTTCCAATATCACTGATTAGTGACTATCTTGAATACTGCATTACTGACTGACTTTTCAATACTAATACCCTAATACTCTAATACTGACCATTGACTACTGCATACTGTCCTTCTACTCCAAATCACAGAGTATTTATATCATTTCAATGTTCACGAATATTCTTGAAAGAAAATATATTCGAATCCTTCTATTTCATAGATATTTGAATGTTCGCGAATATTCTACTACGAAAATAGGTTAAATTCTTTCTATTGACATCTTATTTTAAATCTAGATAATTCTTTACTTTTCTATCGAGTTTTTTTATGGAAATTTAGGCTTTTTCAGAACAGAATGTAAACTTATATATAAATTAAACGTCTTAAATTAATAAATAACAAAATTTTAAATTCATAATTGTTATTTCCAATTTCTCTTATTCACAAATATACTTCAGTGTATATTTGGTTGCCTATAAAGATGGCGTACTCAAATATATTTATAATAATTATTAAAATAACCAAATACATTGCAAAATAAAAACTTTTTAAACTTATTATTATGCTAATTTCTTAAGAATACCCTCATAAAAATACTTTTTATAATATTCTCTAGTATATAACTTCTAGATTACTTCGTTTTCTCCTATATTTAATTTATCTCAATTATATATATATATAATATATATATTATATATATATATATATATATAGATATATAAAGGAAATTTTTTAAATAAATTTTCGATACGCTATTGTTCTCCATTGTCTCAGTGGCTCAGGTATGAAGTCGCGAGATTTTAAGATTTTTAAGCATAGCTTCTATTCCGGGTTGTATTTACTTTTTCTCTACAGTGAAATGCTGAGGCGAGCGTCACGGGACTAGCGTCACAAAATGCAGTCGCCACGAGTAGCGTCCTGGAATAATGGTTCACATCGATTTACTACTCCCAATTAATTCATTCTAGTCATCACATATTTACCCTTTTTCTTCTGTAGGTGCCTAGTCCGTATTTTTTCCTGAAACCGTTCTGTATCGACTGTGGCGCGAAATAATTCTTCTACTGTGGTACCACACCGTTGTCTAATATTACGCAGCCATTAAAGTTTATTTCGACCAATGCATCTCTTTTTTTTCACTTTTCCCTGTATTATAAGGCGATGTAAATGGTATTTGGATCCTCTAATTATATGGCCGAAGTATTCTATTTTCTTCTCTTTATGATGTTTATGAGCAAGCAACCTAAAAAGGTCACCATTATGTACGTTAAAAATGCGAATTAGAGTCCATCTCACCCGGACTTTTAGGAGAGATGGACCAGACGTTTCGATAGATGCCACTTATTTCAATATGAGAGAGGATGATCAGTACCAACGTTTTTAAATGTTACTTTTATTAAAACGACTTATAGTGTAATTACTAACGTAGACTTGGTATTTATCTGTTTCAGAAAAATGCCAACTAACTACGTAAGAAAGGATACCAGTAGAGGGGCGTGGACGGAAGATGCAATAATACAAGCGGTTAATGCAGTGGAAAATAAAGAAATGGGTGTCAATGCTGCTGCTAAAGCTTATCAAATTCCTAAGACCACTCTTAAAAGAAGGATTAAAAAACAAAAGTTTACGAAGGACAGCTAGGGTTTTCCTCTATTTTAGGAAGAGTAAATGAACAGAAGATTGTAGGCCACATAAAAAAGTTACAAGCTCATGGGTTTACTCCTTGCAGGGATTCAGTGAGAAGCATGGCGTTTGAACTTGCTGAAGAGCTTAAACTACCTCACAAATTCAACGAGGAAACTAGAAAAGCAGGTTATTATTAGATAAACTCTTTTCTCATAAGAAATCCTACCCTTACTATTAGAAAATCAGAAGGTGTATCTGTATCCCGAGCTAAGGGAAATGAACACGAGGTGTGTGGAAGAGTACTTTAAGTTACTCGAAAGTATTATTTTGGAAAAACAATTAGGTTGAAAAGCCTGCGTACATTTTTAACATTAACATTTTAACCGGGCTTCAACTGAACAACTAGCCAGGAAATGTTGTTGCCATTAAAGGTTTCAAAAATGTAACTTCCATTACGTCAGGGGGAAAGGATGAAACCGTTTCTGTTCTAGCTTGTGCTAGCGCTGAAGGTACATTTCTTCCACCATACTGCATAATGAAGGGCAAGAACTTGAAAGGTAAGTTCATGACGGGATGCCTCCTGGCTCAGTTGTAAAAATGTCACAAAAATCTTCTTATGTCACTAGTGAAATTTTTCTGCTCTTTGTTTAAAAAGTCATTTCTAACCTAGAAAACCAGCCGGAAAAGTACTTCTCTTACTTGATGGTCATACTTCACACACCAGTTCCTTGGAAGTCCTAGTGAACACGGAGCAAGAGGGGATCATTTTGATTATCATTACACCACATACTTCGCACTGGTTACAACCTTTGGACCCATCCTTTTTCAAATCAGTTAGGTCCTACTTTTATAGTGCTTGTAATTATTTTATTACAAACAATTCATCCAAAAAGATCAATCGTCTGCAGTTTGGAAAACTTGTCAACTCAGCATGGACCAAATCTGCAGGTGTACAAAACGGTGCGAATGGATTTTAAGCTTGTGGCATAGTCCTTCTAGATATGTCTGTAATACCAGCTTACGCCTACCTAGAGCCCGATTCCTCCAGTGCCAGTGCCATTGTCCAAGTATTGGCGCACCCTATCGCTATTGTACCAACTGACGAGGTTGAGTCCTATTGCCCCCAATGCAGAACTTATCGGCCAACACGTCAATGCTGTAACTAGTGTGCCAACAAGTGACACTGTTGATTCTTCTATCTCCTATGCAGTACCAAGAGCTCAATTTGACCTTGCTAGTATCCCCAGTACTTCTAATACTGTTGCTGTATTGCTGTTGTATGATAGATAGGGAAAGATGAGAGAACGGGGGAGACCTAAATCCAACAATGGAAGGATAGAGAATAGTTTCAAAAAAAATTGCTGTGTAAAAAGAAGGCAGTTGAGCAAGCAATGAAAGATACAAAAAAAAGAAAAAAAAACAAGATCAACTGAGAAAAAAAAATGAATCAAAAAAGAAGTTTCTCAAGCCAAAAAAGGAACCATCTGGCAAAGTGACATCAGTTTGAAAGTTCAGACTCAGAAAGCTATGATTCTGCAAGATCTAGTCCAAGATGACGGTATGCCAGTAGAAGAATGGGATAAAGATAAATGTGTGGGATGTGGAGAGGTTTACAATGAAACTACAAAAAAAGAAGACTGGGCGAAGTGTATACAGTGTTCTCGGTGGTTTCATGAAGGTTGCTCTAAATTTAAAGTAAAATGTGACTTTTGCGGTACCAGAGAAATAATGTCACAAAAAGGGAAGTTTTCCATTAATAGAAGATTGTGGTCAAGAAAGCAAAATAATATACTTGTTTGTTTTGTTATTTGGTTATTGTAACATTTATTATTATGTAAAATAAACATATTTTTTACTTTATACTTGGTTTGTAATCACTGATCCTACTTTTTACCCTGGTCCATCTCTCCCAAGCTACTGGTCCATCTCACCCCGATACGTACAGGTGAGATGGACCATTCAAAGTTTTGGAAAAAATGCAATTTAGCCTTGATTAATAATATTCAATTAGAAAGTAAACTCTTAAGCCGCGTTTTAAAAATTGGGCGAGTACAATTGCCCTCACATAATTGGTCCCAAAATTAAATGAGTTGTCTCCCGGGAGTAGACTGAGGACAATGAGCTGCGCCCAGTGACCCCCACACCACTCGAAATCTCAATTGTCGCGACAATTGGCGCCGTGTGAACGGTGTAGGCCAGTAGTGTTGTCTTGTTTTTTGTCAGTTCCCTCTAGTTCTCTGGTGTCAGTCAAAACATATACGTGGTTTGTGTTATTTGTAGCAGTTTACTGGCATGGTAATAGTTGGCCTCGTATAAACATCTTCTCGTTCAACTGGACTGGCCTCCGACAATCCGCAACCACGTGATGACAATTCTCCAATGACAATTTTCTCGCCAATTGTCATCGTGAAAGCGCAGCTTTAAGGGTATAAAACCAAATTCTTTACCAAACGCTTAAATAATACCAACCAGTTACCAACCAGTTTACCAAACGCTTAAATAATACCCAACTATTACTAAATATAACAACAAAAGTTAACTGTATCTAATCCTATAACACCTAGGTTATATGGACTTCCTAAAATCCATAAATCACAATTGCCCCATAAGGCCTGTAGTAAGTTTTTGCAACACTCCAGTTCTATTTATCAGAGTTCATCTACAACACAATTCAGTCTATTACTAATTTTAAACCTAAGTTCTCCATCAAAAATTCTTTAGATCTAATAGAACGTTTAAATAACATTAGGATAGAAGAGGGTTTTTATTTAGTTTCTTTTGATGTTTTCTAATTTGTTTACTTCTGTACCAAGAGATGAAACTTTACCTTTAGTACACAACCTTCTAGACAATTGCAACATATCTGCAAAGGATAAAGAATGCTAAATCAACTATGCTTAAATTCTGTCTTGATCAGGACTTCTTTCAATTTAACCAAAAGATATATAAGCAACCAACAGGTTTAGCAATGGGATCTCCATTATCACCTTTTCTAGCTGATATTTTCTTAGACAGCTTAGAACAGAAGTTTTTTAACAACAACAACAAATAGTTTTTTGGTCAAGATATGTGGATGATGTATAGCTCTCATTAAAGGAACCCAAGATGATGCTCTACAGATTCTGGATGATCTCAATAACCTCCATCCTAACATCTCTTTTACTCTGGAACCAGAATCTGACAATAAGTTGAACTTCTTGGATATGACTATATCCCGTAACAAAGATTCTTTAGAGTACAACATTTATAGAAAACCCACCCAAACAGATCACGCTATACATGAAACGTCTAATCACCCAACTCAACATAAAATGGCTGCTTTCAACAGTTACATTCATCGATTACTTAAATTTCCTCTTTCTGATGATAATTTTAATACAGAACTCAATACTCTGAAGCAGATTGCTGTCAATAATGGCTATGATCCTAACATTATATACAAACTTCTAAATAGAGCTAAACTAAAAATTGCAGAAAAGCTTGCATATTCATCACAGTCTTTTCAACCTAATGTTTCAGATAACATCAGGTATTTCTCCTTCACTTATATTAGCAGCATTTCCAATAAAATATCTAAACTTTTTACTTCTACAATTGATAACATCAAATCTCCTTTAAATCACATAACACTTTAGGTTCCTTCTTAATCAATACCAAAGATAGGATGAATACACTTGATAAAAGTGGTATTTACAAATTAAAATGTGATGATTGTGATGCCTCTTATGTAGGTAGAACCATCAGAAAGTTATCCACTAGAGTCTCTGAACATTTGAAAAGACCAAACTCTTCAAGTTTTGGTCAAACTTAGTACCAGCAACCACAATTTTTACATCAATTCTGGTTCATCTATCTTACATGACATTAGTAGAAAGAAAAACTATCTTGAGTTAGATTTATTGGAAGATTTGGAATTACAAGGAAACAAATGAAAACTCTCACTGTCTTAATACTCAAATTAATTTAAATTGTACTAAATTTAATCCTATATTTAAAAACTTTATTACAGCTCCATCTCGTAGAGGGCCCAGCTCGACTGTTTAGACTTCATGCACTGAGTATTTACATATTAATTTGAAAGTTCTTCCATTGACTGTGGATTCAACTGAACTACTTGGATTATAACCCATTTATATATTTTGCTTTTAATTTTGATTTTAATTTTTAGCAATTCAACTGAATATTCAGATTTTCTTTTTACAGTACTGATAGCGCTTGTGGAACCATTTTATTGTAGTCAACTATCCACTGTCTAATATATTGTTTAGTCTATTTCTTACATTCATACTTTATGTCAACTTCAATTGCTCTCAACTAACATCCTAATTATTATAGACAGGTTTGAGTGTGAGATCTGGATTATTCAATCTACATAAAAATATTCGATATAATTTTATATTTCATCAGTTGATTTCCTATAGTGGTGTCAGTTGGACCTTTGGTCAATACTTAGTTTCATAGAATCTTGAAAGGCGCAGATCACTTATCTAATTGTAACTGCCCTTCACAAGCTGTCATTTGTCACATGTCATCTCAATATTTCCGCCAAGTGGAAGCCATTCTGTCTCCGGCTTCTATATAAAATGTAGCTTCTCCATTTCTTAAATTTTAAAGTGTTTGTTTGTCTTTGTTTAGTGTATTTGTTATGTCCCAATTTACATTTATAACATTCTATTACTGCTGGATAGGCCACAACTGACGAAGTAAGTCTATAAACGTTAATCACATAAAAAACTTTTTTCAACTATAAACTTGGAGTTTTTAATCCAAGTGAATTAATTTTCCTTTTTAAAAAAAACGTTTCTTGGCTTATTTCAGATGCCCCTGAGGATGATCTTGTGATCGAAAGTACTTGGGCAAGATTTGATTAACTACTGTGTTCGATATTTGCCTTGTGTACCATCAAAGCTTTAAATAATTATGTTACTAAAGTTGACAAATATAATTTTAAGTGAGCGTCCAAAGAAATGTGGTCCAACTCTTCCGGACTTACCCTATGTCCTACCTTAACTCGCTTGTTTGTTCAGCGCGATTGCAAGTTCATTCGCTGGTAGTAGGTACAAGTGTGTCATTTGCGTAGGGCAGATTACTAATTTGTCTGCCCTCTAAATTGATTAATCCATCCTATTCGTCAAGTTTCCCCATTATATATTCAGAATATATGTTGAATAATTCTCCTGTCTAGTTCCTTTTGTGTCATGCAAGCACTCTATTATTCAGACGACTCATTATTGATTGTCCAAGAAGAAAATACCAATACTACTAACAGATTTAACACAAGAACAGTAGCAATCAGTATTAAAACAAAAACAAAAGTAATCAGTAAAGAACCAACGAGATATAAACTAAAAATAGATAACATAAGCATTGAACAAGAAATGGAAGTAAAATACCTTGAAATTACGCTGTCCAGTACAACCACGAGTACAATCACATGCCAATCTTTGTCAGGCGACATTTGTTATTGAGGATGATATACCAAAATATGAAGGATACATTTATCAACTTATCTAAAATGAAGAATATTCTTTTAGCACGTTCCAGTGATATATGAATATAAAGCCAAGATCTTGTGTCTATTATAGTTTATTTTTATGAACGAGAGAGTAATTAGCATAATTTTAACTGGTACCCTCCGACCACTCCATGGGCGTGCTCAAGATTAATTGAAAAATTACTTTGAATAATTGTAAAAAATAAATGAATTATTTCAGTGTTATAAGTGTTATGTGTATGTAAACAAAAGTGACCTCTTTTATCACACACTATATTAGAACTGACTGGCCTACATTAAAAAGGGTTTTAAAAAATTCACATTTTTTTTTAATTTTTAAAAATTACAAAAGAGAAAAAGAGTTTTTTAAAACCGTCTAAGGTATGTTAAATAGATGAATAAAAATATTAATATAAAACTTACAGCTACTTGTTACAAATCCAAATCAGATTCAGAAGATGAACTTTCAGAACCAAGATTTATAATAACTGGCTCGATCATTTTATCAGTAATATTGTCCAGCTTCCACATTTTTTTCCTCTTCTTTAATAGTGTGATTTACTGCCTTTTCCCAGTTTTCAGGTTTTACATTATTTACGGCCTCCAAAAACAACTGTTTAACATCATGAATTTTAAAAGTGGTATTTTTTCTTGAAACTTCACTCTTTATCTGTGCCCATACCAGTTCAATCGGGTTTAATTCACAATGATATGGTGGGGATCTAAGTACTGTCATTCCACGATTTTTGGCAATTTCATCAATTTCGTATTTTTTAAATTTTTCTTTATGAAGGGCACACAACGAATAAAGTTCCTTTCTTATAGATCCGGGATGGTACGTAATATTTTTTGAACTCAGCCAATTCTGCAAGTCTTTATTTAACCACTTGGTTGTGGGCAGTCCTTCTATAAGTCTGGAGTGATAACTTGCATTATCCATTACTATTACACAGTTCTTAGGAAGAAGATCTATCATTTGTTCGAACCATTCTTGAAAGACATCAGCGTTCATGTCTTCATGGTAGTCACCGGTACGAGTTGATTCAAAAGTTAATAAACCACCTTCAACAAAACCGTCTGAACTGCCAATGTGTACTATTATCAGCCTGCGTCCCTTTCCTGATGGTGGGTTTAAACCAGTAGATAAGTTATTTACAAAAGCGTGCCTTTGACTTGTAACAGTTTCATCCTGCCAAAATTTATTTGGTGTATGACCCTCGTTGATCCATGTTTCATCAAGATAAAATATTTTTCTTTTTTGGTTTCTCATTTCCTTTATGGTTCTTAGAAAATGTCTTCTCCATATGACAATATCGCTTCTTTCTAATAAAATAGACTTTCTGGGATTCTTTTTCCAGCGGAAGCCTATTTCTTTTAAAAGTTTCCATAACGTACTTCGACTCATTTCTGGGTAATCCTTATCATCTCGAACTGAGACAAGAACTTTATCCAATGTTGGAAATTCTTGTCTAAAGAAGAATTCATGCACTTTCCGTCGAAGTCCTTCTTTAAAATGATATTCTATTTGAAATTTTGGTTTCCCTGGAGCATTACGTGGCATTTGAAAACTACCACATTTCTCTTCTTTAATAACTCTGTAAATCGTAGATTTCCCAACACCAAGTGTACTGCTAACTAACTCAACGGTCTCATCAACACTTTCACATAAACGTTTGTCTGTAAATGATTTAAAACAATTAAATATTAATGTTTTTTCATTAACTGTTAAAGGACCAATTTTTCGGCGTTTACACGGCACTTCCAAATTTTCCATAACACTAGTATACACTAGTTAGTAATTACTGTCGTAGATTCCTAAATTTAAGAATTAAATGTTTGATTGTTTGAAACCCTTACTTCGTGGAATGCACTCATTTTAGATAAAATAAAACGTTTTATTTTATCTAAAGAATTAAACTTTATTTTGCAAATAGGTAGGTAACCTTATTAAACTTTTTTATGTATATTTATTTAGGGATTAGTAACCCTCACAACTATTGTATTCTATTCTGCTCCAACCTTTATACCTGGTGGTCATACTCAATTTAAAATTGTTTTCCTATATACTTCTGTAAACTTGTTGACAAATATCTGTTTTTCATTGAGTCACCCGTATCAATAGTTTAGGGATTTGCATACATAATTTGTTGTTTTATTACTCTCTCATACATAAAAATACACTATAAGAAACTTAAATCAACAAATTATAGTAGTACAGAAGAAAATAGAAAGATGGTTAAAACATATCTAATGGGTCTAAAGAGAAAATTGACGAGCATAATAATGGGAACAAATTTGACTTGACAAGACATGACCTTTAGATGAAATTGTTAAAATGGATGATCTAAGGAAGACGAAAAAACCATAAAATGAAAACAAGTTTTATTTCAAATTATTTGTTTAATCCCCTCTGTGGCTCAGTGGTAAGAGCGCCTACCTTTAAATCTAAAGGTCGTGAGTTCGAATCTCATCTGGGTGGAAATTTTCGTTTATTAAAAATTAATAAATGAAAATAATTTCTATCCTTGTGCGATCGGTACTCACCAGAGGGACCGCAGACGTTCGGATACAATTAGCGTCTCTTAGCAAAGACAATGACGTCGACTTTGCTAAGTATCAAGACAATTACTCTACACCCAACACACACACACACACACACACACACACACACACACACACACACACACACACACACACACACACACACACACACACACTACTACACTAGGTACCTGACTGTACCATGCCAATGATCATAGTTATCCAGGCAGTAACCCAATAAAAAAAAAATATTTGTTTACACAAATTGATATAAATAAATTTATTTGTCAGAATTGTAAAGACACTAAAACGTCACTAAAACGTACGTGGCCCATAAGACTTATTAAGTGGAAATATCTGCAGTGACGAGGGTAATGTCTTTTGGGAAAGGGGATAAGCACGGATTGAACCTCGGGAATTCAGCTTGTCATAATTTTGATTGAGAGGCACGACAACATAGTTAATTAGATTGTCTACCAGTGTTAATATTTCTCGATATATGTCAAAAGGTTCGGACATCTGCTTTCTTTTAAATGATTGGTAGATGTAGCTTTGTATTGCCATCATTTAAATGAAATGGGATAGAAATTTAATGTATTTTTAATTAATTTTTATTGTTTACCAATTTTTTAAATGAACATGTTCTTTTCTAGTATTTTTTTTATTTGTTTCTCTGTGTTCTTTATTTTCGGTATTCGTTTAAGTAGCTCGTTTTTTCTGGTTAAACATTTTTATTCTGTATATGGTTAAGCTATTCGTTTTTCAATTTCTTATGTTTATGCTATTTAAATTTTTATGCTAAATTATATTTTGCTCTTTTTTTCTAAAGCAGGTTATTGAGAAAAGATTAGCCCACAACCTTTCAACTCATGTATGTAGTCTTTATAGATCTGACAAAGGCATACGTATTATACGTATTATTTTACACCACTTTGAGACTTATGTATAGTTGGTTGCCTAATTTTTCACCACAATTCATTCCACATAAAATAATCAATAAAACAAGTTTTTCCATGTTCTTAACATAAATTCTGGACAAATTTACAATTTAAAACTATAACATTGATGGTTGCTATTGTTATATTATTTTACTTTTAATTTCAACTTATTCAATTTTTAATGGCGCTGGCTTCTGTCTTAAGTTACACTGACTGCTTTCTTTGGACTTCCGTCCTAACATGTCAAGATTGTCATTTCAATCAGTTGCTTTTATCAAGTCCTCGAAGACACTTTGCCTCAGGACCAGTAACTTCATGTGGAGTCGTACGTTGCCATGTTATCAAATCCACTGGTAACTTTAACATCTTAATATATAAGATCAAATTATGTAAACCAAATTAAAACATATAACTTTTAACAGATTTTACCCAGATATTTAGTGGCTCTATACGTACACCTATAGATAAAGTCACGTTCAGATGGCAGTGTACGGATATAGGATAACAGCGTTGCCAATTCAACTGCCATTGTAAGTTTTGCTACTTTTGTAAAATAAGCAGGGCCAAACTCACGGTAAACTAAGATATGTTTAGGTAAGCTAAAGTTGTTAATAGAAAATTCGTGAATGAAATAAATGGTAATAATTCCAAAAATGCTTTTATACATAATACCGCAGTTAATAGGGAAAAAAATATGAAAAATATTCTACAGGTTTTTTAATGTTCTAAACGGTAGATAAGGGATAACTGATGATAATTCCTTGAAGAATTACAGCCAATTTTGCTTTGTTTATTTTTTAAAGAAAGATAAGTTTGGAAAAAATCATTTTTTTGCCTATTTTGTTCCTCGTGCATTTTAGGGAAAAATGTTTCAAATAAATGTTGCAGATCTTAAAAAGTTTTTTAATTTTTTAGTTTGTAAATTAAAATACATAAACAAATGACTGAGATAATTGCAAAAAACCCCTAATTGAGGCCCCTAGAACACAAGGGTGTAAGTGCAGTTGCTTATCACTTAGCAACTGATATCTAACAACAGGCACGTACTTTTGGCTTCAAACTTTCTACATTAACAACAATAACACCATCAAAAATTACATGTCATTGAAAACATGCTGAAAACTGAAAAAGTGCTACCTAGGTTTTTAAATTTATATCGAACTTTGAACAAAGATTTTTCAAAACTTTGTTTTTGGCACTTACACCCCTTGTGTTCTAGGGGCCTCAATTGTGCACTAATTTATTAAATGTTCATAACTTTATTTTTTGCATAATGACGTCTAATATAACTACTTGAAATTATGTCGATTAATGAGTTATTTAAGTGTGCTACATTTCAACCAGATCAACTAAATATTTTATTACCTTTACTGAGAAAAGAATACCCCCGAAAAACAATTTTCAATCATCTTCATTTTCATAATCTAGTTCATCTTCAGAGTCATCGTTTAATGAAATTCTAATAGGTTCAATGTCATCTTGAATGTTGTCTACTGTCCAAAAATTATTCTCCAATTTTATAACATGGTTGACGTAATTTTTCCAATGTCCATTGTTCTGTACTTTATCATAACCTTCATAAATCAATGTTTTAACGTCGTTTTGTTTGAAACTTGAATTCTTAGAGGACACGTACCGTTTCACTTCACTCCACACCATTTCTATTGGGTTCAGTTCACAGTGATAAGGCGGAAGTCTTAAGATATGTACATCTACGCGGCATTGTTCGTCACTGTGATTCCTGTATTTTTCACCAATACAATCAATTTTGTATTTGTCATAAATATTTTTAAATACATTAGCAGTTTCCAGAAGTTCATTTTTTAAGTAATCTTCTTCAAAATAAATGTCCTTTTCATAGAGCCACTCCTTAATTTGACGTTTCACCCAATATTGTTTGGGAAAATTTAATTTCCTAGAGTGATAAGATGCATTGTCCAAGATAATGACATTCTTTTTATTTTTTGGGAGATTCGGTATTAACATCTCTTCAAACCATTTTTCAAATAGATCTCCGTCCATCTCTTCATGGTAATCTTCAGCACCTTTTTTGGCAAGAAAAGTGATGTCAGCACCTTCAACAAATCCGTCTTTGTTTCCTGCATGGACTAAAACAAATCTTGGTCCTTTTCCGGTCGGAGTTTTTAAACCTGTGGTAAGTCCATTTACGAAAGCCTGTCGGCTATTTTTTATTGTTGTATCTTGCCATACTTGCCCATTGGTTATTCCAGTATTAACCCATGATTCGTCCATATAAATGATATTGGCTCCTTCGTTCCTCAGTTTCTTTATTTCCCGGAGATAGTGACGCCTCCAAGCGACTATTTCTTGTTTTTCTATTAATATTGAATTTCTACCTTGTTTGCCATATATAAAAACCCATGTCGTGCAATAGTCTTCTCAACGTACTCTTGGAAAAATTCGGAAGATGCTCCATTTGCTTAATTTTTTCTAGTACTACGTCAAGGGTTGGAGGAATATTGTCCATAAAAAAACCGTGCACTACTTGTCTTATTCTAGACCGAGTTGCTTCATCATATCTATTCTCACGACTATTCAAATAACCGGTTCTTTTTTTTCTTATAGGAGTTACGAGTGGACCATTTTTACTTTCACTTCTATATCGGAATATCGTTCGCTCAGAGACTCCAGTCATAGCAGAAACTTCCCGCACTATTGTTGATACACTTTTATCATTATTACTGTTTGATAAATAGTTAAAAACATTTAACACTATTTTTTTGCATTCACTATTTAACAAATTACCGTTTTTGAATTTTATTACACTCGCGGCCATTTTGACACTGACACGACACAAACGTCTGATATCAACTGAAAATTCTTTTAATGACTCTCAAGTATTTACCTGAATTTATAATTGCTGGCATTAGACAATAATTTTGAATTTATAAATAGGTATATTTTTTTAATTCTAAATTATTTTTTAATGTCTGTAACTGTAAATGCAGGTAGAGAAAGTGTGTCATTAAAAGGACATTAAGATTAAAAACGGATTATACAAATAATTATTTCATTTCCACGAATTGTAAACAATTTTGAACAGAAGATATAATTCCGAAAAGACCAGATTTCCGAAATATAACTTTCTATTTTTAAAATAATAACAGAAAAATTATATAATTAAAAAAATGTAGTATTTTTCCGTTTCACATTCATAAATATTTCCGAAATTATAATTCTTTTATAGGAGCCGGCCCATAACGTACGATTGTAGGTACGATTAAAAACTGACAACAATGTAGTTATTTCTGGCATATAGAAAGTACAGGCCTATCTCTGTAACGCTGCCATCTGAATGTGAATTTATCTATAGTAAGTATTACCAACATTTTGCATTAACCTTGGTCAAAATTTAAATTTCACGTTCTTTTTAATTAAAGTGGTTATATTCTTTTTAGGACACTGATGATGGAACATGGATTCCGAAAACGTTTTGTTATTGTGATATAGCCCGACTGGGTTTTTAAATTATACTTATACCTTTTATAAAGGAGTTTTATTAAATTTTTTTACTTGAAAGATATTGATGTTTTAAACTTATTGTTTTGTAAATTCTATTTACAAATTGTAAAATATGACATTCTGGTCTAATTGTATACCTAATATAATAGGGTAAAAGCCCAAAGTGGTTCATGCTATTATCAATAAAATAAAAAAATTTAGATATTTCCCTTTAAGTAAATATCGTGTATAACAGTAAAACTGGATGTAGATTTTATTCAAGTTTTGGAAGTTATTAAAAGTTCGACCTACAAATTCAAATGTAATAAACACCTTCTTTATGAAAGTTCTGTTAAAATTAAAAGTGATTTTTAAACATTCAGACTTTTAGAACTTTTA
Organism: Diabrotica balteata; assembly: GCA_918026665.1. Lineage (NCBI taxonomy): Eukaryota > Metazoa > Arthropoda > Insecta > Coleoptera > Chrysomelidae > Diabrotica > Diabrotica balteata. The sequence continues at coordinate 31,952,212 of OU898279.1, read as the reverse complement.
TGAATTTAGGGTGATCAATAAATTTCTTTAACGAACCAAGTAAACTTCCTACTTCCGGTTTTTGACATATAACGAAAATATAAATACATAAATTATATAAATACGGTGTAAGATGTAGCTTGTAGGATGTCCTCGTCAGAAAGTCCAGATGTTGTAGCTACATTTTCATCAACTTCTTTAAAATATGTTAGCTCTTCCGATTTGTATGTGATATTAAGTTCAAACTGTCTAGCCCAAACATCTAATGGCAGGTCATTTTCATCATCAGTCAATCCTTGATCTTCCAGCCATCCTTCGTGTTTGAAGGAATGTTTTATTGTATTGCTCATCACCTCGTCCCAGGATTTACTATTCATTAGGATTGTGTCAAGAATGTTTAGTTTAAGATCGCCATTGTTCTCAACCAATTCCATCAAAAGTCTTCTCCGTAGTGACTTTTTAAACTCTTGATGACACTTTGGTCCATGGGCTGAAGGACACTCGTTGTGTTTGCTGGCAGAAAACAAAGTTCAATGTTTTGAAGGTCGCACAGTACAGGATGAGCAGGATAATTGTCTACAAGTAGAAGAATTTTTTCCCCGTTAAGCTCGATATCCCACTTTCTTATCGCTTCTTTAAAAATTTCCGGAGAATTCGAAGATACGGCGCTCATGTACTAAACTAAATTAGTCGTAAATAACAAAATAATAGAACAAGTGATGGAAACTAAATACTTGGGAATAAAACTGTCAAGCTACGGAAAAGTGGAAGAAGAAGTATAAAAACAAGACAGGCAAACAGAGCAGCAGGATGTCTCAACAACACAATCTGGAGAAACAAATAACTCACAACGGAAACGAAAACCAGGATATATTAATCAACAATAAGACCGATAATGACGTACACAGCGGAAACAAGAACAGATACGGCGAAAACACAAAGGCTGCTGGAAACAACAGAAATGAAAGTCTTACGAAATATAACAAACCAAACTCTAAGAGACAGGGTAAGAAGTGAGGAAATACGAGCGAGATATGGTATAGAGGAAATAAATGCGTGGACCAAAAGAAGAAAAGTGAAATGGAATCAACACATCGAAAGAATGACAGAAAATAGAATGGTACGAATAGCAAGAGACAAATCGCCAAATGGAAGAAGATCATTGGGACGACCAGGGAAAATATGGTCAGACATCAATTGAGGTTAAGAACCGAAATCAAATAGGCATTAAGCCTATTTATAAAGTAGGAAGAAGAAGAAAAAGAAAATTTCCAAAGTCATCCTCGCACTCTTGTTTGCTTTATAGATCACTGGTAGATTTTGTATATTTTAAAGCAACGTGGATTTTCGATATTTCGGACTTGCCTATCACTAACAATTTTTGCTTCACCGAACCTGTCATGTTAGCAGCCACTAAAACTGTAATGCGTTTCTTAAAGAGCTTTCCACCAACGCACTTTGCCTATTTAAATTTTAAAGTTCTGTTTGGTGTCATTTTAAAAAACAATCCAGACTCATCAGCATTGAAAATGTGGTGTGACGCATATCGTGCCTTCAGTCCAGGCCACACGTTTTCTAGCCAATCATCCGTTACGGTTTTGTTCATCGTGCCAACCTCTTCACTGATTTGCCCATAGTTGATCTTGTGCCGCAGCTTTCACTGGCTCAGCCAACCCTCAGATGTCTTGAAATTCTCAATTCCAAGCTCAATTGCAAAAAACTCAGCTTTTGTCCTAACCACAGGTTCAGAAAGTGAAATATGGTTCATATGCTGCTGCTGGAACCAATGTAGCATAGCGCGATCTATATCTTCGTGCTGAGGTTTCCGCAACTTCTTCTGCCTTCTTCTTCTTCTTTTTTTTCCAAAAACAAAACAACCGCTGGACAATGACATTGCCACTCTTGACTTAGGTAGTCTGAACTTAAAACACAATAACCCATTTGTCATCGACTATTAAACGCTGAAAAGTCATCGCTATACAGAGAGAATGATATCGGTATAGAGAAAGAATTAATACATTGTCCTTATGACGAACCAACCAAAGTTTACTATTTTTATCGTTAAAGAGGAATTATCGTTATATAGGGAATCGTTATAAAGAGAGATTACTGTATTATGAATTAACTGTACGCAAGGAATTGGTCTCATCTAAAAAAAAACACAGAAAATAAATCTACACACTTTTGTCCAGAATTAGCACCACAAAACCATTATGTTAGATATTATTTGAACTTTTTCTGCGGTCGTATAAACAGACATCTTTACAAAAATTAATTAAAAATCTACGCTGTTAACACTTTAAACAACCACTGTATAATGACAAGTTATTGGCGACGGGTCAACGAATCAGGTTCGTAGAAAATCGACGGCGTGCAGTGTTGCCATTTATAGGGAGTATATCTAATTTAAACCTTAACCTACTGTATCCTAGAAACGGCCCTGCAGAATATAAATAACAGTTAAGACTGACTTCTGGTGTTACGGGAAGTGGTATGTAAATATTTTAAACGTGTAGATTTGCTGCAGTTACACGGATATGCAAATTTTCAGATTTCATATCCGATTATTTTCAGAGATAACGCTAATGTGCGGTTTACGTGAAACACCCTGTTGCGATGAATGGACAGTAACCCAACAGTAGCTTGAAAAAAGAAGTATTCAACATATTATGTAGCCAAGATATTTGCTTCTGCGACTAGACTGCCAAATATATATTTAGATACAATATTTTGTAAAGGATTACATAAAGATCCTAATGTTTTCGTGGACACACTGTATTAAAAACCCTTGATATATTATTGCATACATTACTTTAACATAAATAAACATACATGAATACCTAAATCAATAACTGCTACGATCAATCATAAAACATGTCTTGATAGCCTCCAGTAACATGGAATTCAATCCATTCATATTATCTGAATATTATGCACACACGTGTTGCTAGCTCCTGCGTTGTGAAGTTGGTCAAACTGGGTCACGTGTCGCACACCCTTAACACGTGTCTCACGCCAACCTTCATCTTCTTACGTTCTTCAATCTTAACACAATGAAATGAATGTGATATTAATTTGATCGAATTACAGGTGGTGAAAGGATTTTCTAACAGCAGAATAATAAAATGGAAAATATTTATGTATTAGATAGACTATAATAGTAACATTTTAAAATCCCGGGCGAATGGACGAAAAGAAGAATATTGGTATTCAAAAAAGGCGATGAAACTGCTAATAGTAAACTACAGTGTAGGTAAAAGTTTATGGTCGGTATGGTAAAATTTAACAGGATATCTAACGCAGATATAAAATCATATTTTCAGCGAATAGACAAAGATAACAATCATATTTCCCCTTGGTCTCCCCTCCATAAATATTTTTAACACTCATTGCTAATTCGTGAGGCGAATAGTTCCGATCAGAGATATTTTACATAATCTCTGGTTCCGATACTATAATATACCTAAAAAACTAGAGGTGGATCCTCTCGTTTTTTAAATTTTTATCGGAACCGTTTTTCGTAAACTGTAACTAGTTGATTGTTTACCAGTATTTAAATTAGCGAGTACACAAACATATTGGCTATTATCATTTATGTGTATAAGTATTGAAGTGAAAGAACCTAACGAAGGATATATTTCTTATAACTTGAAAAATAAATTAAACAATACAAATAGTACTTACATTTACATTACACATTATTAAATCGCGAATCGTCTAAACTGACAAACAAGTTTTTCCACTTTTCTTGTTAACCGTGTTCTTCTTTTATTTAAAATTAAACCAGATTTTAAACATGTGTTCACAAGAAAAAGATTTTGTTACAATACTACAATATTTTATGAATATAGTGGTTAAGTTAGGATATACATGACGATGGTTTTTCCACCACGGTAATGGACAGTTCTAATCTCTCTTTTTTGTGGGTAATATATCATCAGACAAATACATGTCGACTTCTTTTATATCTCTCGATACAGGTGTATGTTTAGACGAGTCACGTCCAATTAATTCATCAAAAATACACCATGGACTTAAGTCATCTTTATCAGTTTCTTTTTCTTGTACTGGTTGATTTTCAAGATTTACTAAACTTATGCAAAGACTCGTTTCATCCATTTTCCATAGGTGAAGAACCAGCTTTTAAAAAGTTTGCAGGGTGGATTCCTGGATATGCCAACAAGAAAAACTGTCAGGTTCATTACTTCAGGAATGTTATGTCAAAACTGATTTGATAATAGATAAAATAAAAAGTCCTATTTTCGACAATTCTGCAAAAAACACATTTAAAAAAAAGTACCTTATCTTCAAAAAGGCTTTTAAAGTAATAATTACAACATAACAAAGTTCCCAAGCTAAAGATGGTAAATCTCCCGGGCCTGATGAAGTTCCTATCGAATTACTTAAAATTGTGAATACTGAATCCATTGATCTTCTTTTGGATCTATTCAATACCATATATAGAACAGGTATAATACCTAAAGAATGGCTCCAATCAACATTCATACTGCTTCCCAAAAAAGCCAATGCAAAGGAGTGCAATGAACATCGCACCATAGCCTTAATGAGTCATGTCTTGAAATTGTTTTTAAAAGTAATTCACAATAGAATACATAAGAAATTAGATGAAGGCATAAGTAATACACAAATGGGATTTAGGAAAGGTCTGGGAACACGAGATGCACTGTTTGCAGTAAGTGTTCTTTCGCAGAGATGCTTAGATATTAATCAGGAAGTATATGCCTGTTTCATTGATTTTGAGAAGGCATTTGACAGAGTGCAGCATAATCGACTTAAAGAAATTTTATTAAATAAAAACATAGACAGTAGAGACATTAGAATCATCTGTAACCTCTATTGGAATCAAACAGCAAAAGTGAAAGTTGAAAACGAACTGACCAAGGATATCCAGATTCGCCGTGGGGTCCGCCAAGGGTGTATTTTATCACCCTTGTTATTCAATTTATACAGTGAAGCCATCTCAGAATTAGCGCTTGCCGAGATCAGTGAGGGCCTTATAATAAATGGTGAGCCACTTAATAACATAAGATATGCTGACGACACCGTCCTTTTGGCAGGAACACTAGAAGAACTGCAACACCTTGCTGAACAACTAAACATATATTGCAACGATTATGGACTAAAAATCAATTTGAAGAAAACCAAGTTCATGGTATTTACAAAAGCACAAAACATCAAAGTTAAGCTAGTACTAGAAAATACAGAAATTGAACAAATATCTTCGTACAAATACCTTGGAGCATGGATCACAGAAGATACTGATCAGACAAAAGAAATAAGATGCCGCATTGAAATTGCGCGGTCAACTTTTAATAGAATGAGAAAACTTTTTTGTAATCGCGATATCTATATATCGCTCCGGATAAGAATGTTTCGATGTTATATTTTCTCTACCCTTTTGTATGGAGTTGAAGCTTGGACACTTAAAAAATCCAACATTAAAAACCTAGAAGCATTCGAAATGTGGTGTTACCGACGCATTTTGAAAATATCATGGATGGATCGCAAAACAAACGAACAAGTTCTCGAACAACTAGGAAAACAATGCGAAGTTTTAAATTCCATAAAGATCAGGAAATTGGAATACTTGGGGCACATCATGAGAGGTGAAAAGTACGAACTACTAAGGAATATAATGCAGGGTAAAATCAAAGGTAGAAGAAGCGTAGGAAGACGTAAAATCTCGTGGCTACGCAATCTCCGTGAGTGGTTTGGATGCAGTTCAATTGAACTATTCAGGCGAGTAACCAATAAAATTATAATTGCCAGAATGATTTCCAATCTCCGATAGGAGTGGAACTTGAAGAAGAAGAAGAAAGTTCCCAAACGGCCAATCCAAGACGTGGAAACTAGGTAGAACTTCACCTACTACATGTTAAAAAAAATGACCGAGTTAGAAGAGGCAATCCGTTCCACATCGGTATTAAATAATACGGACTAATCAGCTTTCCCAAATTTTACGGCCGTTTAAAGAAATAACAAGTACAATGAGTGACCAAAAATACTTGAAGGGTAGTTCAGTGATTGTTATGGTACGCTGCCTGCAAGAATCTTGCAATAAAATTTTAGCAAACGGTAGATTTAGCAATAAGGTTTAGCAAACCTTACATCCATAGTATCCGACGTAGTACAATTACTACTATCGGGTTTAGCAAAAAGATTTAAAGGGATAGAACAGAGTGGCATATTGTTATTATGTACATTTATGGATTCACCATTTAAAGTGCAGGGTTTTTCTGATAAAAATGAAGATAAAAAAATTAAAGAAAAAGTTAAGAAGCTGGTTACTTCTATAATTAACGAACAAGAAGATTGAAAATCAACCAGTACAAGGAAAAGAAACCAATAAAGACGACTTAAATCCATGGTGTATTTTTGATCAATTAATTGGAGATGGCTCATCTACACGTACACCTGAATCGAGAGTCCATTACAACGGTGGAAAAACCATCGCCATTTATATCCTAACTTAACCACTATTAGTATTGTAAATGTGAACACATGTTCAAAATCTGGTTTAATTTGAAATAAAAAAAGAAGACGGTTAATAAGAAGTAAAGTTGAAAAACTTATGTTTTTGAATGTCAATTTAGACTATTCGCGATTTAATAATAACGTGTAATGTAAATGTAAGTACGAGTTACTATTTGTATTGTTTAGTTTATTTTTAAGTTATAATAAATAAATCATTAGTTTCTTTCACTTCAATAAATATACACATAAACGATAATAGCCATTATGTTTGTTTATGTAGGTACTCTCTTACTTAAAACTACTTTTAAACAATCATAGTTACTTGTTTACAAAAATTTAAATTTTTAAATGCATTCATTTTATTTCAAAAATTACATTATTACCGAGGGCCGAAAGTCCCTTAGAATAAACAAAAAGGTTTTTGAATGAGATATTTGAAATTAAAAATCACACTAATTTTTTTTTCACCCCTATAACTTATTAAAATAAACATAGAAGTTTTCAGTGACTTTCGGCCCTCGGTAATAATGTATTGTTTCATTCTGCGTTTAAATTTTTCAAAAATATTTATTAGTTTTCTCAGAATTCGCAAAAAATTAATGCATTTAAAAAATATTGGAACGAAATTTTGTGCCTACGCTCTTAACGATAAAACTACCACGACCCACCTCCACTACTTGTTACTCGGTCGGCCAAACCAGACCAGACCGACACGTTGCCAAATAATTATTGTGTATGAATATTTTTTAATGTGGCGTTATTGTATGCAGTTTATTATTTCATATTGAGAATAAAGCACAATGTGACTTTAAAATAAGCTTATTTTGATGTTTAGATTTTTAATTCCGAAATCATACTTAAAATATGAAACATTAATAAATTTTATTTATATAAAACGATTTCCGAAGTGTAAATCAAAATGTTATATTACACTTATTGTAAAGTAAACTTGTGGCATATTCCCAATAAAAAAAAAACAGTAAGCTGCCATTTAAATCAATTTCGCCCAAATTGGATTATCTTAGAACATTGTTCAAATGCAAAAAAAAAACAACAGGTCAAATAAATCCAATAAGTTTGGTAACGTTGAACTTCCCCTTTCCAGGCATGCATGTTTGGCGATATAAAGGGCGGACCTAATGTACCTCTCTCTCTTTCTAAACAGCTGTTTCTCACTCCATCTCACGTAAGGTCCATACCGACCATAAACTTTTTCCTACACTGTATAAACAAATCCAGCTATTTTTTAAATACATATTTCTCTTAAACTTCTTTATACGGCTATTAAAAATTGATGTTAAATAGATGCTTTAACATTGTTAAAGCTTTCTACTTAATTGTTAGATATATTAAAATCTGGAAGTGGTCTACCAAGTCTCTTGATTTGAATTTTCTCTTCAAGCGAGTGAGTTTTCACTAACAAGTAGCTAATTTTGTTCTTTTTTCCTCAACACTAGATAGTCAAATTTAAACAACGCAAACACTTCAATTTCGTGATTGTCACGTTGTCACTCGACACTGAGGAGTAGACAGATTAAGACCTCAGTGCCGTTTGACGGTTCTTGTATTTATACATAACACGATACTGGTAAGTCACTAGTGAGGGGAGTAGGCAGATTGAGATCCCGAACTCGAAGGGAAACGTATCACTCTTGAAAATAGCTCCAAAATGAGTGCCGAAACGTCGAGAATTAAACTCTCAACGCGGTTCTTCCCAAAAACTTAGTGATTTTTATTAGGGATTTTCAACAATATATATAATGCGTAAGAACCGCGTTGAGAGTTTAATTCTCGACGTTTCGGCACCCATTTTCAAGAGTGATACGGTTCCGTTCGAGTTCTGGGTCTTAATCTTTCTACTTCCCTCACTTGTGACGTACCAGTATCTTGTTATGTATAAATACAAGAACCTTCGAACAAACGGCACTGAGGTCTCAATCTGCCTACTCATCAGTGTTGAGTGACGACACTTAGTGTAGTCCGAGAGCTACAAGCCTCAGGTCTAGCTTCTTTGGTCCCTTCCGTCCTCTAAGGAGTAACCCTAGCAGGGTCAGACGCAGCCACAACTGCGCATCGCTTAAGCGGAACACACTAGCCTCTAAACTATTTTCCATATTCCTTCTTTCCATTTCTTCTTTCTGGCGGAAACCCTCCTCCTTTATTTGGGCTTGGATTATTGAGTTATTTCAGTCTTTTATTGTATTATTGAGTTATAATTATTGAAATCTATAGTATCCTTATTTTAATACCGTAAAATTACATTCTTAAATTAAAATATTTCTCTGATATTGTTTATTTCTTCGTTTCATTGCCCATAATTTATGGATATCTATTTTATGCAGTGCATCAGTCAGCTAATTATAAATATTACCTAATATTCTTTATTCAAAAACCTGCCATTGGACTTGTTTCATATATGAATATTAATGATCACAATTTTCATTCAAAGTTCCATCGTAATTTCTTAACGTTGTGTAACGTCTGCGTAAATAGTTTGGGGGAGATAGATAGAGAACCCCTGTTTACCGCTGTGTTTTAATTAAATTTTAATCGTTTAAGTCATTTTATTTCCTTTAACCTTAAAAGGGGATCTTTTATGAATGTTATCAAACCTTTTACATCTGATCCCGTTCACTTTCTAGAAAGTTAACTAAAGCTGCGTGTACCAGGTAATAATCTGTGTAATGTGAGTAATGTTTTAACAACCATTTTTTTCTACTCGATTAAGCATAAAGTGTGCAGCTAGATAAAATCATCATTATCATCAATAAATCTGTTTTTATAATACGGGGCTTTGAGTATACGTTTATATTTTAACTATTTTCATTTTCCCTTTCTTTTTTCTCCAATCTCTTACACCAATTTCTGACAAGTCTTGCTTTACTGCTTCCAACCATTTCTTGTTTGGACGTCCTCTTCTTTTTTCCTGTTCCTCCCATTTTCAGTATTGTTTTAAAATTTCGGTTTTTTGGCATTCGTATAATGTGACCACGTCGTCTAACTCGTATTTTTTCATCAGATAGTAGGGAACATGCATGATCTGTTTCTATATAAACACACACACAATCACGCGAGGCGATCAACCCTACCCCTAGGGACATGTGTATACCACTGTAAGAGTGGGATCCACATGTCCGAAAATCAAACCGATTACACCTCACTAGTTGAGGTGGTACCTATCTGACCCCAGGCTTTTCCTCCACCCCTCCTCAGCGTATGACTTACGTGAGGAGGCTTATGATCTGAATGTTACGTAAGGTGTCTTGGGTAATGAGACACCTTCTGTTTTTAATGACTGTGGTTAGGCCACCTAACTGTAGGGTAGCACACATGTCGGCTTTTCTCCCTATTTAACTTTACTGACTCTATAGAAGTTACTCTAGCTTTACTTTGGGACTCATGTCCCTAAAAAAGAGCGTGTGTTCCAGACAGAGAGCCATCGGTCTAGACCGACAGCTCTTTGTCTGGAAAAGAATGTGTGTGCTCGTTCACTCAGTCGCCGATTTGACAAAATAAAAATTTTGTTCTCCTCGCCGGCTGGGTGTTCGAGAAGTGAGTCCTGAAGTTTGATCAATATTTGATCTGCCTGAAGGGCCTGTGCCTGCTGGCTGGTATAGAGTGCCTGACGGGCCTTTTATACATTCTTATTTGTGTTATGTAAATTTTTGTGATGTAACGGGTGTTCTTGTTTATCTTGAAGATGACATGACATTAATTAGACAGTGAGCGATTTTTGTTTTTTAAAAACTAAGTCTATCTATGGTAATACCTTAACTATGGAGTGTGCATTCCCAAGTGTATAACGCTCTCACACACTCCGTGTATATGTTTTTTGTTTTCCCTATTCTAATCTAAACCTAATCTAACCTAAGTGTGCTTGTGGTGGGGTGTGCATTGCCAGGTGTATAGTGCCTGCACACACCCCGGTGTATATTGTTCTTATATACTATATTTTTTTGGTGCTCACTGTCTAATATACTCTGTAGTCGGCTCTGTGTCTATCTCTTTCTTCATTTATCCTTCTTTTCTATATTAAATAAGTTGTTGCTTTGGCCGTTTATGTACCGTTCTAGTGTTTATGTCGTAGTTTGTCAACTCTCTTAATGTCCTGCTTGGATGATTTACGAGACCATTGAAAATGGTGTTTGCTCTTTCGTCCATTGTCCTTAGGATTCTTTTCTGTCCAGAGTCCCTAAATAAATATCTCAGTGGAACGTATTGAGGTAGGTTCAGTGCTTCTCTGATTATCTTTCTATATAAAGTGTCGTCTTATTCGGTTTTGTCCCTCCCCCAGAATCCATGGGACAGACTGATAATTTATCAGTGCCAGATTCTCGAAATAATTTCCTACTTGCCTCGAGTATTTAGAGTATTTAGAGTATTTTAGAGAGTGAGGGGTATTTAGCCTTTAAACACCACGCTGGCTAGACCTGTTGGTGAGTGTTTGTTTCAGCTGCCCAATTTGGATCTGAGGTTGTTTGTGGCCGCCCACGTTGTGATCTTATACTATTCCTAAACTCAAGGATTGCCAATTCCGCCATCTTCGCCGTACCGAAAGTATTTCTTCGTCGCCTTGGATGCCGTTCTGGGCTTCATCCGTGACCCTGGACAAGGAACCCTTAGCAGGGTCCTTGGCAGGACCTTCCCAAGCCAAGAAGCTCCTGGAATCTGTGGAGGGTAGGGATTGATTCACTTTCCCTGATAGGATTATCCAATAGAACCCAAAGGTCTCCAAAGGAGTTCCTATCCGCTACCCGCTATTTGTTTTTTTTTTATTGTCGATTTACTACCTCTGAAACCAGCCTGGTATTTTTCATATATTCGTTCTGCATATTGTGTCATTCATAATTAGAGCATTCAAAGATATCTCTTTATTTGAGTATGGTGCAAAATATGTCAATATTCTAATCATTGATTAGAATGGTGATTGAGAGGGATTTCTGTGTCCATATTTCTTTTATAAGCTGCTGTAATGCCATTATGGTATCATGTTTACCTTCCTTATATAGTTCAGCTGGGAGATTATTTATTCCGGGTGATTTGTTTCTGGCTGGTTTTTTAACTGCATCTTTAACTTCAAGAATCATTGGTGGTTTTTCTTCCCTCTCGTCTGCTCCCCTTACCTCATCTCTTTCGTCTTCCAGATTTTCTTCTTCTTCCTCTATATTGAGTGCCTGGTTAAAGTATTCCACCCATCTATTCAATACATCTTTCCTTGTTGTTAGTAGGTCGCCATTTTGACTTCTGCATTGTCTTGTAGTTGCCTTGAATTTCTTTGGGTTTCTATATATTTAAGTTCCTTCTTTAGGTGGTTTCGTTTTTTTTGTTTTGTGTCTCCTCTTTTCTTTTCTTCTCCTTGTCTGGTCTTCTCTACAGTTGTTCTAGTTCGTAAGGTAAGCATCTTTCAGTAGGCTTCATTTTTTTTGTGTTACATTCTTGCATTCATCGTCAAACCAATGATTTTTACGGGCACTAATATCTGTTCCTATTTCATCTTTTGCTGATGCTCCAATGTCTTCCTTTATTCTGGTCCAGTAGGAGTCTATACCTTCATTTACACTTTGATGACTTAGCCTGTTAGTTGTGTTTTCCGAGTATCGGTCTGCAATTGTCGCATCTCTCAGTTTTTACGCATTGCATTTTTGTATCCATTTTATTTTCTTTACTGATGTTCAGCCAAGAGATCTATTTAAAAAAATACACCACATAACAAAAGATTTTAAAGGCAGAACTTAGGCCGTTAAAAAGGACACAGGAACTCTAAGAACGGAGAAGATATAGCAGAGAAATCTGGATTATATTGCCGAGATCTATATAAAGATGATCAACGCCAGGAACTTGTTCATCAAACCCCTGAAAAAATCGAAAAAGAATCTAACATACTCGAGAATGAAATAAGAGTGGCGATCAACAAACTTCAGTATACAATCGCGCCAGTTCCAGAAAAGATAACAGCAGAAATGCTTAAAACTACGGAATAAAACGGAGTAAAATTGCTCTGTAAGAAAATACGGTATTCCAAGCAATGTCCTGATGACTGGACAAAATTCACAATAACTTCAATACATAAAAAAGCCGCTTCCATAAATTTGACAAGTATATTTGTAGAACTATCTCCCTTATCTCACATGCCAGCAAGGTAATGTTACATTTAATCAATGAGGGACTGAAAACTTTCCTACAAAGAGAATCCCAAGAGCAAACTGGAGTTGCCAAAGGTAAAAGTACTAGAGAAAACTTTCTGAACATAAGGCAAATAATCGAAAAATCTAGGGAATTTAATATCCCACTACACATTTGTTTTATAGATTATCGCCAAGCGTTTGGCAGGGTCAAATGGCAACTCTTATGGCAGATACTAAAACAGATAGGCGCACCACAACACTTTATTTCTCTTTTACTGAACTATACGAACACACTACTGGAACAGGTCAAGTGCTTGACACACTCTTAAAAGAATTCCATCCAGAACAAGGTCTCATCATCATCTTTGGCTCGACAATCCTCTGTGGATCTTGGCCTGCTCTAAGATTCGTCGCCATTCTGTTCGGTTTCTGGCAACATGTTGCCATCTTCTGATTTTTAATATCCGTAAGTCGGTTTCAACTCCATCTAACCACCTAATTTGCTGTCGGCCTTTTCTTCTTCTTCATACAGCTATTCCTGTGGTTAGTTTTTTAGCAGTCTTATTTTCTGGCATTCGTATTATGTGTTCAGCCCATCTAAGTCGCTGTGTTTTAATGAACGTTATGACATCTGGCTCATCAAAGAGCTGATACAATTCAAAATTATATCTTCTGCGCCACTGCCCTTAGTCGTTTATAGCTCCAAATATTTTGCGGAGTATTTTACGCTCAAATATTCCCAAAAGTCTTTCATCTTTCTGCGTTAGAGTCCATGTTTCTGCTCCATATGTGAGGACCGGCCTCAGCAATGTTTTGTATATAATAATTTTAGTTCTTCTTTGAATGTTTTTTGAGTGGAAATGCTTTTGGAGTCCATAGTATGCCCTATTTGTAAGATTTATTCGTCTTTTGATTTCTTCGCTTGTCTTATTGGTAGCAGTCAAGAACAAGGTCTCAAGGGAGCATATTATGAGAAGAGCGCTTGAAGGATAAGAAAAGGACATCTTAGGTAATCGCTTGGTTTGAGATATTTTCTTAATAGATGTTATTTACGGTTACTTTTATTTTGTGGGCTAGGTGTAGTCTTGTGCTTTTTGGTATTCGGATTGTTTTTGATTCATGTCATCCGTGGTTGGGTATAGTTCTTGTTAGATAAGTTTCGTTCGTTCTACTCTCGCCTGTATTTTAATATTCGTTCTAATCAGTCTGTGGTCACTTCCGGCATAAAATTTGTTCAGTACTGTCACGTCCCGTCGGTGTATATGTTTTTATTATTGGAGAGTATGTAGTATATTTCATTTTTAGTTTTCTTGTCTTGATTAATCCATCTACATTTATGTTATTTAGATTTTTTAAAATATTGAGACAAAACAAATTTCCTTCGACAACGTTCAACCGAGTTCAACCTGTCGAAGAATAAGTAAGTTGGTAATTTTTCTAATAATATTAATCTTATAAAGTTTTATTGTACTAATTGTTTTATATCAACTATACCTGCAAATCAATTAGTTAGGAATCCCCTCTGTGGCTCAGTGGTAAGAGCGCCTACCTTTAAACCTAAAGGTCGTGAGTTCGAATCTCATCTGGGTGGAGAAATTTTCGTTTATTAAAAAATTCTTCTTCTTCTTTGGGTGCCGTGTCCGTATTCAGACGTTGGCCGTCATCATGCTTACAATTTCCTGAAACCTTTCTCTGTCGGCTGCTGCTCGAAATAATTCTTCTACTGTGAAACCACACCATTGTCTAATATTACGCAGCCATGAAAGTTTCTTTCGACCAATCCTCCTCTTCTTCCACTTTTCCTTGTATTATAAGGCGAAGTAAATGGTACTTGGGTCCTCTAATTATATGGCCGAAGTATTCTGTTTTTCTCCTCTTTATGATGTTTATGAGCAGACGTTCTGAGTTGATCATTTGAAGAACATCTTCATTGGAAGTGTGCGAAACCCACGATATCTTTAGGATTCGTTTATAGCACCACATTTCGAATGCTTCTAACTTGTTAAGCATTGTGGTTTTTAACGTCCATGTCTCACAACCATAGAATAGGATCGACCACACATAACATTTCAGGACCTTCTTACGAATGTTCATTGACAGGTTTATGTTGCATAAAACTGGTTTCCAGGTCATAAAAGCCTTACGTGCTATTTCGATCCTGGATATTATCTCTTCATCAGAGTCACAATTTACATTTAACCAGCTGCCAAGGTATTTGAAATGATTTACCCTTTCTATCTCTTCTCCATTAATAGAAAGTAGACCTTGATCTATATGGATCTTTCCAACTGCCATCCACTTTGTCTTTGAAATGTTGATTTTTTGGCCTCTCCGATAACTTGCTTCACTGACTAGATTTAGTAATGTTTGGAGATCTTGTAAACTTTCTGCAAAAATGGCTGTATCGTCAGCGTATCTAATATTGTTGATTACTTCTTCACCTAGTCTTACTCCCTCTTGTCTGTCATCCAAAGCCTCCCTAAAGATTTCTTCAGAGTACAGATTAAAAAGAGTGGGTGACAAAACACAACCCTGCCGTACTCCACGTTTGATGGGTATTTTTTCAGTGGGACTGTCTCCAATTTGGATAGAGGCTACTTGATTGTAATATAAGTATTTCAGCAGTCTTATATCATAGTGGTCAAGTCCTGCTGCTCGTAGGCAGTCGAAAAGTGTATTGTGTTGGACTCTGTCGAACGCCTTCTCGAAGTCGATGAAACAAACATAAACATTCTTTCGGAATTCACAACTTTTTTGTAATAGAACGCGCATACAGAATAGTGCCTCTCTAGTTCCTAGACCGTTTCTAAATCCAAATTGCTCATCACCCATCTTACTTTCGCATAGAAGGAATACTCGGTTTTGTATAATTCGTAAGAGTATCTTCAGTGTGTGACTCATCAAACTGATTAGATTAAAAAATTAATGAATGAAAATAATTTCTATCCTTGTGCAATCGGTACTCACCGGAGGGAGCGCAGACGTTCGGATACAATTAGCGTCTCTTAGCAAAGACAATGACGTCGACTTTGCTAAGTATCAAGACAATTACTCTACCTGTACCATGCCAATGATCTTAGTTGTCGAGGCATTAACTCAATAATAATAATAATTAGTTAGGATCAGAATTAAGGCAGACCTGTGCAATGTACATATTCCAATTTTATTTAAACTAGCAAAACTCGTTAATGTCCCATTAATTGTAGTAGTTTATACATTACTTTAAAAGTTATTTATTTTAATGGAAAATAAATTCGTTTTAATCATTTATACAATTATAGGTCTCAGCTTTTCTAATCATGTACTATGCGGATTTTTTAGCTAAGTTTAGACGAGTAATAGTTTTAATGAATCTGTAGGCTGTTTCCGGTTATTACTTACGCAGACATATAAGGAACCAGTCTAGTTAAGGCATAGCGTTAAGCGGTCTAGCAGTAAATAATTTTAAAATTAAAATTATTAATATATTTCTGTGGCGTATAGAGCCGGTTAAGTTTCAATCTGGAAGAAAAATACAATGAAGGAATTACTTATAAGAAATTAGATTTGTTATTAAACAACAATGTGCTCAAGCATAATTGCTATCATACCAGTCATACTATATATACCAAGAGTCATAAATATAGATTTATCGAAACCATCTATAAATCGAATTAATTTACCATGGGTAGCATGAAAATTATATGAGATTTTGCTTTGAGAAATTAGAAAGAGAAATAAGAAAATTTAATAAAATTATTAAATCTTATTTCGTATTAATATTGTTGTAAAATCTATAGTCACACCTGATCTAAGGATTAGAGAATCAATCAACTATGTGGCTACTAAGTTGATAATTACATATTCCATTTCCGAAGATGTATTATACTCATCAACTTTATCTGCTGCTGGAAGAGCTGATTTATTTACTACCAAAAATGCGAATCTTGTCGCTACAATGCACATTCACAAATTTATGTATAAGTTTAATGAAACTAAAGTTACTGGGGAATGCAAAGGGCAAAAAATGGAAAAGCACTTGGTCCAGATGAAGTAAGTGCTAAAATACTAAAGTTTTTGGGAGAACATGCAATTAAAGCCCTGTGTAATCTCTTTAACAGAATTTATGACACTGGGATATTACCAACTGATTGCCTTAAGTCGAGATTTGCCACAATACCAAAGAAACATCTGGCAAATACATGCAGTGATTATGGACAATCAGTCTGATGAGTCACGTTTTGAAGATCTTCCTGCGAGTAATACATAGCAAAATAAAGTGAAAAAGACAGAAAATATTTGATTTCACGCAAACAGCGCCTTTGTATCCTTTGATACGTATTTCGACCTAATAGGTCTCATCAGAACAGTTATTCAAAGGTGTTCTCAACGTGAAAGATCAATATTTTCTGTGTTTTAAGAAGCAACACTAAAATGGCTTCGATACGGATACAATAGCGACATCTGATAATAAAACCATAAAATAGTTTCGAAACACAATTCAGATTTCTGCTTTAATCTGTGCTTTCTAAAAATTGCAAAGCAAAATAGAGGTTGATAAAGGTGTTTAAAGAGACGTGGGGAATCTAAAATTTGCATTCCACGACACGTTTTTTCAACTATGCAAAAATCCTTAGCGAATTGGTTTCTTGTACTCGTACAGAGTAGATCCGAATAAAGTGAAAATGCAGCAATAATTTGATTTCACGCAAACAGCGCCTTTGTATCTGTTGATACGTATTTCGACCTAATAGGTCTCATCTGAACAGTTATTCAAAGGTGTTCTCAACGTGAAAGATATGAATGTAATTTTGATATGAATGTATTTAAAACTTTATGTTCATTTTAATTAGCAGAACACTTAATTTTAGAAATATATAAAGTGCAGAATAATGTTTGGCATTTAAACGAATTGTTAAATGTCTCTTTCTACATGGAATTTCCTAAGAAAGATGTTGGGGCAATTTTACTGTTTAAATAATTCATCAGCGTTTTACTTCTATCGTTTCCCTCAGCAGAGCAAAACTGCCGACAAAGCTCAGTCCGCAGCCCCTTATTTTTCCCTTCCTGTAAAATACGTAGATGATTTTGTTTACCTGGGGTTGACTCTGGTAGATAACTATTGATAGAAAATTGATCCCCGGAATATAGAGTGTGCAGCGTATTTTTTTAGACAGTGTTTTCAAAACTTTTCTAGATTGAGTTAGAGATGTGTATTAAGTAATCTTTGTATAAAGCAGTTTGAATCAATGTTGTACGATTTTCTTGTTGATTTTCGTTAATTCATTAGCCGCATCAACACTAATGTTGGTTATTAGAGAGACATGTATAGTGTTTGTGTTTAGGAACTCATTCTTACTAAGGAAGTCGACTACACTGTCTATAAAAGATTACCGAATGTCGATTTCACTGTATTTACAAAGACTAGAAGAGTTCTTCGTTATCAAACCCACCGGTTATAGAATATTTAGACTTTAGACACAAATAAATTTATACTGTTAACAGACGCTTCATAATTAGCTCTAGAAGCGAGTTGATGTTCCAGTAGAAATTAAATAAGGCCAGAATGAAATATTCAATACTAGAATAAAAAAGTCCTAGCGTCTTCAGATACTCAGGCTAATAGAAATTCAGAGACAGAACGGTCGGTGAATGTCTCTTGCTTATTTCCCACTTCAAGTTTTCTTTTTCTTCTTCAGCCTTAACTATGTCACTTAAGGCTGAAGTAACCCACTTGCATCTATTTCCTAACCATGGTCTTCATTGTTCTATTTCGTAGTTCCATCTCTTATCCTTCAGTCGGGCATTGTGCCCTGCGAAGCTCCATTTTAATTTGGCAGCATGTTCTTCAAGTAACTATAAGAATCTATTGAAAACAATTCATATACGGAATGTTTGACAAATTGTGTTCTTGTGCCATATATTTTGGCCTTTCAATTTATCAAAGCGATAAAAAACATCTGCTGAAATTGTACACTTTAATCGTAGCTAGTTTTTTACATCTGGTACCGTTTTTCACATCTTAAGTAGAACCGCAGACAGTTTTTAGACGAAATTATGCTTGTATTGCACGATGAAAATGAAAATGATACAGAAGATACAAGAGGGCAGCGTACTTTGCAAAATCTAAAGTCTTACAATTTAAAATCAACAATTGTCAATTTTGCTGTAGCATGGGAAGAGGTGAAAAAGCAAACTTTACAAAATGGTTGGAAGAAGTTGTTTGATGACCAAGATGCATACATAGATTTAGATGGGTTAGAAGTTCCTGATTTCTGTAGGACAATACAGTAAATGCCGGAAAACATGTAGCTGAGGAAGACTTTTACAATGGCTCGAAGTAGATGAAGATGACCCTGGGTATAACATCATGACTGAAAGTGAAATATCAGATGAAATTGTGAACCCAAAAAATGATGATGAAAGTGAAGATAGCGAAGACGACGACAAAACAACACTGCCAGCAATGAAGTTATCAGAAGTAAGATATACGTTTATTGATTATTCATCAGATTTTCGTAATTTAGAGAGTTGATCATAAAAAACAGTAAACTTCGAAAGTGCAAACAAAACTTGATTATTTTTTTAAAACGGGATTACCGAAGCAAGCACGTCGATATCAAATAGCAACGTCACTTCACGAATAATGTCTGAAGACAATTAAATAGAATTTTGTTTGTATTTTGTATTATATATATATATAATATATATATATATATATATATATATAGATATATATATAGCTTTGAGGTTTATTGGGATTTGCAGCGGTGAAATAAGTGTACTCTTTTAACTAAGTTTCAAGCTTTCGAAAATGTTTATTTTCATCATCAGGAAAAACTGAAATAAAGTGCTACTGTTAGTAAAGCATCCTCGAAATCTATTAAGAGTGTAAAGGTTGTAAAAACTTACGTTATTGAGATTTGTCTTTCGTGGATGTTCTACTCACAGGTGACAAATTCACGCACCACTCATTGATTGAGTCAATTATTAAAAAATATAAAAATTGCATGGTGTAAAAGACCAAACTTGATAAATTATTCTACTCTAATACATAAGAAAAAGACAATTACAAAGTTTAAAAAGGTCACGTGTGCCGGCCAACTGTGGAATGTTAGGTTAAGAGTAGCTGTCATTCCTGGACATGGCAAATGACAGTACTTCTCCTTATTTTCTTTGTCTTATGTAGTACTACTACTATTACACATCAAAATTTACCAAAGGTTATATTTAAGTTGAAAAACCAAATTGTACAATGAGAACTATATTAAATAACGAAACCTGGAAACTTTACAATGAATCAGTTGTTGAAACATCATTGTATTGTGAATGTGTATCCAAATATAATAGGTAGGAGTAAATAGTGCTTAATTGATTAATGGCACTCCTTTTGTTCATTGCATTTGAATTTTGAGCGATGAATGCTATTTCTAAGAAAAGTCTTTTTTTGTAATTGGATTCAGTAGCTAAAACTTTGACTGATTCTCTGGAACTGGAATAAAATCTTGGTGACTAGGTGTTTTGGGTATAAATTGTCGATGAAAAGGTTAGACAGGATTCTCAGGCTCTTCTGATGGAAAGAAGGATCACTGATAGCTGTAATTCTAGCCTTCATTTGCTTGAGCAAATTGATTTTTATCGAATGTCTATGATATGACCAATAGTTGAGGAAACCTCCAGAACTATGCGGTTTTCTATGCCTGTCGATAATCAGGGAGTTGTTCTGGGTTCTGATGAACCAGGTATCAAGAAAGGGGACTGAGCATAGATCATCCCTATGTTCGATTGGGAATTGTAATAGAGGTCATAACATCCATAGGAGTTCCTTGTGTTTGTCTAAACACAGTATTATTGAATGTGAAATAAGTGTTATTAAACAGAAAATAGATGAGTTTTTGAAGTACTCCAAGCTGATATTGCAGTGAGAACTAATAAAATTCCAATTGTTTTTAAAAGCTATTAAAGCTGCATCTAGATGTACATTGGTGAATAATAAAACTACATCCAGACTGACAATCACAAAGCCTTCAGGTAACTGATAGTTGTTTTGTTGAAAACATCAAAAATTTTTTTTATGTAATTCATTCGACACATATGCATTGGTTAAGATCTCAGTTAAAAACGATGCTAATAAATTAGTAGGGCACAAATATATGTAACAATGGGACGAACTGCAAGCTGTGGTTTATGGATCTTGGGTAACGCGTAAAATTTAGGTATAACACTCTTATAGCTAGTTAATTTTTTCTTTGTAGCCTCATCTATTTGCCTTGAGCCACACAATTCCTTAATGAGCTTGTTACATTTGGTCCTTGTTCGACTGGATCCCCTGTCTTTGATGACACTTTACAATTTACCAGGTTAGAAAACAGAATTTTAAATTTAGAAATTTCAAATTGCAATAAAGTCATTCACAGTTTAGAGTCCAACTTATCAAAATTCAAAAGAAACATCATTGAATTAACTTCTGAATTCATTTTCAATAACTTTTCTAGTAAACAACAAGTTGTATATAACAGAACTTTTCACAAAACCAAATTAAGTAACACTAACAAATATAATAGGCTATTCAATCTTGAGCTGAACTTATAACTAAAGACAAAGCCGGGCTGGATTAAAAACCTTTCTAATGTAACTTTACAAGGCTAGAATTATAGCTTTCAGTGATCCTTCTTCCCATCAAAAGAACCTGAGAATCCTGTCTAACCTTTATACGACAATTCATACCCAAAACACCTAGTCACCAAGCTTTTGTTCAGTTTGACCCCGAACATAGTACGCTAAAATGATGAGGTGCAAATTATTGTCACAAGCGGAGAACAAAATACCAATTGCTCATATACTTCATTAAAATACATAAAAGGCATAACACCCAGACTGGCAGAACTTTTCAAAGATTTCACCAATATAAAAATAGCCTTTACAACTTCATTAACTGTAAGATCTGCATATTCTAAGGTTAAAGATAAAATTGACATCAAAGATTGTTCCAACGTAGTCTACCACATTCATTGCAATATCTGTAATTTGGTATATGTGGGACAAACCACACGCAGATTCCAGATTCATTGTAAAGTTTCCAGGTTATTTAATATAGTTTTCATTATACAATTTTGTTTTTTAACTTAAATATAACCTTTGGTAAATTTTGATGTGTAATAGTAGTAGTACTGCATAAGACTAAGAAAATAAGAAGAAGTACTGTTATTTGCCATGTTCAGGAATGACAGCTACTCTTAACCTAATATTTCACAGTTGGCCGGCACACGTTCCCTTTTTAAACTTTGTAATTGTCTTTTTCTTATGTGTTAGAGTAGAGTAATTTGTCAAGTTTGGTCTTTTACACCATGCAGTTTTTATATTTTTCATTATTTGACTCAATCAATGAGTGGTGCGTGAATTTGTCACCTGTGAGTAGAACATTCACGAAAGACAAATCTCAATAACGTAAGTTTTTACAACCTTTAACACCGTTAATAGATTTCGAGGATACTTTACTAACAGTAGCACTTTATTTCAGTTTTTCCTGATGATGAAAATAAAAATTTTCGAAAGCTTGAAACTTAGTTAAAAGAGCATAGGTACTTATTTTACCGCTGCTAATCCCAATAAACCTCAAAGGTCCGTTGTTGTCAGCAAAGACTTCTTTTCTTTTCTATATATATATATATATATATATATATATATATATATATATATATATATAATATATATATATATATATATATATAATATATATATTATAAGGATCACTCGGAAGAGTGGTGGGTTCTTATATCGGTCTCAAGGTGGAGAAATAAAAAATATGAGAACCACACAATCATGGTTCTCATATTGTACTTTTTAGATGAACTGATGATGCTTTCAGAATACGAAAGCGAAACGTATTCAAAATAGATAAAGTAGCCTATCAACTTTGTCTTTTATTTCTCCACCTTGAGACCGATATAAGAACTCACCACCCGCCATATATTATAATATATTGGATTGATTGGATTGATTTATGTATATATATATATATATATATATATATATATATATATAATATATATATATACAAGAAATACTGGATATTATTGACTGCCGATATAAACAAACAACACAGTTTATTAGGGTTGCAGCCAGAAATATTGGCCGGATGTTAAAAAAACACTCTTTTGACTTTTTGTCGAGCTTCGGAATGGTTTTAATTCCTTTTTCAAGACACTGTATAAGACAATTATGTAAATATTTAAAAAATATCACAATTCTTCAGTGTAACTTACTAGTCGTTGAGATTATTTTTGTAAGCATTGAACACTCAACATTTATACCACACATTAAAATATACAATTATGGACATAATACATCATAAAATTTGTAAAATTTGTTGTAAAAATAGTAAAACTTGATTGATGGCATGTTTTACTGGTTTATATTAACTCATACAGAGAATGGAAAGAAAAAACAGTGTAATTAATATGTAATTAGGTGTAAATTGATGTGTCTTTCTTTACAAGAAATACTAGAGGTCTTTCTTAGGTGTCTATACTTTTTTTTAACCTGTCTTAATGGTATGCAACATATTATACAGAGGTGTAATTTTTGTACAGGTAAATATTTATTTGTTTTTATTTTTGGTGTTTTTCTAGTAAATAACAATAAATGTTACTTAATTTGTCTATATCGGACTTTTTATTGATACAAGATGTGCTAGATTTTATGAAACACATTTCCAAAAAACACGTTTTAAATGGTTCTTTTCTTTTGCCAAAATACAGGAATCATCGAACTTGAACTCATGTTTTAGAGTTAGTGCATGTTCTGTCAATGCACATGCATTGATTTTTTTTGGTTTTTATGTCACTGCGATGTGATATCACCCTGCTGTGAAAATTACGAGATGATTCTCCTATGTAAATTTTATTACAGTTACTACTCATATATATATATATATATATATATATATATATATATATATATATATAATATATATATATATATATAAGTATATATATACATAAATATTAAAATAAAGTGTAAATATTTTCCAAAACAAAAGGCTTTTGATTTATTTTAAAAATATTTTTATATAACGGACTTTCGGCTTTAACGGACACACCTTCCCCCCAATTAGTCCGTTATATCGAGGTTTTACTGTATTTATCTTGATCATGGTACAGTGCATGATAATGTTATGCAAAAGTATAACTTCTTCAAATGTACTTCCATCTCACTTCATGAACTAGTTTTAAGGAAGTTATATTTTTTAAATTGCAGACTCAATTCGCCATAATTATCCACGATTACAAATTCTTGAATTTTCGTCTCGTATTCATTTATCTTTCCACTTCTAAAATAACAAATTGGCCTTGTACGCATCCAATTTACAAAATATGAAATTTCTGTCGTATTTCGGTAACAAATCTATTCCGCTAAATCATTTCATGCGAACTCCTATCCCCTATACCTCTTGTCGCCACCTCTGAGGATCTCGCTCTTGCTTCGGGGTTATTTGATGCTTTCGCCCCTTCGCATTGGGGTGTGTGCGTAATTAGATGAAATTCCTATCAGGGGAGACGTTGTGATTAAATGCCATTTTTACATGGAATTATTTTCTAGACGATGTATGATGAGCGCAAAACCGAACTATGTGCTACTACTGATTTATAATTCTGGAGAATGGAAGGATGAGTACGAGGAGCAAATTGGGAAAAATAATATGTCCTTTTAGGGATAAAACCTTGTTAGGGTTATTGAATGATTCGCTTGATCCAAACAGCTGTAAAATGGGGGAATGCGAACATGTTTTCCTTTTGCTGTGTTTTCTTTGCTTTGATGGCTAAAACAATAAACAAAAAATGTTTATGAAAGCATTAATACCAAAAAAGCACTAGCTTTTATATTTATACATCGGTTATACATCTACATTGGTTATATTTTTAAAGAAAAAGAACTACATTGTTATTTACATACAAAGAAATTTGTATATTTGTATTTCAAATGCAATGATCTCAAATGTAAGAAACCTCAAAATAATAATATTAATAATAATAATGTATACCTGTATGAGTAAACCTCTGCATGAGCGACATCTCAATGAGATCAGCCAAGATTATGTCGACAATACAGCGTCGAACTATTGGTTGACATCAGAAAAGATGTTTCCCGAGACTGAGGGTTTTGCTACTTGCCATTCAGGATCAGGTTATTCCAACAAAAAATTACCTGAAATATATTATTAAAGATCCTCAAGTTCAAAATGACAGATGTCGATATGGATGTCAAGTCCAAGAAACTATCCAACATCTTACCGGTGGCTGCCAGGCATTTGTCGGTACTGACTATAAAGAACGTCATGAATCAGTAGGAACGATTATCCACCAAGAACTAGCTAACAAACTGGACTTCTCCAAACCGACCATCTTCCTTATTATCAATACGTCCCTGACAGAATGCTTAAAAATGACAACTACAAGCTATACTGGGACCGCACTGTGCTTACAGACCAAGAAGTGGCGTATAATAGACCGGATCTCATACTAGTCAATAAACTTACTACGCAGCAAGACTTATTGATGTGGCGATACCCAACACCAATAATTTACGTATTAAATACAACGAAAAGATCGCCAAGTACAGAGATCTAGAAATACAAATCAGGAGACAATGGAGAATGGAAAGTACCCAGACAGTACCTATTATTCTATCTACTACTGGTGTTATTCCCAAAAACCTCCTAGAGAACATAAAACAGCTGGGTCTAAATGAACATCTCTTTAAGGCCATGCAGAAGTCTGTACTCCTCGCGACGTCCAGATGTGTACGAAAATTTTTGGGAGATACTCCAACATACCAAGTCACCTAGTGCTCGATAACATGGAAAGAGTCCCACCAGAGCTCAATCCTTTTGATACCGTAGGTATCTGGGATGAGTGAATTTCCACCTTAGAGGGAGTGTGAGCCGTATGGCTAAATCTGGGATAATGTATATTTACCTCCCGTTATACAACATAAAATAATGTTACAATATAATAGTTCAATATAATAGAATAACAAATTAATTCTAAGTTAAATATTTTGTACAAACAAATAGTTGTTAGCAAATAAACAAAGAAAAAATTCCCTGATGGACCAGAGGTTGTGCTCAGGAATTACACTCATTTACACTATTTGTTTCTGCAGTACCATCAGGCTGATAATATAAAATATTACTACAAAATATGTAGTATAGTATTAGTTATATGATGAATTTAGTTTTCTGACGAGGTGAAGTACCTTGGTATTACCCTTGACAAAGTTAACATGGGACTCACACTTAGATGGTACAGCTAAAAGAGCATATATTGCCTATGAGCAGTGTCGACGAACAGTTGGACGCGCCTGGGGCCTTTCGCCCAGGGTGATCGCCTGGGTCTACACTGCTGTCACTAGGCCAATGCTAACTTACGGAGCTATTGCTTGGGTACCAAAAGTGCTACAGGCAACAGCGATAAACAAGCTAAACCATATTCAGCGGATGGCTTGCATAAATATAACAGGTACCTTGAAAACAACACAAACTGCTAAAATGGAGTTGATCATTGGCATCACGCATCTAGATATATATCTCAAAGAGATGGCGCTAGTGACAATGATGCGACTGCGCTTAGCTGGTGCAAAAATTGATGTAGGAATGGGACAATTGAAAAGTCGTTTCTGGCGAAGAGAGCTACCACTGTTACAGGTAGGCTGTGACTCAATTGAACCAAAGTTTGTCTTTAACAAACCCTACAAAATCGAAACAAGACAGTATAGGGAGACAAACGTGACCAATGCCCATTGCATATACACCGATAGCTCCAGAATGAAAGAAGGCTCAGGATGCGTGATATACTCCAGATCACTTAACCTTATAATAAAGTGGGGTATGGGCCAAAATGCCAGCATAGTTCAGACAGAACTGGCTGGTATCTCCATAGCCGCAAAAGAGATAACCCAAAAAGTTAGAGCAGGGAAAACTATAATGATCTGCACAGATAGTAGACAAGCGCTACTAACCTTGAATAGACCACGTGTCACATCAGCGTTAGTAATGGAGTGCCACTAGTCACTAACTCTGGCTTCGGATGATAATACCATCATCCTGAGGTGGGTTAAATGACACAATGGGAATAAAGGCAACCGCATTGCTGACCAATTGGCTAAGAAGGCGGCAGCCCTAAGACTATTACGACCTGGATATCTTTTTGGTTGGTCTACAACAATCGCGGAAATTGTCAAATTTCACTCCCATACGCAAACCGTAAAAAGGTGGGAAGAAAGACAGGTATGTAAACTGATAAGGGTAATACTAAGTAACCTTGAAGAGTTAGCATCAAAGAAGTACTGTTGGTTTTTAACTGGTCATTGCCAATTAAGCAAACACCACACACTGAAGGTAGCAGACACATCTATGTAAGAAGTGTGAACCAGAAGACGAACACATGTCCTATGTGAATGCCCGGAGTTGACGTTAATACCAGAGTACGCGTTCGGCGTGTCCTGGCCCAGACCTGCCCACATAAGAGAGATGTCTCCTGGTGACTTGTCCACCTTCCTAGAAATGGCAGGATGGACAATGAGCTAAGGGCGACAGATACCTAGGAGGATGCACAATGGGTTAATTGTGGCCTAAGTGCTGTGAAACTTAACTCGCCCTCTACTCATACTCATACTCATACAGATACAGTGATGAATTTAATTAAAGAAGATTGCTTCCAACATTTCGGATCCAGTGTCCTTACGAAATTTTATAAAAATGGATTTAATCATGTTGAATGAGTTGATTTTTCTTATAGAGGTTTTATAAATCTCGGGTAAATAGTTAAATATTCTAGAAATAAAGTACCTATGTGAAATTGTGTTTTGAAATCATCCAGAGAAAGATTAAAGACAAGAGAGGAGTAGGTCGCAAACAAATGTCGTGGCTACGGAACATAAAGAACTGGACAGGCACAAATAACACTGGCGATCTTTTGCATGCCGCAAAAGACAGACTTCTGGCCTTAAGATAATTCGCCAACGCACTATAGGTGCACGGCACTATAAGAAGAAGAAGTAATTTTGACATAGTAAGGAACTTGATCTGTAAGTATAATCTATTGATTTTAACACATGTTTATTTTTGTATATAAGCAAAATTATGTTTCACTAATATAACTGTCTAATATTAAAAATACCTCTATCTATCTATCTATACAGCCCTTGTTGTCCAATTTTGGACATAGGCCTCCTCTTCATTCTTCCACCTCTCTCTATTGTAGGCAGTTTGTTTATTTTTTGTCCATATTTTCCTTTGGAAACGTCCAAGTTTGCGAAACGTATATGAGAACAGGAAGTATACTTTGGTTGAAGACTCTTGTTTTTAAATATTAGGGTATTTTCTATTTTTTAGTATATAGGAAAGTTTTCCAGACGAGGATGTATACTCTCCTATATACTATATCCTACTATAAATATGCATATTCTTTTACTTATTCTATAGTTGTTTGTGCAATGTTAATTAATAATAAAAAACCATTGGTTTTATTATGTTTTCTACAAGTAGACCTAAATTCCTAAATGGGCTAATTAAATTTGCATACATTTACAATTATATTTGCTTTTGAATTATACATTACCTTTATTACATAACAAACTTTTAATTACAGAGATTCAGTTATTCGCATGACAACTAATAATTGATTCTTTGGCTAGTATTTTCTTAAATTTTAATAGCCAATAAAATAGGTAGTACCGTACATCTCATTATCTATAAACCATTATGTTCAATAACAAAATAATCTAAAGTTTTAAATTAACCTAACGGTTAAAATTTAATTAAAAATTGTCTAAAAGAACTTCCTTAACAAATTTGTGTTTGGTTTTTAAAATTATCTTTGTATTTATTTATTTGTTCATCGTCATTTTAGTTTCAGCAACAGTATACAAGACAGAACAAACGTGAAGAAAACAATGAAAATCTGAAAAAATTTATGGATAAAATAAAAAGTTTTAAAAAATAGTAGAAAAATAACAGCACAAAAATCAAGAGCAAAGCCCTTTCAAATTGATTTAAGATTTAGACAGTTCACCTCGAAACTTCAAGAACTTTATACAACATATCAACATGCAGAGTAGGCTACCCTAAATAACGTTCTCCATAAGCTTCTATCTTGGGTCCTACTAATATTAATCCCCTTTCCTGACTAAACGACTTCCTATAGGTCTGCTCCACTCGTAAAATGAACTTGAAAATCAGCAATTCTTTATTTTGCTTAATAACTTGATTGATTAACGTCTCGATGCCAGAACCATCTCAACCTATGATCCCTCATTTTGGCATCATTTGGTACCATCTATGGACTTTCCCCACTGCACTTATTTTTAATTTTATCATATTTCGTCACTTCACGCATTCATCTAAGAATTCTCATTTTTGCCACACGCACTCGTTGTTCCTCTTTCTTTATGTTGTCCAACATTTAGTTCCGTTTAAAATAGCTGGTCTTATGGATGTTTTGTAGAATTTTCCTTACAGTTTTGTTGGATCCTTTCTGTCACACAACACACCACTCGCTTCCTTCAACTTCATTCTTCCTACTCTCATTTTACAGCATTCATCTCCTGTCAATACGTGCTCAACACAAGAAAAGAAATTCAAAATCAATTTATTAGAACAAGACTCAATAAAAGACCTATATAAGCGAAGATTGGACCAAAAGCTAGAAGAGTTTCGGTATGAATCATTAGAACAAACATACAAACACATAAAAACCTGCATGAAGACAGCAGCCCTAGAAGCTCTTGGAGAAGTGGACCAAAAATACACCCACCAAACCACGAAATTAACCGAAGACACACTTACATGCATAAAAGAGAAAAAAGAACTCCATATAAAATACCTGAACACAAAAAACTATGAGGACTTGGAACTATACAGGAAAAAAAAATAAAGAAGTGAAAGGAAAAGTGGCAAATGAAAAAAATTAAAGATGGGAAAAAACATGCACAGAGATAGAACAGCACATAGGAGGAACGAGAATTTCAGAGTCATGGCGCATCTTAAAGTCGGTCCAAAGAAATAAGACAGAGAAAATCAAGATCGGTCAAATCAAAGAAACGGAATGGGAAGAATACTATAGAAAATTGCTAACCGAAGACCGCCCCGAATTCAAAGAATCAGAAATAGGCGGAATAGAAATCTACACATATGACGAAATCGAATTAAGCCTAGCTGAGGTAAAAAGAACGATCAAAACTCTAAAGAACAAAAAAGCAGAAGGTCCGGCGGAATATCAAATGAATTGAAAAAAAAACGGATCGGAAAAGATATTTCTATGATACACAAAATGTTTTGAGAGAGCACTGAATGTAGAAGACTTACCGGCAGAATGGACCCAAGCATGTATGACATCAATATACAAGAAAGGAAATAGAAAAAACTGCGAACACTATCGGGGAATCAGCATTATATCGTCTATAGGCAGACTGTATGGAAAGACCATAAAGGAAAATTAGAAATATATATACAAGATAAAATCGGAGAAGACCAGGTAGGTTTTCACAGCTGGGAAAGCATGCTTAGATCACATTTACACGGTCGAACAACTAATAGAAAAAAAATGGCCAAAAATAGATCCGTCCATCTGGCTTTTGTTGATCTGAAGAAGGCATATGACTCAATACCTAGAACCAAGCTATGGGAGGCAATGGAAGACATCGAAGTTCCACGAAGATTAATAAACGCGGTAAAAGCACTCTACAAGAATAGCGAAGTAGCTATCAAAACGGGCAATAGAATATGCAGTCCATTTAAAACGACAAAGGGACTACTACAAGGTTGCTACACATCCCCCACCCTGTTCAAAATATTCTGGAAAAACCCTGAAACCATGGAAAAGAAAGTGCGAAGGAATGGGTTTACCAGTAAGGAACGAATAATACGCTAAGTTTTGCTGACGACCAAATACTGATCGCACAAGACGAGGATAACCTCAGTTTTATGATGAGAAAACTGGAGCAGGAATATACAAAGAATGGGATGGAAATAAACCTAAAGAAAACTGAATAACTAACAACGGAGAATACAGAAATAAAACATCTGGAAATAGACGAAGGTAAACAAATCAAAGGAACAGACAAGTATAAGTATTTAGGTTTCATAATATCAAACAAAGGAACAACGGAGGAAGACGTTGGAACAACGGAGTACTGTGGGATAAGAACATTAGCATGAAAACAAAGAAAAAAATATATAATGCCATGACAAGAAGTATCCTCACTTATGGGTGTGAAAATTGGACAATAAATAAGAAAACCAAAAACAAAATAAAAGCAACAGAGATGGAATTCCTAAGGAGAAGCTGCAGAGTAACAAGAAGAGATATAATAAATAACATGGAGATGAAAAGGAGAATGGGAATGAACTCCGACATAATAGACTACATCGAACAGAAGAGGTTAACCTGGTACGGACATGTCAGAAGAGCAGACCAAAATCTGTGGATACATTGAATAACAGAGAGGATTCCGATAGGAAGAAGAAAGAGAGGCAGACCCTGAAGATCTTTCAGAGATGAAGTGGACGAAGCAATGAGAATAAGAAACCTACAGGAAGGGGACTGGCTAAACAGGAAAAATTGGAGAAAACGGTTGAGTGAAGGAAATATATGGAGATGATATATATATATATATATAATATATATATATATATATATATATATATATATCATCTCCATATATTTCCCCATTAGTCTGTAATACCGGTCCTAAGTACTTAACACTTAAGTACTATCACCATCGCACAGACTGTCACACTGTGACAGTCTGTGGCGTGGTCCACACCCGAGGCGTGTAGGTGATTTTTTTTAAAGACCCTGCCAATCCTTCACTCCTTAAATCCATGAGGAATTATATGACTATGTTGTTCTATCGGCAGAAAGCCAGCAAGGCTCGCAATATGCAACATCGGTTTTTTGCTAGTAGCACAACCAGTAACGCAGTAATTCAGTTCCAGCAGGGGATTTAAAAGTTTTCCGAAAAAGAACAGTTATTGGCGTTTTTTGGGAATGGCCCTTTAGGTTTAGATGGCCACTGCTATAGTATTTGTTTTTTTATAGCAAAATCTTCACTATTGTCATTATACAACCCCTTATCGGAACAGTGATAAACTTCATGGGAACTAAAAGCATTTTTTTAATTATTAGTCTATCTACCCAAATAAAAATGAAACGTTATCTGGAACTACAATAAGCGTAATTAATCTGCTCGAGGTCCAATTCTACTTCTGGGTTGTCATTTTCATTTTGAGTAGGATTAGTAATTATTGTTTCCTGACTAAGACCAACTGAATCTATTGATGCTTCACCAGCTTCACTAAGTAATCTTCACATAATTTCCTCATCTTACCGTTTATCGGTTGAGAGATTGTCGAATGATAACACAAGTCATCAATATTGATAAATAAGTGCGTACCAAATCGATGCACTAAACCGTAAAACAACACAAATAACACAAGATGCAAACAACCAAACAATGTAAAGACTATAATACTACTGCCGAATATCGTATCGAAATACTAAACGTAACACACAAACCGCATTTTCTAGATCTAGAAAAATATTGTTCTAAAATTCGCAAACTTGCAATTCTCAAACCTTTCAAATATTTTAATAGTCACATGCAAAGCATTATAGTTTCTAATCGTCATCATAAAAGGTCGGGACACTGGAAAGGATTAAGTTTATGTTTCTGGGAGTAGCAGATATGAGATGATAGCTGCCGAAATGCCGAATATGCCTATTTAAAAATTTGCATTTTTAAATTTAAACTTTTAGTTAATAATTTAATTAAAAATCCTTTGTAATAGTTATATTTTAGACCCAACGGGCTAAGTTAAAAAGACAAAACTTTATCGGAAACCATGTTCCATTATCAGTGTCTAGGAGTACATGAATGAAGCCACCAAGATTAAATATGTGGGTAAAAACCCGATTACATATGTTTAATTACATTTAGTTTTAAAATAATGTTGTAATGATATAGGATTATAGATTTACCGATGGATTAGGTAACATGGCGACATATGACTCCACGTTGAAGTTGCTAGTCCTGAGACGGTATGTCTTCGAGGACTGTATGAGTGCAACGTTTTGTCTTTTTAACTTAGCCCGTTTGGGCCTAAAATATACCTATTACAAAGGATTTTTAATTAAATTTTTAATACATGGTATACAGCCAACTACAGGAACGTAGATTCCTTGTGGATTTTAGTTAATGTTTTTATGTTTATGTTTTATAGATTTCTGCTTAAAAAACGTTGCGTCTGCATGCGTAAAATAATATAAAATAACACATTTTTACATATATTAGACGATAAGATGGAGCCCCTGATATATTGGGCCCTCCCGCAAGCTTCATGCCGCGGAGCATATGGAAGTACGTGGGCAGTGTACGTGGGGTACGCGTATAAAGTTAGGAAGGTAGAAAAAAGAAAAGATTGCTCACTATGTAACTGCGGGGAAAAAAACAAGAACGGTCTATGTCTGCTACGTTTGGAGTGCGCTAAAAAATAAGCACAGAACAGTCATATTAGATACCAGATATAATAAAACTCACAAACGTTGGAGTTTTTAGATTTGCGTGGTAAGGATTTGTTTTTAATATTAAAACAGGTGTGTTAATGAGGATGGAGTTTTCCTTCATTCTGCAAATTAATAGTAGGTTTATTTTAGCTTTTTGGTTCTAACTGGTATGCACAATTCATATTATTACTGCTATGTAGATTTTTATCAATTTATGACAACAGAAGCTAGGTCCTGGCCTTTGCGGACGATGTAGTTTTAATGGTCAGAACTAAAGGAGAACTGCTGAAGGTTTCCAAACACTTTGAAGTGAAGGTACAGTATGGAGTAATTATTAATGAGCAAAAAACAAAGTATATAGAAATGGAGCAGACCAAATATGAAGAAAGAAATGAGTTTGAGTATCTATGAGTAACCCTAATAAGTAAAGGGGAAGAAAGCCAAGAAATTGAGAATTGGATTTCTAGAGAAAAGAAGACAGCTTGATCTCTACATAAACTACTAAGCGCAAAAACATCTCCAGAGAAGCAAAATTGAGACTATACTGAACAGTTCTCTAACCCACGGTCCTGTATGGAAGCGAAACATGGACTATGAACAATATTCAAGAAAATATGCTGAACATCTGCGAACGGAGTATTTTAATAAATATATTCGGGAAATAAAAGATTATGAAGATATTTGGAGGAAACTAACAAATGCAGAGATGAGATAGCTGTACGGGAAACCAAAATTTAGCGAGATCATCAGAACAAAGATACTTAGATGGTTAGGCCATCTTGCGAGAATGACAGATGGAACATGGGCAAACGATTCGCTGCTGAGAAGGGAACGAACGAAGAGAAGAGGACGATCACGAAAAATGTGGCTAGAAGCATGTAAGGAAGACCTTATAAATTTAATATTTTCAAATTTTCTTTTTATTTGTTAATTTTTCAAATCAAGCTAAGTCAGCATTTGAAATTAATGTATTCATCCTTTTTCTGTAAATAATACTAAAAACCCTTTATATATTGTAATTATGCATTACGTTCCAGTAACTTTAAATGAACACGTTTTATGATTTTCTTTAAAGCGAGGGATGAAGGGATCAAAGTTTTACAAAAGAATGACAATAAATCTCTTTCATAACTTTCTAACGTTCGCTACAGTTCAGGATTCCTATATTCCTATTACTTCCCCAGGGTCTCCATCTCGTTATTTCACCCCAATATTCTGAGTGCCTTACTACGTGTTCTGCCTAACTCTCTTCTACAATGCTAACTCTTATAATTGTATTTTAGCTTATTGTCTAATCCATTTATTCGATTTTTGATCCCATAATATTATTTTACATTTTCTTTTCAATGGTCTTTGTTCTGCTATATTAATAATTTCGCTTCTGCAAATTAGAGATTAATTCCTCTTTTAAATCAATAGTAGTATTTCAATTTTAAATTTGTGTATTTTGATATAATTTTCAGTAAGAATCTAATTCATTATTTAATTTCAACATAGTACTCAACACATTACAATAAATAAAACCCCAATATAAAAAGTAAATAATTAAAAATGGCTTGGAAACGAACTATGAGAAATAAGACGTAGGTATTGTTACGTTGTTCTGTATGTTCGGAGATTAAGTGAAGCACGACGTGGTATAACTTACTTTATTTAACTCAAAAACTCACTTAATTATTAATATCAATACCTATCCCAGAGCCCGCCTCTGCTGGCTTATATAATAAGAACGAACTGGACCTTAACTAGTCAATCTTTTAGGCTGCTAACATATTCGGGAGTGTCTATTGGTCCGCCCTCTGCCTGGTAACTTGCCATGTAATCTCTCGACTAGTCCATAGCATTGATGGAGTGTAAATAGTTGCTTCATATTTAGAGCTTAGGTAGGCTAGCGGAAACAGAGGCACCAGTTTGTCCCAGTCTTTGGTTTTCATGCACAAACAAGGACGTACAGGTGTTGATTGTCCGGTTATGTCTTTCTACTATGCTGTCGGACTGAGGATGACGCGGTCTCGCTCTGGTCTTCTTAATACTTAGCAAAACCATCATGGTTTTCTAAACTTTCGATTCGAAGTTGTGCCCTGGTCGAAATAGAATGGAAGTGGAACCCCATGTCGGGAAACGACTTTATCAAGAACGGTCTCTCCAACTGTGATTGCTCGTTGGTTGGGTACTGTAATTACCTCTGGTCGTTTAGTAAAATAGTCCATAGCAACCATAAAATATTTATTTCTTAATGTTAGTACTGGAAATAATCTCAAAATGGCAACAGATATTCGTTCTCATGGAGTTCCGGTAATGTAATGTTTTCCCATGTTTCGTTTTGGAGCCTTTCTTGGGTTAAATGGAATTCGAATTTTCTACGTTTTGGTCGGACTTAGCTATAGCTTACTGTGGATTCTATATTTAGAGGTTTGATAGCATTGACTATATTGGCTTACAAATGACCATTGCGTTTGACCAAAACATTCTTGCGACAATGTTGTTAATTTGCATAATTTTTGTCTAATCCATAAAATGCTTCATTTTCATTTCAAATGTTCTAGAATGCAAAGATCAACTGCTTATATTTTCCGTCTTAAGTGTAATTGTTTAAGTAAAGAAAATAGAAGAATCGGACCTCTATAGGTACAAAAACTTATGATTGCTTTATACATCGGTACGACTTTGACAACACGATTCTTTTAAAAGTAAGATAGAGGCTATAAGGATCAATGATGTCGAAAACATAAGTAAATTACTATTAATTCTTGCTCCTTTTTTAGACAAAAGTGGGAGTTTAATAAAAAACTTTCCATATTACTACATTCAAAGCATCATTTTTCCAAACTAATATTATCTCTAGAGCACAATCTTTCTCACGCGGTCTCTCAACTTCTCTTGAGTACTATAAGGTAGGAATACTGGCTCATAGCAGGCAGGAATCTTGCACGAATAACTGTCAAAGATTGCATCAAATGTTCTAAATTTACCGCTAAGACTATTGAGTTCCTTGATGTCTGATTTACTCTGTGGGGGTAAATTATATTGGCCATTTTTAAAGATAGAAGTAGATGCCATATATCAAAATATTTCTTCTTTACGTGCCCTATCAGATTTATCCAACGTTGGCG
Source organism: Diabrotica balteata (assembly GCA_918026665.1). NCBI lineage: Eukaryota > Metazoa > Arthropoda > Insecta > Coleoptera > Chrysomelidae > Diabrotica > Diabrotica balteata. Next base: position 31,915,957 of record OU898279.1, on the reverse strand, counting down.
ATCACCATTGCGAAAGATTCTCGATCTTCTGTAACATGGAGTAATTGTGCTGCGTTTGATATCCCATTCAAATGTGTTCCGAAATTTTTAACAACGCCTATAAAATTTGAATTAATTCTCTAGTCAAAATAGATAAACGAGACTCAACGATAAACGAGACTAAACAATATATAATAAATATAAAATTGTAAGCCAGTAAAGTTTTTAGTAACAATTAATTATAGACAACAAAGTTATCAGCCTTAAGTACAATGCTATTAATTATAAAAAACAGAGTAGAAATATTGAGATATAAAGAATAATTCTACAATAATCTATATTTATCGATACAATCAGAGTCAGTTTATCTCCCAAAAATATTGTTACCGTTTGGACATTGCAAGAAGTACTGTTTGTTGCATGGTTCACGTTCAAGACCCCTACTCCAGATATGCCTAAAACCTACATGAAAATATTTTTTAATATTTTTCTTCAAATTACGTGTTATATCAATTAACAAAAACATATTTATCGTAAAAACAAAATATGTATGAAAAATAAGTAAAAAAAAATACTGCACAAAATATGGTAGGTACAACAGCATACACTATGTCCGTAAAGTATGGAACAAATTCGTTTTTAGCTAAACAGAGCATTTTAAGAAATAATCCTGAAACCGTCGATTTTTAATTTTAATTTACCGTGTTTTAAAATAATATTACCGAATATAATAATATAATATAATAATACTACCGAAGAGTGGGCAAAGAAAGAGAGGTGATTGTTGGGGTGTAGGTTGAATCTTATTGGAATTTTCACGTAATAATACACAAAAACAAATAACTTAAACTAAAACTGTATTGAAGTAAAAAAATAGCACATTTAAAATATTTGTATACAATCAATGTAAAAATAGCGTCCTTGTCGTAATGGTGTTGTGTTGACTCGAGATGAGCGTGGACTGTCCTGGCTTCTCCTCCGCTACTTGCATCCCCTCTCGAGGGGTGTACTTAACTTGAGGTGCAGTATACGGGGTTGCTCGAAAGTTTTAAAATATTTGAGTCTAAAGTTTTAACATAAGCCGCCTCCCTTGAACGCCTGCAGGGGTTCAACAAGTAATAAGGCTGAGCTAAAAGTTTCTTTCACTAAAGCTTAAGTCACTGATCTGTGGGTAGAACGCACACCTTTGTCACTGGTCGCTTGAAACAACCTCTATTATTTTTAATTGTCACTGCATGAACTATGCCGTCACTACCCGCATGTAATTGAGTCACTCTACCCAGGCACCATCGTAAGGGTTCAGTTCCATCTTCCTTCACCGTCACTAGACTTCCAATTTTGAGAAGACTGTTGAAATGTTTTTTCCACTTAACTCGCTGCTGGAGAGACGAAATGTATTCCTTGGACCACCTAGTCCAATAACCTTGGATCATTTTTTGAAGCCTTTGGAATCTGCTAAGGCTGTGTTCCTTGACATCTAAGAAGTTCCGTTCAGGTATTGCGGTCAATGTGGGTCCAATTAAAAAGTGTGCAGGAGTAAGAGGAAGTAAGTCGGAAGGGTCGTTGGACATTGGTGAGAGTGGTCGTGAGTTTAGGCACGCTTTAATTTGACATAAAACAGTGGAAAATTCTTCATATGAGAGAATTGTATTGCCAATGACGCGCTTTAAGTGAAATTTGACAGATTTTACTCCCGCCTCCCAAACTCCTCCAAAGTGAGGTGATCTTGGCGGTATAAAACTGCCAGTTAATACCTTCGGTAGTTAAATTGTCAGTAATAGTTGAACTATAGGTATTAAAAAATTTGACAAGCTCATTTTTTGCGCCAACGAAGGTACTACCATTGTCCGAAAGGATCGAAGCGCATTTTCCGCGTCGAGAAATAAAGCGTTTTAGCGTTGCTAAAAAACTTTCAGTGCTCAAGCTGCTCACGATTTCCAAATGTATGGCCTTAGTTGCTAAACAGATAAATAGAGCTATGTAACCCTTAATAGTTTTATAATTTCGGGTGTGTCGATCCTTTAGCAAAAAAGGTCCTGCATAATCAAGTCCACAGTTGTAGAATGGCCTAGAGGGAACAAGACGTGACGAGGGTAAATTACCCATAAGATAGGTTTCTAATTTAGGAGCCACCCTACAACAAATAATACAATCGCGAACGATTTTGCGAACCACTTGACGTCCATTAATGGGCCAAAATTTTTCACGAATGGAAGCTAATAGTAATTGAGGACCGCAATGATTTAAATTAAGATGCTCATTTCGTACAAGAATAGTAGTAAAGTAGTGTTTTAGAATCAAGGACAATGGGATGTTTTTTATCGTAACCAAAATCAGAATTATGTAGTCTTCCGCCAACGCGGAGTATGTTATCCTTATCGATAAATGGATTGAGGGTAAGTAGTTTACCTTTAGAGTTAACGTTACCATGTCTTTTAAGGTGTGTCAAATCGTCATAAAATGTTTCATTTTGTACTAGTCGAATAATATATTTTAAAGCATTATCTATTTCCTCACAAGAAAGGTTGTCAAAGCTCCTTCGTGTAGGAGAAAATTTACAATTGTTTACATACATGTTTATAAAGCGTAATACATAAGCAATAATGCGTTGTAGTTTTACAAATGAGGATATTTTAGTGATGATATCCAATTTCATCTGAACTCTTGAGATAAGGGCTGATACTGGTCGAAGCTCAGGGAGTTCAGAAGGTTCGAATGTTCTATTAGGCCAATGAGTTTCTAGTTTAGCTAGCCATGATGGGCCATGAAACCACATTTCAGAAGTGATAAGTGACGTAGGAGAAATTCCCCTTGAAAGAAGATCTGCGGGATTCTCAAGTGTATTCACGTAACGCCATGTGTGAGATTCGGTCAAAGTTTGAATTTGAGAAACTCTATTTGCCACAAACGTCTTTAACAAACTCGGAGCAGTCTTTATCCATCCTAGAACAATAGTGGAGTCGCACCAGTAAGTGATTTCTTCGAAATCTAATTGCATGCGTTGTTTTACCTTGTCTACCAACTCAGCTAGCAAGTAAGCTCCACAAAGTTCTAGACGCGGTACCGTGAGAATGTGTTTTAAAGGAGCTACTCTAGTTTTGGAACAAAGTAGATGACAATGAAAATTTTCAAAGTTTTCAGATGAACGAATATAAATGCAAGCAACCATATGCGGTGGTGGATGCATCTGAAAAACCGTGTAGTTGAATTGACTTGTAGTTTGTACAAATTACATGCCTAGGAATTTGTAACTGATTAAGTTTAACCAGTTGAGTCTGATATGTAACCCATTTCGTAAAGATATCCATGGGAACGACTTCATCCCAAGAAATTTTTAGTTTCCACAAATCTTGTAGAATAATTTTAGCTGTTATAGTTACAGCCGAAAGCAAACCTAGTGGATCAAATATTTTTGATATAGTGGAAAGAATAAGTCTCTTTGTAACTTTACACTTGTGCTCTATAGGTTGAACATTGAAATGAAAAGTGTCAGATTTGGGACTCCACAATAAGCCCAAAGTTTTGACAGTATCGTCAGCTCCAATTTCCAAGGAAACATTATTTTGATTGTCAAAGTTTAAAATAGGTGCGTTTGACTTCCATTTTCTCAATTGAAAACCATGACGAGACAATAATTCGGAAGTAAGTGATTGAATACGTTTGATATCTTCTATTGTAGAACCACCTGTGTGAAGATCGTCGACATAAAAGTCCCGTAAAATTATAGAAGATATGTCGGGAAAATCGGTTGCATACATATGTGCCACTTCTTGAAGACATCTAGTGGCAAGAAAACTAGCAGAAGCAGTACCGTAAGTAACGGTGTTTAAAGTATAAGTTTCGAGAGAGTTTGTATGATTAGACCGCCATATGATCTTTTGTAAGGAGCGTTCTTCCTCCTTTATCAGAATTTTTTCGATACATCTTTTCTATATCAGCTGTTACTACAAAATTATGTTTACGAAAACGTGAGATGATAGTAAAAAGGTCATCTTGTAAATTAGGTCCAACCATAAGAATGTCATTCAGGGAAACACCTGAATCTGTATTGGCAGAACCGTCAAAAACAACACGAATTTTATTGCCTTTATAGACACAATGATGAGGAAGAAAGAACTCATAGCCTGTGGTTTCAAAGGGTGAAACGGACATATGGTGTAAGGATAAATATTCATTGATAAATCGAGTGTAATCATCTTTTAATTCAAAATTCGCATTAAGTTTCCTTTCGAGAGAATAGAACCTTTTTGTTGCTGTAGTCTTAGAGTCGCCTAGATTGTCGACGGAAGATTTCAAGGGAAGTGATACTACAAACCTACCAGAAGAATTAAGAGAGGTTGTTTTTAAGAAGTGATCTTCACAAGAAAGTTCTTCGTTAGACAAAAATTTTGTTTTTGGGCATTCTTCAATTTCCCAAATTTTTGAAGTTGATCTTCTATGCTTAACTTGTTTATGGTCGACAAATAGCATGAAGTTGTGGCTGCAAGGGTATTGTTTGGAAATAATGGACCTGAGATAATCCATCCAAGTTTAGTTTTTTGAAGAATCGGTTGTCCAGGTGATAATTTAATCTGACCAATACAAATTAAATTCCAGAAGATGTCTGCACCGATAAGAAGATCAATAGGAGATGAAATATTGAAGTCTGGATCAGCCAGAGTAATATTAGAAGGGATATTAAGTGTTCTCTTATCGAATGTGACAGAAGGTAAATTTCCTGCAATTTCAGGAAGCACTAAGCAAGAAATTACTTGAGAAAAGTTTAAAGTTTTGGACTTAAATTTGACCGATGTTCTGTAGCTTACAATAGAATTTGTTTGGTTTATACCAGAAATAGAAAAATGTGTTTTGGTTGTAGGTAACCTTAGAAGATTTAATAGGCGCTGGGAAATGAAATTACTTTCAGAGCCATTATCTAGAAGTGCACGAGCCTCGTGTTCATTACCTGAGATGTCAAAGACGTTAATTTTTACAGTTGACAGCAAAGTAGTAGAGTTGTGCTCAAACGAAATGTTACGTGCTGTCAGTGCATTAGACCCTTCTGATGTACCTGGACTAGAGCAAGGTAAACTGCTGATGGTTTGATTACTGGTTTCAGTAAGCTTTGGTGAGTTACTTTGAAAGTGTAAAAGTGTGTGGTGTATTTTTCCACATTTACGACACCCGGAAGATTTGCATTCCTTAGTGAAATGACCACTACGAAGACAATTTATGCAAAGTCGCAAGCGTTTTGCTTCAGTATGTCTTAATGACGTTTCTAATTTGAGAAAATCAGGACAAGTGTAAATTAGATGTTTTTGTTTGCATAAAGAACAGTTGGAAGAATTATTCGTTGACAAGAAATTCTTGGATTTGGGATTGCCTGTAGATGAAAATTTGGGACGAGATTTTTCTTCTTGATGATTAATAGATTCTAAGACTCTACATTTACCTTTTAAAAATTCTGTTAAGCTACTCAAAGTGGGTAATGTGTTCTTATCGTCTTTAATTGACAGTTCCCATTCTTTGTGTGTGGCATTGTCTAGTTTCGTGGTAATTAAATATATAATAAGGGCATCCCAAGATGTTGTGTCTAAGTCTAAGGACTCAAGAGAGCGTAAATGTCTTTGGAAACCATCAAGTAAAGTGCGTAGATCATGATGCGAATTTTTTGAAACATTTGGTAGGTTAAATAATTTTTTAATGTGATTATTGACAAGAAGAGATTTGTTTTCGAATCTGTCTTTTAGTAACTCCCACGCAGTTTCATATGTTGCCTCAGAAATGTCCAGGTTACGTATTGTTTCTGCGGCAATACCTTGTAAAGATAATCTTAAATAGTGGAATTTCTGAATATTGGAAAGTTCTGTATTGGTATGAATGATGGAATTAAATGTGTCCCTAAAGAACAACCAATTTTCATAGTCACCCTCAAAGGAGGGCAAGTTAATAGCGGGTAACCTAATATTAATAGATCTTTGTGAAGCGTTTTCGGACGAAATTGTCGAATTTGAACCTTGAGCAGCCTGACTACAGGGTTTTGAAAAATTGGTGTCAATAAAATCTCGCACAGCGCTAGTAATATGGAAAAAACGGCGTTTCGAAAGACGACCTTTCAATGCCATGGATAGTATCTGCGTTTGCAGTGTAATCCTCATCAGAGGCCTCGATAAGTGATTGAGCGTTGTCAAAATCGTCAAAAAGTTTCTCAATTCTATCAAATCTAAGTTGTAAATCCCTAAAGTTAATTTGTTCTAAAGGTTTGTTTTTGATAGAATTAAAATACGTACTAAAACGGGTTACAGAACCTTTGATTGAAGAGCGTTTAGTTTTTGCTGTAGCGATGTCAGCCATAGTAACAATATAACTTATTCACAAAAGTAAAAATGTATGTATGTATATGCAAAAAAACAATTAAAATCAATTATGTAACGTGTGTAAAAATGTTTTGCGAATCAATAAAAAACTAAAAAAGATAATATTTCAACTTGTAATAATTTATAAATGTAAAATGAAAAAATTGAAATAAATTTAAGGACGCTACTATGTATTAATGTATAAATGAAAATATTGAAATCTCTAAATGTGTTAAAATTAAAATACCTGCTTTTAAAAATAAATATTTCCACTGAATTACATCAAATACAAATGTACCCTTTTAACGACCATAAAAGATAGGTAAATAAAGGAAATGTGCACTAACCTTTGAAAAGAGAATATACCTGCGTCTTTCCGATGATAAACTGTGTGAATGGGACGGCAAATTCCGTAGAAAATGAATTCAGCTTACATGGAATGAACAGCAAAATATTGTTGATCACTGGATAATATCCGGCTCGAAGGACCACTTATGTTGGGGTGTAGGTTGAATCTTATTGGAATTTCACGTAATAATACACAAAAACAAATAACTTAAACTAAAACTGTATTGAAGTAAAAAAATAGCACATTTAAAATAGTTGTATACGATCAATGTAAAATAGCGTCCTTGTCGTAATGGTGTTGTGTTGACTCGAGATGAGCGGTGACTGTCCTGGCTTCTCCTCCGCTACTTGCATCCCTCTCGAGGGGTGTACTTAACTTGAGGTGCAGTATACGGGGTTGCTCGAAAGTTTAAAATATTTGAGTCTAAAGTTTTAACAGTGATGTATACCATTAAAAGGAGAAAGTTGGAATATCTCGGACATATAATAAGAAACAGCACTAAATACAGATTACTGAAGGTAATCCTACAGGCTAAAGTATTCGGAAAGCGAGGAATTGGGAGAAGGAGAATATCATGGTTGAAGAACCTGAGGAAATGGTTCTCCACAACAACAACGAATTTATTTAAAGCAGCAGTTAATAAAATAATTATAGCCAGAATGATTGCCAATATTCGGAACGAATAGGCACTGAAAGAAGAAGAAAATAATATTCTAATATACATGGTGAATTACTTTCGAGTAATGACGTCACCGTCATTTTTTTTAATGGAATACCCCCATTTTGTCTCAATTTTCGGATTACTCTAGCTGAGCTGATTCCAAAAATGTATCACATGTTGATTCAAATTGGTATAGGGTGGACAAAAATACAATAGTTTTGTGTGTGTTCATAAAGTAACGCGCTAGTTAAATTCACAATATTATCAAAAATACTTATTGTCTAGCGGACAGAATATGATGAAATACATGACTTTATAGATGTTCGAACTGCAGCCCTTTCTGTATTTAACAGTAACCCAAACGTTGTACAAATTCTTGTTGAACCTTGTTCATTGTGTCTTGAGAAATATTGTTTATTGCTGTTCGAATTCTCTGTTGTAATTCTTGAATATTTGCTGGTTTCGTTTGATACACAACATTCTTCAGATGGCACCACATAAAATATTCCAAAGGATTGAAATCTGGTGACCTCGCTGGCCATTCAACAGGTCCATATCTACCTACCTTCTAACATCTACAGCATAATGTGGAGGTGCACCATTCTGTTGCAACCATAAACTTTGAAAAATATGATAAACTATGATAAATATCCAGAAAGACCTATAACGCGTTCAACAGTAAGATTGAACAGAAATTTCGAGAAACTGGTAAGGTTAAAAATGCACGGAAATCAGTTCGTCCCTCTGCAAATGCTGATACAGCATTAGATGTTTTACTTAGTTTTGAAGAAGATGCGCACACGTCTATGCGTAAAGTTAGTCGCGATATCGGTGTTAGTAAAACAACGGTACACAAACTATTAAAAGCTGAAAAATGGCATCCTCATAAAATTAAACTTATACAGGAATTAAACGAAGATGATCCAGATAAAAGAATGCAACTGCCGCCGAGATCCTCTCTTGGTACAAAACATAATTTTTTCTGATGAGGCCGCTTTTACGTTAAATGGCGAGGTTAACCGTCAGAATTGTAGATACTGGGCAAAAGAAAGGTAAATGTATAGGCTGCAATTGTAAGAAATCGAATCATCGGACCCTACTTTATCGAAAGTAATTTAAACAGACCAACGTACCCTGAGTTTGTAAGGGGATATCTCGTACCTACTTTTCGTAATTTGTTTCCCAGCAGACGTAATCCTGGAGGTTTTGATGAAAGTTAATGGTTGCAACAGGATGGTGCACCTCCACATTATGCTGTAGATGTTAGAAGGTACCTAGATGAAATTTTTCCGAACAGGTGGATTGGTAGACGTGGACCTATTGAATGCCCAGCGAGGTTACCAGATTTCAATCCTTTGGATTATTTTATGTGGGACTATCTGAAGAATGTTGTGTATCAAATGACAATAGCAAATATTCAATAATTACAACAGAGAATTCGGACAGCAATAAACAATATTTCTTAATACCAGAAACAAGGTTCAACAAGAATTTGTACAACGTTTGGGTTACTGTAAAATACAGCAAGGGCTGCAGTTCGAACATTTATAAAGTCATATATTTCATCATATTCTGTCCGCTAGACAATAAGTATTTTTGATAATATTGTAAATTTAACTAGCGCGTTACTTTATGAACACACACAAAAACTATTGTATTTTGTCCACTCTGTACCAATTTGAATCAACATGTGATGTATTTTTGGAATCAGCTCAGCTAGTGTAATCTGAAAAATGAGGGTGTTCTATTTAAAAAAAAAATTACGGTGACGTCATTACTCGAAAGTAATTCACCCTGTATATTAGAATATTATTTTAAAATACGGTAAATTAAAATCAAAAATCGACCTGTTTCAGGATTATTTCTCAAAATGTTCTGTTTAGCTAAAACAGAATTTGTTCCATACTTTACGGACACAGTGTATAAAGTACTATTAAGAGTCAGTGGGGTATGAAACAAATCATTTTACATGTAAGCCTACGTTGCATTTTGAACGCCTCATTTTTGCTCTATCGTGGCACAAACCACATCGAGTTGGTTTTTCCTGTGAAACTACTAAATGGTCTAGTCGATCATAGCGAATATCAATGTTTTCATTGGCTGATGGACGACCTCGAGAATAGGAAGTAGGTTTTTTCTGAATGAACTACCATCTCAATGCATTGATGGATCAATGAAAAATACCATTTTTTGCCGCGAATATAAATGCGATAAATACCAATATTTTGATCACTACGATCTACTCCGCCCATGTTTACTTTAAACTCATGTACGAGATGCGGTTGTTCTACCTAAAATAATAAATATTACTAGTATTACAGAGGAAGATTGTCTATTTTGTTTCATACCTGGATCATCTTCTTCTCCTTCTGTAAATACCGCTTTACAAGATGAATTGGTTGAAGTCCTGCTGAGTTTGAACAGAGCGTTACTAAATTATTGTCATGCCATGTTACTGCAATTATATTTTGATCAGCAATTTTTCTGTAGTCATATCTCTCTTTTCTTTTTTCATAATTTTTGAATCTTGTAAGTGTACTCCTGGTAAACGATTTTCTCTAACCGTGCCAGTGGCTAAAAATCTTTTTTCTGTTAGTTTTTCCATAAAGGGAATAGAGGTAACAAAAGTTATCAAAAACCAAGTGTAACTTTTCATTTGGCCATTTTTTTCCTTAACACGTCAGAATATTCCAATACGTCTGACTCCATAATCGGTATAACTTGTACTAATATTAGTTGATGATCCTTGGTATGGTTCAAACCAGTAAATATAGCCAAGACGTGATGTGCCAACCCATAATTTGTAACCGTATCTGATAGGTTTACCATGTATAAATTGTTTGCACGAATGCCTTCCAAAGTACGGAACCATTGCTTCATCTACACAATGCTTCGCCGTTAAAGGTCCGTACTTCATAAACTTCTTATTCAAATTTACAAACAAAGGCCTGACTTTTGCAAATTTATCTCCTTGTTCTAAGGTACAGTTATCTGTCAGATGAAAATTTGATATAATAAATTCAAATTTATCTCTAGTAAGATCTTCTGTCACAACTTGATTGTTAGCATCTCTGTCACGTTGCCAAAACATTCTCCTGTGAGGAATGTTTACATACCCACTCAATATGAGAGTTCCCAGAAAAGCTTTGACTTCATATTTTGAAACTTCTTGTTGACGATTCTTCTGTGAAGCATATCGATTAGTTTCTGTCGTTATCAGGTGTATGAGTTCTTCATAAAAAAAGGGGAAAACCATTCAAGGGGACTCTTAGAATCATGTTGTTCTGGAAGTTTTACAATAATACATTAGTCTTCCATCTGAACGTCTTCTTTTACCCATTGGTAGATTTTCTTTTTAGATCCTTTAACTGTTCTTTTTTCTCCCTGCTCTGGTAATGAAATATTATCTTGAGAATCGGTTACTAATGCGTCACCGTCATTATTTTGCACATTTATTTCAGCAGAAGCTTGTAATTGCGACCCAGGTAAATTATCAATGAACATTATATCTTCATCACCAGAGTCTGCGTCTGTTAAGACATCACATGCATTTATTGGAGGCATCAAAGTAATACTATCTACATTTGCTACTAAATTTTCATCATCTTCTAACATGCTAAGCGCATCCTCCAATGAAAAGCTGCTAAACATAAATAGTATGGTATTTTCCTGTCGTACAATATTTTGTACACTAAAATCAAATAGCCTAACTCTAGTTATAAAATAATAATTGATCCAATTTATAAATATAAATTGAAATATAAATGTGTTTTCTACAAGTAAACACAAAAAGAATATTTTTTTGTATACATTAAAACAAAATATTTACTCACTTAGCAAATCGTATTCCGAATTCGGCCATGTTATAAAAACTGTAAACTTTATTACAATATTATCGCCAAATATTTCAAAGCCAGCAATTCACAACTACACTCTATGGTTGGTTACTACATACTGAAAGTATTTAGGCGGTTATCAAGAAATATGATTCCTATAGATAATCAAGTTAAAAGATATTTGTGGTGTACAATTTATTGTACGTCAGGCATATCTGGGTTAATGTTCTCTGGGAGGTTCTTGCGAACTATACCAGTATTAGTAATGTCGTCTCGTCGGAAATGAAGGTGTATCGCCACCTTCTGGTTCTCGTTCGCTCTGCAAAGGGCTGCGACCGTCGTAGGCGAAGAATTTTTGCTAAGTCCATCTTTGGGTAAGCACTTGGTGAAGTATTGGTTCGGTGTCTTGTCTTGATGAAGGCAAGCTATTTCTTACATGACAAAAGTCGAAAGAAAAAATATTTTGTTGTTGTAGAATAAACTTAGACTTAGAGTTTGTAGTGGTAGGTGGAGCAGGGACTCTAGAGTGCAGGTGACTTTAAAAGAGCCCGTGAGGGACTAAACTGGCTGACTGACAATCGCTATTTTATGTGCGCGTATCGAGCAATATTTAGGGATTTCCAGATCGATTGGCCAATGGGAAGGACTTAAGACTGGGCGATGCGCATCGGAGTGCGCACTAGTCCACGGACTATTGCACTCGATGACAGTAACAGTTATAATATAATTTAATTCTCATTCTTTCCTCATTAGAGGATACAGGAATAAAGCGCTTAACGCTAGCCTGAATTTGAATCGGTTAGGGAACCATATTGGAGTTCTATTACCCAGGACTCTCACATGAAGAGCATTTGGCTGATAGTTGTGCCCTTATATATGGGAGAAAATGATGGCGCAAGTATTGGAGCGCAGTTGAGATATTCCTGTTTTAAACACGAATTAATAGACTTCGCTCCAATGAATTATTACACCTGAACGTTATTATAAGGAGTGAATAAGTCAAGCTGGTTTTAATCAAATTGCTTGCTTGCTTCTTCGTTCAGCATCCTTGTACGAGCTGTTGAGTGAGAAGGTCACTGCCTAGGCATACTTTCTCTGTAACAACAGCGGCAAGGAGTTTGAGACCGCTTGTGTTAAAAATAGCAGCCCTTCAGTTTGTCCGAAGAGGGTGTTGGATTAGACGAAAACCAACGAGGCCTGGCCGTTGGCTAAACAATAATTTGATATAAGGTTGAATGCTCGAATAAATGAACTTTTATTAATTAAATCTTGCCCAAGTACTTTCGTTTCCTAGAGCATCTTCAGGGACATTTCGTCAAATTTGACGAAATGCCCCTGGTCACGTAAGGCGCGATAACATGGAAAATTCTCCACAAATCTCATTCTTTTTTTAGACCATAGCTATCTGAGATGAATTAACTGTGCCCTTAGAGTGAGTAAGAGCCATTTAGTTAAAATCTGTAGGATATTAATTAACTGTTGCATTAGACTTTGGGCATATAAATATTTTTAAATTATATTATCATTCTTTTATTGTTCGCCTTTTTGCTTCTTTTATATTTCATATTTTTTAACCTTATGCTCTAAGAGACGAGACGCCATTGATAACGTTGTTTACAAAGGCACTTTTACGATTCGATGTTGAACAAAAGAAGAGAAGTACAAGCGGTAGGGTCAAGTATAATACGCGTTACTAGGAGGGATACATACCAGAGACGTACCAGAATACTTGTCAGTTATAAAAACTAATATTTCGAATAATACAGAATAAAGTTTATTTTAAAGTATTAGAAAATAAAACATGAATGTTGTTTTTCATAGAACTCAAAATAATCTGAATGATCATAAAAATTGTTAATTGTTTCTTGAAATATTTCTTAATGATGGTAAATGAATTCCAATTTTTGTCAAAAAAGCCTTTGTGCTAATAAGTCTTCCATTATGTTTGTCAATAATTTAACAATCTTCAACTCTTTTTATTCAATTTTTTTCTGTTCACCATCTATTTATAAACTATTTACGAAATTGATATATGTTCGTTATTAGAGTAACCTTTTAACCCTTCCCATTCTTCGATTTTGATCATTTTTGGTAACACTGTAATTAAATATCGTCGCTGTTACTGCAATAGGTTGTATGTCAAAGTTATTCAGTTTTCAGTTTAAGGCATTTTCTAAAAAAAAAATCATCTCTTCTAGCATACTCCAAAATCTTGTATACGACATATTAATGGAGCGCGCGCTTCCAACTAATATATTATCTTATGCAGTTATGATGTTAAATTCGTTGCTGCAATCTGACGTATGTCAAACATCTGAGAGCAAAAAGTCACGTTTGTTTGGCAAGTGTTTTTGTTAATTGTACAATAGAAGTGTACTAGCATTTAGTGCTTTAACAGTTCTTATCATTTTGTTACAGAAGGTAAGTCACTTATTTACGAATATTTTACAATTAATACAATTTGCCTGATTAAGAATTGGACATCCTAACCTAAAAATTCTAGCCCAATATTTTTTCTTAAATATATCAATTATATAGAAAAATCATGAGAATAATACAGTAGTACTCATTTTTACATATCAACAGATGATATTCTATGTGGAAATCTATATATAACAATAATAAATATTCATTATTTGATCAAAGTTATTGACATAAGAGGACAAGATGGTTATCTAACTTAAACTGCACTAATTTGACATAGGATATATTGCTAATTTTTTGTTGCAGATGTATGCAGGAAATGGGGTTCAGAAAAAGACTAGGTACTCGAGAAGCTCTCTTCGGTTTGAATGTTCTTACACAAAGATGCCTAGACATTAATCAGAAAGTACATGCATGTTTTATCGATTTTGATAAAGCGTTTGACAGACTACGCCATGACAAACTAAGAGACAATCTTGAAAGAAAGGACATAGATGATAAAGATCTGCGAATAATTCTCAATCTACATTGGAATCAGAAAGCTAACATCAAAATAGAAAATGAGATATCACAAGTAATAGAAATACGTAGAGGAGTACGACAGGGATGCATTTTATCACCGCTGCTATTTAATGTTTATAGTGAAAGCATCTACCAGGAAACCCTTTTGCAAGCAAACGAAGGATTCGTCATCAATGGAGAGGTTGTAAATAATATTTGATACTCAGACGACACTGTACTATTTGCAAGAACAGTAGAAGAATTACAACGATTACATACAAATATAAATATTGCCTGCAACAATTATGGCATAAATATCAATATCAAAAAAACCAAGTATATGGTCGTCAGTAAAAACGTGACACAACCAGCACATATTAGTATAAACGGCATTCAAATTAAAAAAGTATCAAGTTACAAATACTTGAGGACTTCAATAAACGAAACTGGAGACTAAAACAATGAAATGAAAAGACTCATCGAAATTGCCAGGGCCACCTTCATAAAGAAGAGGAAATTCTTCTGCAACAGAGATATAAGCATCGTTCTACGAATAAGAATGCTAAGGGGCTACGTATTTAACACGCTATTATACGGTGTAGAGGCCTGGACTCTCAAACAGAACAACATAAACAATACTGAAAGTTTTGAGATGTGGTGCTACCGTCGAATGCTGAAAATAAGTTGAGTTGAAAGAGTCACAAACTTTAAGTAATACGAAGGATAGGAAAAGACCCAGAAATTCAACGATCAAACGAAGAAACTCGAATAGTTGGGTCACCTGATGAGAGGACATATATACGCCTTACTTTAAAATATAATACAAGGAAAAATAGAAGGAAAACGGAATCCAGGCCGTAGAAGATTGTCATGGTTGCGTAATTTGAGAGAGTGGTTTGGCTGTACCACTAATAAACTCTTTAGGTCAGCTGTAAACAAGATCAGGATAGCCTTGATGATTTCCAATCTCCGATAGAAGTGGCACAAGAAAGAAGAAGAATGCAGGAAATACAACTAGGTGCATGGACAACTGAGTCTCCAAGCAGCTGAAATAGAAAGGTCTGACTCTCCAGATCCTGAAGAGAACATGAATATTTCGAAGAGCATGATAAACCAAGTTATTTTTTTCAGTACAAAGAGCGACAACTGCGGTAAGTCAGATTTGGTTCAAGATTCCACCACAATTATACCGAACGAAAATCTGTTAAAATCTGGAACTAGCGTTTAAAATAGCAGTATTTTGAATGACAAATATTATGGAAAGTTCAGCCAAGGTAACACTGAGGTTCAAGAGGCATCTGCATCTGATACCGAAAACCCTTTTGTAGATTCTGGGTCAGAATACCTCCATCAGAGGGTGAAGATAGTAAAATTATTGAAAATGAAGAAGCACATAATTAAACGGAGAGACAGCATCTTAATTGAAATATCGAAAACCATGGTCGAAGAGGCAACAAAAGGAAACGTAAAGGCGAAGGTATTCCTAAATTGTGGAAAAGAAATAATAATGCAGATTTTAGACTACATGGAAAGGCTTATAGAGGATTTAAGAAGAACTATGATGGAGTTTACAAGCAAAATGTCTTGGTCTTGCGAAAACGCAAGAACAAGACGAAGACCGATTTTGGCAACACTACTTGTAAGAAGACAGATCTGAACGAGTATGCTATCAACATAAATGAAGAGAAACTCAATCACTTGAGAGTCGCAGAAAAATGATATCAACAATTCCTTGCAGGTAGGACTAAAGACCAACATGAGCAAGATGCATAAAATGACTTCTATGGTGCGAAATCCTAATATTGCTTTTGATGGAAATGACATTGAGCAGACTGCGTCGTGTAAATAATAGGGGCATGAAATTCGGTTGTTCAGAGATAACCAGACCTGTGAGCTCCCACGTTGAGAGCATTGGAAGAATCACATTGCTAAACTGGAGTTGGGCAGAACACATAGTCAGATTACTTGACAACCGATAGACATATTATCGAGTGGAGACATTACGAAGTAGAGACCACCCACCAACCAGATGGACTGACCACCTGAAGCGTATTGGCAGTAACTGGATGTAAGCTGCACAAACCAGAGACAGGTGGAAACAGCTGAAAGAGACGTCCAGCAGTGAGTGTGTACAGGTTTATGATGGTGATGATGATGGTATTAAACTCAACTCATTTTATGAGTGTTATAATAATTTATTAAAATTCTTTCCTCTTTTGGTCTAGTTTTGAGGATTAGAAAATCTTGGATTTAACCACAGAAATTTCTTCTTTCTATCCTGATATTCACTCCTCCGCATCTATGTCGTCATAAATAATATTAAAAATTATAAAAACTGTATATTGTCCTCGTCAGAGATATATTTAGAGTTATACATAAAGTCCTACATGTAACTTAAGTTACCCTAGTTATTTATATGAGGGGTGATTCAAGTTTAACTGGGAACTCGTAAGTCCGCTGTAATATCTCATAATCAGTAGGCTGTAAATAAAGGGGTCAAAACCAATTATTAATACTTGTGGCAAATATTCTCGACTCCTCTCTCTAATTTATTACCCGATTAGTTCCGTTTCTAATAGGCGGGTTTAGTTTCCAACGTCTGTTAATTATTTGATAATTCGACTTACAACTTAGCAGACTAGTTTAGCCGGTGTTATGCTGTAGCATTAGTACACCTTCATTTTCTTAAAAATCCCAGCCGGTTTGGAAATGGAGATACTTTTTAAAATACTTTGAAAAATATAATGGATGTTAGCTTAAAACAGAATTTATATAAGAAATGAATATTGGATAATCATTTTATTATTTTATTGGAAAAAAGCCACAATTAAAGATTAAAATAAGTTTATTGACGTTTCAATTTCTATTTCGGAAATCGTTCTGAACATAAAAACATTAATAAATTAAACAAATTTTATTTTTTGTTACTTGGTGAAAAATTCTTCTAATAATTCAATTTTATCTGACTCATTGATATTGACAATTCAGACACATTATACATTTTAAAGTAGACGACTTTAAAATGATATTGCCAATATTCCTGAGTTGCGTTCCTGGGACGACTTTCTTGTAAGATAGTTCATACGACTACATGAATCAAGTTTAACTTGATAATATCCGTCAGAACAAAATCATTTATCGTCAGCATGTATTTCGTCTTTAAAAAGACAACCACATGCCATGATACAGTAAAATTCTCCTGTTAGTGATTCCATAATAAATCATGAGGAACAATCCAGGAAAAAAACCTCATAATACTATCCCGACATGGTAGATATTTGGTCTTACATTTAGTTTACTCTCAATAAGCACCAAATTCTAATTGTATATGTTTGTTATTTAATTAACATAAATTATGTTACTGACATAATTAACATAAATTATCCTCTATATGTTACTGACTTACTAATACTGATATTTTCCTTTTATTAACTTTCTCTTTTAATATATGTAACCAGATCCTACTGCATTCTGCCGAGGAATTCACGACACAATTGGTCTCCTTTAGCATAATTAAAGCCGCTTCTTTAAAAAAAAAGTTATATGGATTGTTCGACGAATGTACGACTGTTTTGGATTATTGCGAAAACGGATATTTTACTGTGCAAGTAGAAGTATGAAAGTAAATTGATCTAATCATTATTCCAATAAAAAATATCTACTGTTAGTATGACATCTTAACTAAACTTATTTCAGTTAATAGACGTTCAGATAGACGCAACATTTATTGTGAAATTTAATCCGACAAGAACAAAAATTTTTAAGCAAATACTCCTACAAATAAATGCAATGACGTCTATGAAGCCAAATGTGTTCATCAGACATTTGGGTTGGGTTTCCGTGAAATGTAAACACCGAAGAGGCATGCGGGTTTCTTTGATATTACACTATTTTATTACTTTATTAGGTACTACAACTGTAATAACAATAAATATTATATGTTTGATATAAATGAACAGAAATAGGCAGAACGATGGTTCAGAAACCAGAAAGAGAATCTAATATTTCCTTTGTTAGTTTTAAATATTTGTTTGCCTTGAGTTGATGTACTCTTAAAAGTTCCGAAAGTAACGGGTATAACATACAGGCTATTGCTAGTTAAAGTACCGAGTCGTTACAGATTTTAAAGTAACGAAAATTTACATACAGTTTCATATATCACCGACTGATTTTAGTTTTAAAAACCGTCCATATATAGGTGTCCGATGAAGAGAGGTGTCCGTTAAGAGAGAGTTTAGTGTAGGGTAATTGTTTATTGAAGCCAAAAATGCCGAGATATGTTTTAGATGTAGTCAACTTTATATATTTAATGTACTTTCTTCTTTTACTGCTGAGAAAACCAACTAGGGTCCTTTGCGACCAGTTCAGTCCGTACATAAACGTGTGTGTGATACACTCTGTATTAGTGAAACAAAACTAAAGTCGGTTTTGCAAAAAGCAAAAAAAAGTTGGCAAAGTGAACCAAATGTCGCACAATATAAATCTCGCCGACAGCCAAAGACTATAGATCTACCCGAAGGTTGCAAATTTCAATTCCGTGAGACAATATATAAAATGTGAGAAAAGAATGAACATGTTTCTTTAGATTCAGTACTACAAAAATTAAAAGACAGAAATATATTTGAAATTTCCAGAACAAGTCTCTGGAGAGTTTTAAGACAGGTTGGCTTTAAGTTCAAAAAGGAAGATAATAGAAAGGCTTTGTGTGAAAGAGCTAGTGTCGTTCACAAAAGAATAGAATTTTTAAGAAATTATAACAAATTTAAAAAATAATGTTATTTCTTCGTTTATTTAGATGAAACATGGATTTTTGCTAAAGGCGGTATCAAACCAATTTGGCAGGACGAGAGTATAAAATCCATAAAACACATCGATAACGAGGGAAAGAGATATATTACAGTGCATGCAGGTGAAAAACATGGTTTTATTGAGGGAGCAGATCTTGTGTTTTCATCAAAATTAAAATCAGCCAATTATCATAATAATATGAATACGGAGATGTTTGTGAAATGGTTGAAAAAAAACTGTTGACAAGTTTACATGAACCATCCGTTATAGTAACCATTCGGAAATTTTAAATTAGCAACCAACATATACCTGGACCATAGATGAAATAAAAGAATGGTTAACGAATAAAAATATTACATTTCCTCAATACTGTTTTAAGCCTCAATTACTAACGTTAGCTAAAAGTCATGCACAAATAAACATATATATCTTCTTCTTCTTAGAGTGCCGTCTCCCTACGGAGGTTGGCAATCATAATGGTTTTGCCATTATAATAGCCATCATAATGACTATCATTGCCAATTCAATCCAATTGAATATATTTGGGAGATATGCAAAACATATAATAACCATATTGGATACAAGAGTTACAGTAGTGAGGCAGTCTTCGAAACGTGATAACAAGCATTGGATATTGCCACTCCTGAAATTTTGGAAAAAAGTGTAAAAAAATG
Source organism: Diabrotica balteata (assembly GCA_918026665.1). NCBI lineage: Eukaryota > Metazoa > Arthropoda > Insecta > Coleoptera > Chrysomelidae > Diabrotica > Diabrotica balteata. The sequence goes on along the minus strand of OU898279.1, from coordinate 31,896,410 downwards.
TAAAGAATTAATTAAAGAATGGTGGATCCGTGAAAGTCGCATCGAAGCAGTTAATCCTGTTATAATTTACCATCCGAATGAGGATAGCGACGACAATAATTATGACTGTGAAACTGATGGTTGATGATAGTTGTAGGAAGTTTGGAAGAATAAGAGAAAAAGCTTTTTTTATCACTTAAGTATTGTTACACTTTAATATAAATCACTTAATTCAAAAACCAGCTTGTTTACAATACTAAACTCAATGATAATAATTATATATTTCAAAATCTGAATTACAACTGTTCTATAAACGATCAACTCTATATTTATATCATGACTTCATATTTAAATCTAAGGTTTATACCTGTCATAACAGTATTTTAAAAATGGGAAGAATTTACTATTGTACAATTCAGCACATTGGACCATTTAAATCGATACCTTAAACCGAATTTAAAACAGTCATATATTCGTGGAATTGGAGTATAGTGTGTTGAATGGTAGGATTTTAAAAAAGTTTATATCCTCATTACACAAAGTAATATATATATATATATATATATCTATATATATATATAATATATATATATATATATATATATATATATATATATATATCGGTTTTTACACGAAGTAATAACTAAATATATTGTCAATCTCTTAAAAATATTCCTGAAGTATTTGAATAATAATATATATGTAGTTCGTTCCTGTAAACATCAGAAATAAGTATAATTTATCACCTCTTACGTAGAAGAATATATTAAGCTGTTTAGAAACAATTTCCTTTCCTCGTCTTTTTACCATTAAGCTCCCACTAGGACATTATGGTGATTGTTTGTTTTTTGAGCGACTTGGGGGAGAAAATGGTTATTTCCCTTTTACCTTTTTATTTTATTTGTCATTCGATGGTGTAGCTTCACACTTACCAAAAAGTATTAGTAATTTTGATCTATTAAATTCATTATTAAATGGACATACTAAAATACTAAAAAACTTTTATTATACGAGTTTATTCGATTATTCTTCTTATTGTTTTGTTAAAAGTGGAGTTTCATTTTTGCGGTGGGTGTTTTAAATTTTATTTTTCTATGAGAAAATCCCTGGCCTCCGCTAATCTATCGTTATTTTTTAGTTGTAGATCTTAAATTGCCTAGCATTGTGATAAAAAAAGGGATGTCCTTTTTCTTTCATTCGTTCGATAAAGACAGAATATTCAATGTTTCAAGGTAACTGCACATTTACTACTTATCTTAAATCTAAATGTAATCAGTCTGCGATCTATTCAGAAATCAAGTTTGGGATTAGTTAGGTTAGGTTTTAATGTACTTTGTACCAGCCGTATATTATGTAGTGTAGGTTATTTTGGAACTAATCTCTAAATTATATTGGTATATTCAATAATATATACAAGCCACATTCCAAAAGCTTCCAATTTTCTCATTAAGTCAACATTAACAGTCCTAATTAAATTTCCTCATATTCAAAAAGGCTGCTCTTGATTAGCAGTATTTCATTTTGTCCACTTGCTCGATATCTTTATTTTTTATCTGGATCCTTGTAATGACTTTCCCCCTCTTGGTTTTTGTTTTCTTTATGTTTATTTTTAAACCAAACTGTTCCCCAGTATCACAAATTGTGTTTAGTAACGTGTGCAGGTCTGACTCACTTTCAGCGATAATGACTGTATCGTCAGCATAACGGATGGTATTTATATTTTCACCATTTATCTTAATCCCTTCTGTACTGTTTTCAAGTGCTTGCGTAAACAACTCTTCGAAATATATATATTAAATAGTAATGGTGAAAGTACACAGCCCTGTCTCACTCCTCTACTTAAGGAGTGCGTTGCGTTGCGAATCTGTGCTACTTCCATCTAATGTTATCACAGCCTATTGGTTCCAATAGAGATTTCTCAATATGTTATTGTCATTTTTGTCGAGTCCTTTTCTCTTTAGACATTCAATGAGAATGTTATGTTTAACTTTGTCGAAAACTTTCTCATAGTCTATAAATGCAACGAAAAGATTTTTTTGTTGGTCTCGACATTTTGGGGCAAGAGTTCCGAAAGCCAAACTGTCTATTACTCATATCCGCTTCGCACTTTTCGTTTTTCGACGTATTTCTGATTCACAATATCCAAAAAAAAAATTTTATATATGATGCCGAAATAACTCTGGGAAAAAATAGCATGTGGTGGTGGGTGATTCTGAAGAAAAACTGTGGTTACAAATTGTGAGAATTTTAAATATCTAGAAGTCACATTCTATAATACAGAACGTTTACTGTTAACATATGGATCAGAAAATGTCTGTACTAAATAAATAAAAAAAAGGTTTAGAGACGAATTACTGGAAAAGAAGCTATAGGATCTTTAACACAGAAGAAATGATGGGATGTAAGTGGCAAGGTGCATGGGACAACCACTTACTCGAAATTAAAAGAAATTAAACCATCTATAAAAACGTGGAGGAAGCAAAACACAAGTAGGGCCAACCAAATTAGAATTGATAGATTACGTTTAGGTGATACAGGAATATCACATGTATATTTACTTGACGGAAAGAGTCAATCGGTTACGTAATAGATGTAAGACAACTCTAAATGTAAAACAGTTTTAAAATTTATACAAGAAAAATCCAACAATAATCTTTCCGACGATCTAAAGAAATTATCAAACGAAAACTGTAACATAAAAAATATTGTAATTTTTCCTTAAAGAAACTCACCTTTTTCATCTATTGAAGCAAGGGACAGTTTGGTTGAACGAAGATATGCGACCACGTTGGTGACCACGTGCAGAAGTTATCGTGAAAAGTTTCGTTTCGTGATATGTTTGCCGGCCAAAATATCTTGTAAGTACCTATTTTTCGTTTCCTATATTTTTGCTACCATTTATAGCTCGATTGGATATTATCAAAAGACCTACGGAATTTACACCCATTTTTAAATCTCCTCCGCTTGTAGCTATCGAAGAAAAAATTTTGCTATAAAAAATTTACATATGAGTCTAAAGGCTGAATTTATTTTCTTTTAGACAATTACTTTTCATATTCATACATTTGGTAATAAATTAATTAAGTAATTGTACCTTAATGTCCTCCTCCTCCTCCTCTATCCTTTATCCTTCGTAAGGATGTGGTGACGTTATGCTGTTTGATGAATGGTTGCTATCCATTCTTCTCTCTCCTAGGCGAGTTGTGCTGAATCAGATAGAGAGTAACTGGTAGCGCACTTTATTTGGTCTGACCATCGGAGTGACCATCTTCCTTGAGTTTCTTTTTACCATCTACCTTGCCTTCAACCACCAACCTCTCCATGCCTTCATCTTCATTGTATGTGCATCATTTTACGATATACCCACATTTCAAAGGCCATTATACGTCGTGAGTCGGTTTTATTGGTCCAAGTTTCTGACGCATAGGTAGCGATAGGAAAGATAAGCGTCCGTACTAGGCACAGTTTCGTGTTCCTGGTTAAGTCCGTATCTTTTCAGATTTTAATAAGTTTGACCGTTGCTGATCTAGCCATTGTAAGGCGTCGACGTATCTCTTGTTCGCATCCACCATTGTGATAACAGAACCTAAGTAATTCAAACGGCTTACCACTTCAAACCCCGCCACGATTCGTATTTCCGGCTGGTTACTTTTAATTCGATCGATTATCATTACCTTGCTCTTCTGTATATTATTAAGTCCATATTCACGACTAATAGTATCTAGTCTCTTAATGATATATTCAAGATTATTTGTTGATGATGCTAGTACTAAAGTGTCATCAGCATAACGGATATTGCTGATTTTTCGGCTTTCGACTGATATTTATCCTTGTCATTCGTCGAATACAATGCGCATGATATGTTCGCTGTATATATATTGAATAACGTGGAAGAAATCCCTTGTCCCTAGTGGACAAGGGGAACAAGATCTGAAAACACTTAAGATTACCAACTTGAAAAACAAAGCAAAGAACAGAACAGAATGGCGGAAAATCCTAGAACAAGCCAGGACCCAGAAAGGGTTGTCGAGCTACTGATGATGGTTGTCATTTTACTCAAATAGTGTCTTTTAAATGTTAAAGGGCTTCTGTCAAATAACTGTCAAAGTGTTTGGACGCGTTTAAGAGTTCCTCAGGAAAATTTAAATATTTAAGTAGTTCTAAAGTCTTTTTTTATTAGATTTCGATCTCTTGTGAAGTGCAGAAGTGTATTTCAAGATATAACACAGGGTGTTTTAGCGTTTTTGTTTTTTTTTTGCTTTATATTTTAAGTTCTGGTATTCTGTCAACTGTACTGTAAGTAGAAATTTTTTATTAATTTTTTTGTTAAACGTCGTGCCCCGTCATGTCCGCGGGCAAAAATGGTATCTCTGGGAAGGATCCACCAGATCCTGGTGTAGAGGACATTGAATTTAGAGATAGGAATGATATTAAAAACAATATTGATAGCAAAAACTTGAGTTCAACTTCGCCTAAAACAAATATTCAGAAAAATCAGGTATTTAACTCAGCTAATCGATTTAGTTCTAGTGATAATGGTCCTTTTTTTATATTTGTTCAACATATTAATTTAAATTTAGGTCGTTTGCATCCAATGAAACTTGGAGAGAAACTACTTTCATTATCCAATTATGATAAAAATATTATAGAAATTGTTAGTGTAGGTAAAAACCGTATCAAAATCCAAGTAGATTCAGGTGCTGTAGCTAATAAGTTAGTTACAGAAGATTTTTTTGAAAAAAATAATTTAATAGCATATATTCCAAATTATTTAACAGAAAAAAAAGGTCTCGTTCGTGGAGTGGATACTACTTTAAGTGAGAATGCATTGCTCAACACTATTAAGTCTAATATTCCTATTAAAAAAGTTTATAGAATGACTAGATTAGTTCAAAATAATGGTATATCTGAAAGAGTTCCTAGACAAATGGTCATAATTAGCTTTGAGGGTAAATTAATTCCCCAATATATTTACATTAATAAAGTTAGATGTCCAGTTGAAATATATGTTAGTCCGGTTATGCAATGTTTTAATTGTCTTCGATATGGTCATTCAACCACCCAATGTAAGTCACAAAAAAGATGTAAAAAATGCGGCAATGAAGGAAAAATTGGTTGCCCTGATCAATGTATTGCATTTTGCGTTTTTTGTAAAAATAATAACCACGAGTCAATTTTTAAAGAATGCCCCGAATATTTGAAACAAAAGAAAACTAAAGAAGCTATGGCTAACTTAAATATTTCGTTTAAAGAAGCTGAAAAAGCTATTGAAAATCCAAGTTATTCCAGTTTAGTTCAAAAAAACAAATTTGCACCCTTAACTACCTGTGACACCGATTTCCCTCCATTAAAAAGCTCTTCTGCTAAACCTTCGAATTCTAACACTGCTTACAAAAATAATAATACTCACAAGCATATATCCTCCCCTACAGTTAGTCCCCCCAAAAAAAGAAAAAATTGTGATACATCTCCTAATTTTCCTCCTATTCGTAGAGAATACCAGACCAGCTTCTGTTCGGGATCTATATTTCAGTTTGGAAACCCTGATCCTCCTAATGAATACAATAAGTTTATCAGTCAGCTGAGTGCTTCACTTAAAAATTTGATCCAACAAAGTATCCAGGATTATTGTAATTCTTCCTCAAATGTAGAATCTAATCTTAAAATGTACGAAATTGAATTAGAAAATAAAATTAAAGATATTATAGGTAATATTTTTACATAACTTTAATGGCTTCCAAAAGCATTAAAATTATTCAATGGAATATTCGTTCGCTAAATGCAAACAAATATTCTTTAAATCAATTACTTTTTGAAGAACGTTTTGACATAGCTCTTTTATCAGAAACTTGGTCCAAACCATCTGATACTGTTTGCTTCAATAATTTTAATATAGTTAATAAAAGTAGAAGTAAGGGATATGGAGGAGTTGCCGTAATTTTAGCAAATAACATTATTTATGAGCCCATTTCATTCGTTAACAATTTCAATCCTAATCTCGAAGTTTGTGGTGTAAATATTAATATTGACCAAAAAATTTATTCTATTCTGAGTGTGTATCGTCCAGCAAAAGTTAGAGTAACAATGCAAGATTACGTTAGTCTTTTTTCTCAAATTAACAATGATTGTATCATTACCGGAGATTTTAATGCTCACCATGGATTATGGGGATCCAATTTATGTTCCGTCGATGGTTATATACTAGTAGAAGCATTAGATGCATTTCCTAATCTAGTTGTTGTAAATGACGGGTCGGCTACTAGAGCTACTCCTCCAGGACATATCAAATCGGTTGTAGATCTCACTATTATAAGCTCTAGTTTATGTTCAGCCTTTGACTGGACCGTTCTTTCAGATACCTATGGATCCGATCATTTTCCCATTAGACTTTCCGTGCAGGATATAAAATTTGAAAACACAATTTTCACATCTACAAATAAATGGTCCATGTCCAATGCAAATTGGGAAAAATTTAGAGATTCTGTAGAAAGCACCTTCAGATACGAATCAAATACAAACGAAACCAATGAAATGATATTCTTTTTATTAGATTCTATTACTACTGCAGCCAACAAATCTTTTAAAATTATCAAACCCTCAGTAAAATCTTTTAAAACTCCACCATGGTGGGATGATGAATGTCTCACAGTTTCGAATGCAAGGAAAAATTCTTTTAAAATATATAAATCCAATCTTACCCTTTCAAACTTTATTGAATATAAGAGGAATGAAGCTATGTGTAAACGAACTTTCCGCTCAAAAGCCAAATCTAGTTGGTCTCGATTTTGTTCCTCACTTAGTAGGCAAACTTCACCCTCAGAGCTTGGAGAAGGGTAAACAAAATTCAAGGTAAGAAAAAGTACACCGCTAATAATGAAGACATAGTAGAAAGTCTTTTTAGAAAAATCTCTCCAGATTATGTCCATCTACCAGTATTTATGCCGAGTGTCTCCACTAATGATCACTTTTTACTAACCCCCATTTCAGCTGACGAACTTAAAGCAAATATTAAGAGTTCTAAAAATACAGCTCCTGGTATTGACGGCATTAACTACAGCATGCTTTTAAACCTGCCAGTAATTGCCATACATTATCTGTGCAAAATATACAACAATATTTTACTTAAAGGAGACAACTGTGATTCTCTTAAACAATGCTTGGTTATTCCTATACCCAAAGTAAATCAGCGTACTGCCCTAAGACCTATCTCTCTTATGTCTTGTTTGCTTAAAACATTGAACGAATTATGAAAAGCAGATTAGAATGGTGGTGTGAAAACAAAAATATTTTCCCAGTTAGTCAATACGGCTTTCGTAGAAATAAAGGGACTATGGATTGTGTGTCTCAATTAACGACTGATATTCAGTTATCCTTCTCAAATAATAATTATCTTTCTGCCATATTTCTTGATATTTCAGGAGCTTATGATAACGTCAATTTAAATCTATTATTCGAAAAACTAAAGCACATAGGTATTCCACCTTTGTGTTCATATGTGTTAGTAAACCTATTTCTGAATAGACAGGTATTCATTCGATGTAATGATAGATTGATTGGCCCGAGAGTAGTGCATCAAGGTCTACCACAAGGCTCTGTCCTTAGCCCCCTGTTGTTTAATTTATACACCGTAGATCTTCACAATATAGGCATTAAATGTAATATATTACAATATGCGGACGACTTCTGCTTTTACACTGTGAATAATTTATACCAACAAAGTATTAACTCAATAAAAACTATTATGTGTGACGCAAGAGAGTATTTCTTTAAACAAGGGTTTGAGCTTACTACGAAGAAATCAGCTGTGGTATTTTTTACGCGACATCGTTTACCAGTTATATCCAGCATTATGTTTAACAGCCTAAGTATACCCGTTCACAATCACTACACTTATCTTGGTATTACATTGGACACCAAGTTAACATGGGACGAACACATTAACGAGTGCTTAATGAAATGTGAGAAAAGTCTTAATATTCTTAAAGTAGTTAATCGCTATCGATGGGGTGCCGACCCCAAGATTAACTTAATGTTTTATCGTGCATACACCAGATCCATTCTCGACTATGGATGCTTTTTTATACGGATCTGCCACAAATAGTCGTCTTAAAAAACTAGACCGCCTTCAGTATAAGGCTCTGCGATTAGTTTCAGGGCGCTCAAATCTACACCTACAGAGAATCTTCTAGCCGAATCTATGGAACCTCCCTTACATTTAAGACGACTATTTTTAGCTGAAAAATTTATTCTCAAATGCCAGTCTTACAATCAAACTGAGCTACTACAAAAAATATGTGATATTGCTGTTTCTAATCTAGTCGACAAATGGTGGCATAACAGAAATTCTCCTATTCTGGCAGTGGCATATCCTAACGTTTCTCAACGTCTAAACACTCCGTGTGACTTGACATTCTTTCAATCGAATTTCAATGTTTCTTACGCCAAAGTCAATGTTTGGTTTCCCAATTTTGACAATGAGAATACAGTTGATTTTCAGCATCAGATAGCCAAGCTTAATAATCCATGCAGGATCTTCACGGATGGTTCTAAATCTAGATTGGGAGTCGGCTGTGCTGTATATATTCCGGATCACAAAGAATCCCTAATGTTCAAGTTAGATAAACAATGCTCTATATACTCTGCAGAAATGTTCGCAATTCATAAAGCTCTAGAATGGGCGGTCAACAAAAAAATTTCTAACCACCAAGTAGTAATTATATCAGATTCAATGTCTGCGTTATTAGCTTTAGAAAACTCACGTCAACATTTATATAAAAATAGTCTTGTCGTTAAAATTTTAGAAAACCAACTTAAGCTGCAGGAAGAACATACTACTGTACATTTCGTCTGGGTAAAAGGACACTTTGGTATTTCCGGTAACCTCAAAGCAGATTTTTATGCTAAAGAGGCAATCTTAAAAGGATCAGAAATAAATTGGCTAGATAGAAGCGATCTAACAGCCACTTGCAAGAAAAGTCTAAAACAAAATTGGGACATTGAATGGTTTGCTTTCTGTAATCGAAGCAATAATCTTTATACAAAAATTCATCCAGTTTTACCTACTGAGCCGTTTGCCGTAAGAAGTTTACCCCAATAGAAATATTTATTCCATGTTTGTTAGATGTCTCTTTAACCATGCCACTGTCAAGACATACCTCTATAGACTAAATCTATCCGAATCAGAACTTTGTGATTGCAATGGTTACGTTGATGATATTAATCATTGGTTGTTTGGATGCAAGCATAATGATGATGCAATTAAATATTTGATGCACACCCTGTCTCAGGAACAAATACCTTTACCACAAAACCAAACTTCTCTTTTATACTTGTCTCGACGAAACCATAAAATACAACAAATTATTTGGGAATTTTTTAAAAAGGACTAAGAGAAAAATCTAACTTGGATGAATGAGTCGGATTGAATGTGTTTAGCAATTATTGTTTTTTATAATTAATCTTATGTAATATTAAGTACCTCCCTGTAAAATACGAACATTGTTATTTAAAAAAATAAAAAATATATATGTATATAAAAAAATAAATAAATAATTAAAAAAAAAAAAAAAAAAAAAAAAAAAAAAAAAAAATTATATAAATAAAATTAAAAAATATATATATATAAATAAAAAATCATATAAAAAAAAACTGAAAAAATAAAAAAAAAAAAATTAAAGGAAAAGAAAAAAGAAAAAAAAATAAATAATTAAAAAAAAAAAAATAAAAAAAAAACGATCACAAAGAAGGCCTGAACCTCCGAGGTGTTGAACCGAGTTTATGTCTTAGCGCTGTGACAATTATTAATTATTAGAATTTAGTATTAGCATTTAGTATTATTTGTATATTTCTTATTTGTAAATTAATTTAAGTTGGTTAGGGTCCTGAATGAAGAGTTTAAATAGAGGTCAATTTAATGTTTCCACTTCCTTTTTGTATTTTTTTTATTTTTATATAACAATACCTATATATGTATGTGCGTGCATAAGTTTGTATATGTGCTGCGCATGTGTATATAGTATTTAATATTGTAGCAAACAGTATTTATTATAATACCGTGGCTGAATGGATCAATAATCCAAAGCCATAAAAAAAAAAAAAAAAAAAAAAAAAAAAATGTTAAAGGATCCTATACAATGTTGTTTTGTTCCATTTTCTCTATTCTGTAATATTCCTTACTTACAAAAAACAGAGGGTAATAATTGTTAACTAAAATAAATATTTTCTTCTCTAAAAACGAATTTTTGTTATAACAAGTATTTTTGGCTTTATTATAATCATTTAATGACTCACTCTGAATTATTTGAACTGTTTTTAATTAAAATTGAAGTTATTTCTCATTAAAAATAGTTGATGATATAAAAATTCAACAAACAATATTGTCAGAACTGTTGTTTCAATTTTCCCAGAATTTTGGCATTTTCAGGATCTTTATAAATTGACAAAAATAACAGAGTAATCAAATTTAATGTAGTACAATTTTCAAAATTAAAATTATTTATATATTTGGGAAACTGTGTTTAAATATTCTCCCCTTTATTTATCAAACACAAATCTTTCCGCAGTTTTCTTTTAAGTTCGAGACGAATTTGTTTTATAAAATAAACATTTTTATCACATGGGGTCTAAAAATGTGTGTAAACATTAAACATAAAAAGTTCCGTTTTTACCCTATAGTTGTGTTCGTTACAGACCGGTGGTTCAAGGTTGGGTGGCTTTCAATTATTGTGATGGCTGCTTAACAGGACCGCACTTCGTATCTGTTTTTCAAGAAAAAATAATCCAAATATTCTTGGGAGTATATTAATCAAATCATTCAAAAAATGATACGGTAGGCAGTACAGTAGACTTTTTTCGTCTTTTATGGTTTTATGGAGGGTGGGTGGTCAAAATGTTCGAAGCGTACCTCGGTCCTAGAAGGTGAGCAGAACCGCCTTTAAGCCTCGGTTTTACAGGATTCCTCCAGCGTGTCCACGATGAAATCCGAGACCGTACGTAGGGGTTGTTCGACACCTTCGCCGTCAATGCCTAATACCTATCTGCTAAAAAAACGATTGCGTCCACATCAGGTCGGACCTCCCTGGCGGCACGGCATTTATCCGATCTCGCATTCACGCACAATTCTCACCTAATCTGGCACTTCCTCACACACAGCCTTCCTTCGGGTCGCCTTTCTTCTTGTTCCTTTCTCTCCAACGTAATCTTTACATGTCTCTGAAGTGCTCTCCACCGATCTGACAACCTAAACATCTCCTCCAACAGTTCCGTGACTAATTGCACCTTACTTCTCAGTTCTCTCTCTCTCTCTCTCTCTCTCTCAAGCAGACTCCTCTTAACTATCCATCTATCGCATACCAATAGAGGGTGTGAGACAGTGTCCAATATATAACAGTACAAGCATTTGTCATTTTTTGCCTTTCCAAATTTGTAAAGGAATCCTCTGAAACAAGCATCTTCTGTGAGAATATGCGTCAGGAAAAAATCCAAAAGCCGATACCCGCAGTCCATCCATCTTCTCAGATTAGGAATCAGCGACCTTGTCTACTGTGCCACCCTTCTTATCTCGTCCCCTTTCCTCTTGCTGCACCGTAATGGATCTCTTACTTTCTTCCATTTTAAACGTTCTATTGCTTTGTCTTCATTTCTTCTTTCGTATACTCTTCCCCTTTCCTTCACTAGCACGTGCATAAGAATACATCCGGTTATGACTCCTAGCGCCTAGGCAGGGACTATTCTATATGTACATGCCACCCTCAACAGTGTTTCCTCATTTCTGTACGCCTTTTTTAAAACTGCAGCACTCCAGAGAGCGCTAGAACGAGCGATTGCACAACAGAATGAAGGACCCTCCTCCTCTTAGTTTTGAGCCCTCCAATGTTGAGCATGATTCTCCCCAACGCTGCGGATCTCACCGCAGCTCTTTGAGTCACAGCCCTTACGTGCTCCCCTCTCCTTTTGACTCAGGGTCACACGCATTTCTTTGGAATCACTCTTTCCTACACATTCGAATGTTATCCCGTCCCTTTTTCTTGGTCATTTGAGAACCATAGCTTCAAGCTTACCCGCAGCGCGAGTTCTAGATCATACATTTTCATCCATTCCTCGACTTAGTCGCATGTACATTGTGCACCGACGATAAGATCCCCTTGATTTTTATGGAACCCCCGCAAATGCGAAATTACCCTGTAGGTATTGTTGGCTCACAACCCCGTCTATGCCAGGTTTCACAGCTTCGGTCCTAGCACCGACCCTTGCGGCACTCCAACCGTCACGTCAATCACCACTCCTTTCCTTTTTCCTTTCTACCACAGTTTTCCTCTATGACAGATAGTCTGAGACCAAATTCATCAAGTACCTCGAACACCTCTCTAGTAAAGGTTTTATTATCTCTTTCTATTTTAACGTGTTGAAAGCGTTCATCATCATCATCATTTAACCCGGATCTATCCACTGCTGGATATAGGTCTCCCTCATCTTTTCCATGTATTTCTGTTTTGTGCTGTTTGTATCCAATTTGAAAGCGTTATGGTCGTCAAACAATAGTAGGATCGCCCACCTCTGGTCAACCTCCACCCCGCGCAACTTCTAGAAGACATCCATCACCGCATCTACCGTGCTCCTGTTCTTTCTGAAATCGTACCACCTGGGTGACAGACCGCATGACTCTTCAATCACTGAAGCCGCTCGTATAATTTACATACGTACGACAGAAGGCAAAGAGGTCGATACTTGTCTTCCCCCTTTGGGAGTAGCACGAGACTCGAGATCTTCCAATTTGCATAAAAATTCTGAGTGCATTTATATGTTTCAAAAACCACGTTGGCCCCAGACTGCCAATGCGTTTCACTGCTTCTGATGCTATCTGATCGAGTCCCGGAGCCTTTCGTATCTTTAGGGCGCTCAAACGCTTCGTTCGTCCAATAGCTGGGTGGAAACAGCTCTCGGGTAACCTCAAGCTTCCTGTCTAGATGCATCTTATAAAGAGGGTACAGCCCCCACCGGTTCATCACAGTTCGCTCTAGTGCCTCTCTCTTCTCGGCTTGAATCTTCCTATTCAGTTCCTTTAGCGCATTTTATACTATATCCAGTCTGCTAGCTTTGATTACTTCTCCTCTACCTCTTGTCCTTATAGCCTGTCTTCTGATGGCAATGTACTTCTGCCTTTTATTGGCGATCTCTTCGGACCACCAAAGGTTTTTTTCTTTTTTTTTCCCACATGCAATTCTCTAGTTTCTCTTATCATATCATTCATTTTTATGTCCGTGTTCATCGTAAAATGATGTTTTCTGTATTTTTAAAATTTAAATAATATTTTTAAAATTAAATAAAATAACTTTGTTATTTATTTTATTATTTATATTTTAAATAAATTATATTATATTTATATTTATACAGACTTTTACATGAAATTGATGAGAATTTTCGTTTGGAGCTTGACGAAGATTGACTAAGTCTCTAGTTAATAAGTTTTTCATTACGTTGATCTGCAAAATTTTGGACAAGAATTGATTTTATTGACGGCCAGTCTTTACAGACGTATGCAGAAAAAATTTCTCTGGCTCTTCCTTTAATTTTGTTCATAATTCCTCAAGTAAGCATATGATTTTAAAAATTTTCGGGATTTGTATGATTCCAGAAATGCTTTAGAAGCATGGAAATAACATCAATAAAATTGTGAAGTTCATTTGGATTGCCGTCGTACTCTAGTACGATAGAAATATCTCTATTATTAATTAATATAATAACAGAGATCTTTCTATCGTACTAGAGTATAATAAGATTATTCTTCATTGATTAACATCAAAAATACGTGCCATATTAGAATTATTTAAACTGTATACTGGTGTAATAATTATAGAAAGTATTTCAAACAAATCTGTGGACTTTGAATATGATTATTGTCAACTAAATGTAAATCTGATTTAATATTTTCACTAGATTCTATGTTAGATTCAAAAATTGTTGAAAGAGAATCGCTTATTCTAAAGGATACTTGAGAAATAATATTAAAATTAGACATAAGATGAAATTTGCTTACAGTATAGGATAGGTATAGGATAATGTTTGGATGCATTCCTTTTTGGTACAAGTTTTCTTCATACATATGTTTCTGTGCAAATTTGCTTGGAATCAGTAGGTTAAACGGCTGCAGTTTTCTCTGGATTTTTGGTTCGGTAGCGGGTAAACGTTTGAAAATGACGAGGATCTTCTGGAGACTCTCCCACTAATCCACTGAATGCGCCACTTAAGGGTTGTCACTCCCGAAGGTACTTTTTAAAAATGCCCTTTTAAAGGTACAACTTAAAAAGTAACAGCAGTTTATTTAATTAAGTAACAACTGACTTTAAAATAGAAATTTACAGTATGTAGAAGAAATTAATTGATGACGACCTGTCTGAACTTTGTATCGAAACTGCTGATCAGCTGGACTATTGGACTGCAATACCGCTGACAATTGGGGTTAATGTATCGTAATTCGAGCCTTGGTCTATAATGACTCCTAACTATTTGGCTTCTCTTTTTCATTCGATGTGATTATCTTGCACTAACAGCTGTTCCTCTTTTCTTTTTGAATATGGTTGCTTGGGTCTTCTCTGAATTGATTGCTATTTTTCATTGGATACACTATTTTTCAATATTATCCAATGCTGTCTGTTGATTGTTGACCGCTACTTCTAAGTTTCTGTGTTTGGCCATAATCGCTGTGTCGTCTGCATAAAGGCTGAGTAGTGTTCCTGGTGTTCTTGGAAGATCTACGGTGTATACCCGGCATTCCAGTCCAGTCGCGATCTGGACTGGATGGTTAGTGATCTTGACTGTACCGTGCCCATGCATGGGAATTACTTCACTGGAAAACCACAGAATCAATCTTGACTTTACCGTCCCTGTATGTGACGTGACTGTTGGTCTAAATCAACCTTAATGCGTATGGTCTAAAGAATTTGTACCTTAAATTTTGTTAGGGTTTTCGAATACGTTTTAAAATCTCTATAAGCGGAACAAGAATAAAAACGAATTGAAAAGAAACAGTAAATAGTTCCCCTTCGGAAACAACTTTTTGCCAAAATAAATAAGAAGAAGAGCTGTTAGTTCATTATTTTTAAAAAATTTTGTGATCTAATTTTTGAAAAAGAAAAATTCTGCAATAGATAAAAAACTAAAATGGTTTTAATTACTTTTTTAGTAAATTTAAAAGGAATATAGCAACATTGTGAATCCGTCTCTGTGCAAAAGTATTCAGACCACACAGCAACTTTGAAGTGAAGTGCTGGATGTTCTCAGACTTGTCAATTTCACAATATCTCATCTAATTGAGCAGTAATTGCAAAGAAGACAATTATAATTATAGAAAGTTATTAGAGTTATTATAACCACAACAATGAGTACTTTTTCAGTAATTTTATGATCAGGTACTATTCCGAAGATAATTATTTTTTAACCGTACAGGTAATGAAAAATCGGAAAGCAGTAAAAAATACAGGTATACTAGAAAGCAATGCATAGTTTTGAAAGCATTTCTGTGCTGTTTTAATTAAGGTCAAATTGTTGTAAGCGAGGTAGATAGGCATGGCAGTTTATGAATACCGCCTCCTTTGAAAGACTTCATAGGCGGGTAAAATAATATAAAAGTGGATATTACTATGAATATTTGACTTTTTTTTAATATTACAAGAAAAATTCTATAAAGCAAATGAGATCTACGAAATAGTATCATTGCTACATCAAAAGAAGCCAGAATACGATGTCAAAGTTGCACTGTATGAGAAAGGTTCATATCAGTAAAGATGGACATAATTAACAATTAAACATTGCGAAATATATAGCATCAACTATACAACGAAGAAAATGGCTGCAACTATTAGAAAATACATTCTATTTATAAAACTTAATACTTTTGCCTGATTTTCAGGATAACTAGATACCTACTATACAATAGTGTATTCCTATCTACTAGATACTATATCTATAGCTACTAATCCTTAACATAGAAGTATGATTATTTTATAAAGACATTCCTTCTTCTTCTTTGAGTACCGTGCCCAATTTAGGCGTGGGTAGCTTCCATGACGATTTGCCGATATCGTTCTCGATCTTGCGCGGCATGTAAATAATTCATCTGCTGATAAGCCAGTCCATTGACGAGATTTCAAAGCCATAAGTATTTCATTCTACCAATTCCAATTCC
The DNA here is from genome assembly GCA_918026665.1 of Diabrotica balteata. NCBI lineage: Eukaryota > Metazoa > Arthropoda > Insecta > Coleoptera > Chrysomelidae > Diabrotica > Diabrotica balteata. The sequence continues at coordinate 31,880,248 of OU898279.1, read as the reverse complement.
AAAGACATTCCATTCACATGAAAATTATAACAGAATTCGCAATGAGGCACATATATTTGTTAGAATAACCAAAAACAACCGCTGGGAACGCTTCTCAAAAGATGTGGAACATGACCTACGGATTACAAAAGGACAGTTAGAGACTGTACTCAGAAGACCAATCGACACCAGCAGATCCAGAAATACTGGAAATTACAACCAATGAAGAAACCAGAATAAGCACAGTGGAGACGAGGAAGGACTTAATATATGCCCCACCCCAACGTGGGGCGCCAAAATTGTAACGATATATTTTGCCTACCTTAGGGTAAGATCATGGGGTAGAAAATTGTGGGCAGAAACTATTGGGGTGGAGGTAGGGCAAGCAAAATAATCGAAACATATGCGAACGGCACTCAGGGTTTGTTAGGAGAGCTGGGGTCGTGGATAAGTAGAATACAAAGGGATCATATTGGGGTAACTACAAAATGAAACAAAGGGATACTTACATAAATCTCCTGGAACAAACAAAACAAAAAGAAACAGGAAACAGGAAACACCTCTAGTAATTTAATATAGGGCACCACTTCGAGGTGCCTAATTTTAAAAGTTTAAAAGTTCTGGGGTTGGAACTGGACTCAAAACTTACTGCAAAACAACAAAAGTCTGGAATGACCGGGGACAAACAAAATGAGGATGGAAGCTGGGCACTGGGATGCAGTCTTCAAAACTTGGGTATGTGGGTATCTTTTAAACTTGTTTGGAACGCCGTCAAAACTTGACATATTACATTCGAGTATAATTCACGTTTTTACAAACAAATTTGCCGGTTTCTTCAGGCGACCCACGCCGCGTCTTGTTTCTTCAAAATCTTTTTCCAACCTGCCTGAATTCTCCTGCTCTCAATCTAATACCGGTGAGAGCGACCCTTTTTCTTACCTTTTTAACATAAATTTCTTGTTTTTAAAACAGGCCTCGACTATGTCACAAAGCGAACTTGAAACAAACTACTTTTAAATATGTAGAAATAACACGTATTATATTGATTATTTTAACGTCCTAGTTTTAACCGGAATTTGGAAATCTTCTACCTCACAATGTATACAGGGAATGGGGGGATTTGAATGTAAATAAAGACAAAAATATTTATATAAAACTCAGGGGTGAACGACAAAATTTAAAACGCTACAAAAGAAAATTCAAGAACAGAAAAGCCGCAGCGCAGAAATGTTAAGCCAATTAGCTGCAGATCGGCCGTTGTAGAACAGGCGGCTTATAGAGAAGAAAAAAAAGCACATAATAACTGGAGCTTTCTATTACTAGTAATTAGGTAATAAAGATGAAAAGTAAAATTTACAAAACAGTCCTTAATCTGACAGCGGCATAAACCACGACTAAATACAGAAAAAAATCTCTAATATAATGCTTAAGAATCAATGGAATGATATTGAGAATTTACAAGCCGATATTAAAGAAGACTAACAAATGACATATTTATCTGTATCTGTTGAGTAGGGAGGGCGAGTTAAGTCCCACAGCACTAAGGCCACAATTGACCCATTGTGCACCCTTCCAGGAAGCTGTCGTCCTTAGCTCATTGTCCAACCTGCCATTTATAGGAAGGTGGACAAGTCACCAGGATACATTTCCATTATGTGGGCAGGTGTGGACTAGGTCTCGCTGAACGCGTACTCGTCTTATTAACGATAACTCGTGTGACCTCTTATATAGGTCACACCTCCCAAAAAGTTTCCAGCCGTTTGACTCTTCACAAGAGTGACATTAGGTTACACCCTGATAGATGTTCCCTAGCCACACATGCTAACACAACAGGGCACTCTTTCGATTTTCCAAATGTAAAAATCCTATCCACGGAGAGCAATTATTCAAAAAGATTGTTTCTCGAGATGGCTTTCATTTTTCAAGAAAAAGAAACTATTAACAAAAAGACGGATACCAATAATTTAAGCAACTTATATTCATTATTGTTAACTTTAGATAAACATGAATCTACTAATACAGACAATTCATCGTCAACAATATAAGTTTCATTATATGAGATATACAATATCTCTCCTACTTCTAAAATAAGTCTTTTTGTCTTTTCTTTTTTAAGAAGTTCAGCTTATATCAGGTACACTATTACCTTTACATCGTTATCATTTAAGATCTAACGTTCTGTCGTTTTAAGTTGGTAGCAACGAATTCACAACCAATTCTTTTGTTTCTGATAAGAATATTTATAACCAAAAAATTTTATATTGTGACTACGTACATGTTTTGTAATTATTTTAACATAATTTTATTTAAATGTTTATGTATATGTGTTTTAAAGTATTTTAAATATGTATGTTAAAGAACGTTTTTTAAAATCAATTTTTGGATAGTTTTCGCCATCGTTTGTAGGGGTCAAATGAGTTGCCCATTTCATTTGATAAACATCACGACAACTAACCTCAATTAGTGTAAGATGCAAAGTAATTCTTACTCTGCAATTTGTACTAATTATGTTTATTGTAGCACCCTAATGATGCAAATAAAGATTTGCGAAAGCTTGGTAAACTAAAAAGAGTACTTCTTTGTCCTATCTTCCGCTGCACACCCAAATATTTGAGTTTTGTATTCTATTTGATCAGCGTTGATTACAAGCGTTTATCTCTGTTTCAGTCTATATATATATAGAGGGGTGATGTCAATGACCAACTTCATTGCGGCACTTGATGTTGTTTTTATGGCACCTGTTATAGTTAGGCAAGCCACCCGCTGAATATGGTTTATTTTGTTAATCGCTGTTGCCATAGCACTTTTGTACCCAATCAATAGCTGCGTAAGTTAGCATTGAGCTTAATGATAGCAGTGTAGATCCTGGCGATTACCCTAGGTGAAAGGTCCCAGATGCGTCCGACCATACGTCGACACTACTCATGGGTAATATATGCTCTTTTAAGATGGCTGTACCATCTAAGTAAGTAACTTCCGTGTTAACTTCCTGTCAAGTAATACTGGGTAATCTTCTTCTTGATGTGTCTATCCGTTACGAATGGCAATCTTTATGTTATCTACAGCTACAGCAGCGCGGAAAAGCTGCACAGATGTTGTATTGAACCAGATTCTGAGGTTCTTTTCATATCTTCGTTTAAAGTCCACAATTCAACACCATAATAAAGAACAGAGAAGACGTAGCATCACAGCATTCTTACTTTTGTATCAAGAGAGAGGTTGTGACTCTTGAAGAAGGCCCCCATCCGATTGAAGGTGGATCTAGCTTTTCCGATGCGTGCTTAATCTCTTGGTTATTGGTCCATTCTTCATTTATTAGGGTGCCGAGGTAGTTGTAGTGCGTCACTCTTTCTACAGAGGTTTGGTTGACGTAGAATTGACCTTCTATTATCCTTTTCTTGCTAATTATCATAAACTTTGTCTTCTTAACGTTTATATTGAGTCCATATTGTTGACTGTAATACTTAATTTTGTTCATAAGAACTTGTAGGTCTTTAAAGTTGTCCGCAAATACTATGGTGTCATCTGCATATCTGATGTTGTTTAGCCGGTAACCATTTAGTAGAATACCTCTTTCAGTTTCTTGCAAAGCTCCGATAAATATTCTTTCAGAGTACAGATTGAAGATTAGAGGAGACAAAATACAACCTTGCCTCACTCCACGGATGATTTTCACACTTTTCACACAATACTTTAATATTTCATTTAACTTTAGTATTGTATTTTGTCCTATAAATGGATTCTGTTGGACAATAAACGCTATTATTATTACTATATTTAGCCATACGGCTCACACTTCCTCTAGGGGGAAAATTCACTCATCAAAGATACCTACGGTATCAAAAGGATTGAGCTCTGGTGGGACTCTTTCCATGTTATCGAGCCCTAGGTGACTTGGTATGTCGGTGTATCTCCTAAAAATTTTCGTACGCATCTGGACGTCGAAAGTAGCACAGCTTTCTTACTTACTTACTCTTACTCCGTGGCGTTACAACCCTTCGTGGGTTTTAGCCGACTCGACAACATGCCTCCACTGTTTTCTGTCTTGGGCAACCTCCATCCAATTCTCCACGCCCATAGTGCTTAGGTCTCCTGCTATATTATCTCGCCACCGGAGACGAGGGCGTCCGCGTGGTCTCCTTCCAGTTGGGACTTCCACACAGCTTTCAGCATGACCTTATATAGATGTTCATTTTAGACCAGCTTTTTTATGTTTTCTAGGAGGTTCTTTGGAATGACTCCAGTGGTAGAAAGAATAATAGGTATCGTCTGGGTACTTTCCATTCTCCATTGTCTTCTTATTTGTATTTCCAGATCTCTGTACTTGGCGATCTTTTCGTTGTACTTAACACACAGGTCTGTGAGCACAGTGCGATCCCAGTATAGCTTGTAGTTGTCATTCTCAAGCATACTCTCTGGGACGTATTGATAATATGGGAGATGGTTGTTTGTAGAAGTCCCAATTTAATAGCTATCTCTGGATGGAAGATCTTCCCTACTGAGTCATGCCGTTCCTTATATTCAGTTGCAGCAAATGCCTGGCAGCCTCTGGTAAGATGTTGGATCGTTTCTTGGGCTTGACATCCATATCAGCATTTGTCGTTTTGGACCTAAGGGTCTTTGACAATATATTTCAGGTAATTTTTGGTTGGTATAACCTGATCCTGAATGGCGAGTAATGAACCTTCTGTTTGAGGGAACATCTTTCCTGATGTCAGCCAATAGTTCGACGCTATATTGTCGACATAGTCTTGACTGACTTCATTCGGATGTCGCCCGTGCAGAGGTTTACCCGTGCAGATGCGCATTTTTTCGTTCTTAGTAAGATGGTTTATGCGCATTTTCTTGTTCCCTCAGGTTGATCGGTGTTGGTGTCATCTACTGCGCAAATCGAGCGATGAAGAGTAGATGTCTCCGCCTGTACCTGAAAATAAGTTCTTAAATTATTAATCTGTTTATCTAATTGTTCGCTTATATCAATAAATCCTCGTCCTCCTAAATACCGTGGGAATGTCGTTCTTTCTACTGCACTTCGAGGATGGTGTTTTTGTGCCTTTGTGAGGTGTGCTCGTACTTTTCTCTGAAGACTTTCTATATCCGTTTTAGTCCACTTAATAATGCCAAATGAGTAGCTAAGCGCGGAAAATGCGTAGGTGTTTAATGCCTTAAACAAATTTTTACTATTAAGATGTGAGCGGAGTAGCTGTTTTACCCTTCGTATGAACTCTGATGTTAATTTGATTTTCATTTGTTTATGGTCAATTTTCCGCGCTTGCTTTACTCCTAGATATTTATACATGTCATTTTCGTCCATAGCCTCGATGCTTTGGCCATTTTGTATATCGAATCCCCGGGCTGAACCTTTCCCTTGACTATATTTAGTACACGACATTTGTCTAACCCAAAATTATTATTATTATTATTATTATTATTATTAATAATATTTATAAGGTAATACTAAGGTATTTCGCCTCGTCAGAAAAGTTTAGACTGTAGTTTAGGATTCTTAGGAGTATTAAGCCAGTGATTCTTCTTTCTAAGGTGAAGAGAATTATCTCCGTCTTCATATATTATTTATGGGTATTTTAGGAATTATAGGTAGTGACTTAGTGAGTGTTCCTTGCACCATATTTCTATTAGTCGGAGAGCAACTTGTTATTTCTCACAGGGTGTGTGGCTTTGCAGGGCCAAGTTCTATACTCCTAAAAAACACCCATTATTAAAAGGAATTTTGTAGACGAATATGTTCACATCATAATTTAACGATCGACATCAAATAATTTCTCATCTTAGATATAAAGAAACTTCCCAATCTTTAGTCAAAATTTGATTTATTTTAAAACTAAGTTTCGAACATTGCAATGTTTCGAAACTAAATTTTATCCAAAAGAAAATTTCGCTTCATAATATTCACGCAAGCTCCCCGGATTTAAATAATTACCGCAACACTCAATATTTTGCTTCAGCTTCAGCGGCTGTATTATAAAGGGAAAGGTGTAACTTCGTAAAATAATAATGAATTTTAATATCCTTATTTAACCTCAGATTTCTCGGAATGTGACTGTTTCTGTTTATATTAAGGAAAATTTTAATAATTATTTGTAGAATACATAATTTGAAACGTATTTCTGTCTAAAGCGTCTTGAGTGTTTAGCGTACATCATAACATAAGCATGGGCGGAGTGTACAAGGTTAATAACAATTATATAAAATATTACGATGAATAACCAATTTAAAAAATAAGTCAAACTTTATATCAACAAAATAAGTTAATAATGATAATTATGTTTTTTTCATTGAGTTTATCATTGTTTGGGAAAGTATGTACTATTTCTTTTCATATTTTTACATTTAATATTTTTCTTTTAGTGTACTATAATGTGATCTAATTCAATGCTGTATTCTAACGACTTTGTTAAAGTATATTCCTTCCTGATATTTCGTAAAATTGTTAAACTGGCTATCTCATTTATTATGTTTTCAGTATGGACCATTTGGCTTTCTCCTTTGTATTTTGTGTCACAAATATAGAAATAAGTGCAACGTTTCGTATTACTATGACAATTAACTTAAATTATCGTCACTCAAAATCGCAATACAACAGAGTGATTTATTGGTATACCCTCTTGGTATACAGACCACCACGAAACCGTTATAAGGTTCTTTTCTGACTGTCTTAAGTCTCATGGCACTTCATCCCAAGACAGCGAACGAAACACAACCAGTGATCGGTTCTCGTCCTATCAAGCCTTGGTGTCGGGCGTCACGATGGTCAACGTTGCACAGGGGCTTCAAATACATCAGAATATACCAAAGGGTAAGCGGCGTCCCGACGTGGTGCCAACGAGATTCCCCTGGCTAAAAATCTTACATCAATATTTTCAAAAGTGAGTCTATATTCTTTGTGCAGACAACAATAATGAGTAAGGCTAGTTAAAATCATAATTTATTCACAGTTGTATTTGCTATCTTTCGCTAATTTAGTTACAAACAATAAATACGGAACAGCTTATTCAGACGGCTTGCACAATACCATAGTTTATTAGAAAGAAATATTAAACCAAATATCCTAAGCCCACAGCCCTAGTTAATTTGTGGCAACAGTGAAGAATAGATGTCAATACTTTTATTATGATCTATTGATAAAATTTGGAGTGGATATACGATGGAATTGTCTGAACACGCTCCTTTAAAACTGTGCCATTGAGTAATTCAACATTTTTATCGATTAGAATAAAAAGTCGAATCCGTTAAGTCTGAATGATCAGACTTTGATTAAAGTTACAGAATGATCTTCACATGTCTATGAATATGAGTCAAAAATCATGAAATTTACCCGTCAGAACAAATTTAGAGGGATTAAGTCCAGCAGATAAAACGAATACCCAACAGACTGACGACTTACTCAATGGTAGCCTGATGGCATGTCCTCATCGAAAAATATGGGGTTTAGAAGAAAACATGTTTATATATATATATATATATATATATATATATATATATATATATATATATATATTAAAGGCACAACAGAGAAGATAAGCAGGGTCCTGAGAAAACACAAATAGAGACTGTCTTCAACACCGACAGAAAAATCGCAAACATATTACCATCTGCCAAGACAAAGATTCCCCTAGAAAACCAAGGAGTATACAAAATTCCCTGTGGAGAATGCGATAGAGCCTATATTGGACAGACAAATAGAAGGATCCAAGTAAGACAAGAAGAACATCGCAATGCCATCGAACGAAAAGAAACGACGTCATCCCTAGCCCAGCATTCTTTAGCTACAGGACACAAAATTGACCTCAAACATACGGTAATGTTAGCGAATGTCGAAAACAAGAGGAAACGAATTATCAGAGAAGCCATTGAAATAGAAAAACAAGAAAACAATTTAAATTCTCGAGACGATGCCCAAAGATTGCCAAAAACATGGAAACCAATTATCCCGAAGAATAATGCAAGAACGGAATCGACCAAGACCCCGCCCACTGACCTGCGCACTGAACCAATTACAAGAGCGCGCGCAACGCACAGTAACTACAAAAGCCAGCTGCCTAACACCCGTAGCGTCACTTCCACTCGAACATCGACAAGAAGCAGACCATCCAGAAAGACTTGAAAATGGCAAGTGAGATCTTGCCGAAACGTCGTCAAAATGGTTTTTATCAAAACCAACAACATTTAACGCGGAGTCAAACCCGGAATACCATTAATATAACATACAGCTCCCGCGGAAATATCAAAACTAACATATATATATATATATATATATATATATATATATATATATATATATATATATATATACATATATATATATATATATATATACATATATATACATATATATATATATATATATATACATATATATATATATATATATATATATATATATATATATATATATATATATATATATATCCGGTTTTTTAGGCGTTACGCCTGTCCGGTAGGGATCTATGGAGGAGTGTCACCAAGCCGCAAGCCCTTATCTCTTGCCGTACTGCTCCACCATAGGCCGATTAGATCCCAGCATATCCTAGTCTAAGCCGCAGATTCATCTAGAATTTTAAACTGCTGCGTTAGACTTTTTGTTTTCAGTACACCGAGCTGGGGCTCGAACCCACATCCACTGAACCATTCGACAGTGAAGCGAATGAGAGGCAGCCGCACAGCCCGCTGAGCTATCTGACCGACAAAGAAAACATGTTATATTAGATTAATTACGTGGCAGTAAAATCAATAATAATATTTGTATCAGTGGTAAAATATGCAACAAAAAAGGTGCATTACTTAAATGAAGTTTAAAAATTTTTTCCTCAAGAGTTTGAATCCACTTTTCCAGTTTTTGTTCCAAATCCCTTTCTGCATTTTCTACTAATATATCATCAGCGTACGCCTGAGCACCTGAGAATGTTACCCTGTAGATTCGCTGTTAACTGATCGAATACTAATAAGAATAAATAAGCAATGAACCTTGTTGCCATCTTACTTTTACATGTATCAATCTCACTAACACAAATGTTACACAACTGTGAAGTGAACACATGTGTGTCTCTGTTAATGTATCAGTCTCTCTAATACCTGTTTTAACACTAGTTGTTAATCTCTTATACATATCTCTCATAATCTTCATATATTCACCAAAAAGCTTGTCATCGCTGCCTTATAATGACAATCGCATCTTTTATTGACCTGTCTTGCATAAACCCAAACTGATTATGGGATATTTTTTCATGTATTTGTGTTTCAATTACTCTCTCCCATATTTTCATGGTATACCTAAGTTTTATGTCCCTGAAGTTTGCGCATTGTTGTATATCGCCCTTGTTTTTGTAAATTTGGCATTTGTTCTACTTCCATAGTTCTATCCAAACCTATTAGCAAATTTGTTCCTGTGTCTCCTGCAGCTGTCCACACTTCCTTGGATATATCATCAAATTCAAGTACTTTAGTTTTCTTTATTTTTTGAAATTCTTAACAAATTGGTTCTTTGATATTTTGGCGACCATTGCTGTTACTGTAAGTTTGGTATCCTTTTTAAATTAATATTTTCATCTCTAATCTGATTAAAATTTTCTGCTTTCTTTGTCCTTCTCTCTCTCTCTCTTTCTCTCTCTCTCTCTCTCTCTCTCTATTTATATATATATATATATATATATATATATATATATATGTATATATTTCTTCACCTCACTGGCATCAAGTTTGTCGTATAAATTTGTATATTGTATAAGCTTCTGCTTTAACTTTTGCTACAATATTCCTTCCTTTTTGGCGACTTTTATTGATCTGTATTCAATATATTATTTTCTTGCCCCTGTTTATACAGATTTCTCTTCTTCTGTGTTTTTATCAAACTCTTTTTAACTGTCACTAACCATATTTTCGCTTAGATTCGCTTTTGGCTTGATGTCCAGGACAAGCAATTCACTACATGTTTTTTTTTCTTTTTTTTTTTCTACTTTTGAATGTGATAAGTTGATTTTCTCTCTTTTAAAAGATTGTGTTAACGTGACATTCTAATGATGTTACTAATTTCAGCTTGATTTGTTGTTCCAAAGCATGGTCCTCCGTATATTGCTTCATATGGAGTCTCGCAGGGAACACTCTTAGGACCGATTCTTTTCAATATCTACATCAATGATCTTATTCAGACTGAATATTACGGGTAAGATATTAAGCTTTGCAGATGACACAGCTATTTTCTATGATGCAAATACGTGGGGTAATTTAAAACAAAAGCCGAAACAGACTTGGCTACAATTCACAAATGGTTCCAGTTTATTAAGCTCACTTTAAATGTAGATAAAACAAAATATATGCCATGCACATCGTATGTAAGTAACCTCCCAAATATTGGCTCATTAAAAGTCATGGAATACTCAAGCAAATTATATAGTAGTTAAATTAAGAGAGCTGCTATCAAGATTCTAATTTTTAAAACAATTGGGTGCAAACATGTGCATTAAAATCACCTCATATTACGAATCCTTCGTCTGATAAAATTTCACCCAGTATGTCTTTTAATTAATCATAAAAAGTTTTTCTTATATTTTTCCCCCGATTTGATGAGCATACACACAATCACATACTTATTTGTCAAATACATATGTCACTGACATTATTTTATCACTCTCGTTCTTATAAATTCCTCTAAGTTTCTTTAATTTCCCTTTTATTTCCCTTTCTGATTTTTCTAACTTGTAATGGTCTACCCCTGAAATTATATATATATATATATATATATATATATATATATATATATATATATATATATAAGAGTAAGAAAAAAGAAGTACTTGTGACTCGTTTGGAAAAAATATAACACTGTTTTTTATGGGTTGGAGTCAATAAAAGGGGCTATTTGTTGACTATTTTTTACTCGAGCTTTCAATTGTGATTACAATTTTTATCAAGAGCTTCTAAAAAATACAAAATGTCTTACAAAGTTGAACTAGAAATAAAAAATTTTTTGTTAACTCACCAAATAAAATTAGTTTTTTATATAAAACTACTGCTTACATAATAAATACAAAAAATATTAATAAAAAAATGTCTTATTCTAACAAATGTTTCTCTGAAAAATTTAGATGAATTTTCTTAAGAAAAAAAAATTGAAATTATAAACAAATATAGAATAGCTACAACCAGCCTAAAACGTCATAAATACTAACTTAAAAATTTTTATTTTTGACATATTGTCAAAAATAAAATTTTGTTTAAAAAATTCTTCTTTGTTTAGTAACAAAAAAGAAGAAAATTTTATTCACCATTGATAGATGCCCGGAAAAATGTAACAAATACATGGAAAATTCAAAATGTGATATTTTACTGACTGCATAAATTAAATAGAAATTATATAATTATAAATTTTGCTTAAATTTTGAATTTTCTGACCTTTTGTTTAAATTATTATCACTTTTGCTAATACAAACCATTTCCAAAAAAGTTCTTTTAAATTTATTACTTTCATTACATAAAATTTTAATATTATCAAAATCCATAATATGGTCTTTGTCTATTACATGCTCTGCCAAAGCACAAGATGGTTTCTTAATTCTACAATCACTCTTGTGAGAAATAATGCGATTAGAGAGATTTCTTCCAGTCTCACCAATATACTCAGCTTCACACTGAGTACAAACAATGCTGTAAACTACATTTGTTTGATCTAATTTGTCTATAGGATATTTAGTTTTGGAATATAAAGATGAAATAGTTTTGATGTTCTTTGTTGCTATTTTTATATTGTCAATAACCTTTAATGTTTGTATTAATTTAGGAGTTAATGATGGTATAAAAGGTAGTGAATGATAATATATGTATTATATATATTATATCCTGTTATATAATTATAACAGGATTAAAGGAACGTGTTTTAAAACTTTCTCATCCAGACTACCTACAAGAAGATCTTCATTTGTTAAAAAATATTTTAATTGAAAACTCTTATCCTCCTGATATGCTACATAGGATGCTTTTTTCTAATTTATTAAATATAAATAACTTAACACCATTTTTTGCTAAATCTCAAAACACTGTATCCAACAATCAAAACATATATTATCATTCACTACCTTTTATACCATCATTAACTCCTAAATTAATACAAACATTAAAGGTTATTGACAATATAAAAATAGCAACAAAGAACATCAAAACTATTTCATCTTTATATTCCAAAACTAAATATCCTATAGACAAATTAGATCAAACAAATGTAGTTTACAGCATTGTTTGTACTCAGTGTGAAGCTGAGTATATTGGTGAGACTGGAAGAAATCTCTCTAATCGCATTATTTCTCACAAGAGTGATTGTAGAATTAAGAAACCATCTTGTGCTTTGGCAGAGCATGTAATAGACAAAGACCATATTATGGATTTTGATAATATTAAAATTTTATGTAATGAAAGTAATAAATTTAAAAGAACTTTTTTGGAAATGGTTTGTATTAGCAAAAGTGATAATAATTTAAACAAAAGGTCAGAAATTCAAAATTTAAGCAAAATTTAGAATTATATAATTTCTATTTAATTTATGCAGTCAGTAAAATATCACATTTTGAATTTTCCATGTATTTGTTACATTTTTCCGGGCATCTATCAATGGTGAATAAATTTTCTTCTTTTTTGTTACTAAACAAAGAAGAATTTTTTAAACAAAATTTTATTTTTGACAATATTATGTCAAAAATAAAAATTTTTAAGTTAGTATTTATGACGTTTTAGGCTGGTTGTAGCTATTCTATATTTGTTTATAATTTCAATTTTTTTTTCTTAAGAAAATTCATCTAAATTTTTCAGAGAAACATTTGTTAGAATAAGACATTTTTTTATTAATATTTTTTGTATTTATTATGTAAGCAGTAGTTTTATATAAAAAACTAATTTTATTTGGTGAGTTAACAAAAAATTTTTTATTTCTAGTTCAACTTTGTAAGACATTTTGTATTTTTTAGAAGCTCTTGATAAAAATTGTAATCACAATTGAAAGCTCGAGTAAAAAATAGTCAACAAATAGCCCCTTTTATTGACTCCAACCCATAAAAAACAGTGTTATATATATATATATATATATATATATATATATTATATATATATATATATATATATATATATATATATATATATAGTAAACTGTTAAATATTGGGGAAATCTGCAAGAAAGACTCTAATGAGTATCAATTGTTTCGCCGAACGTTTTCGTCAAAGAGAATTAATTTGGCTTCTTCAGGGCTGAAAGAGAAGAAATTATAATTAGCTACTATATTTTATTTATTTAAAAAAACACTGAAGATCTTACCCTAGCTTAGAATTGTAGAGTTAGGATGTCGAAAAAAAAAGCTTAGCTAGTAACAACGTCGTGATTTTGTTTGTTAGTATGTAAAAAAAATTATCGTTGGAAATGTATGGTAGCTTTGAACTTGAAACGTAAAGGTGTACCTAAGGTTAGTCAAAAAAACCCAATGTGACTACATTTAAAAGAAATTAATTCTTTGATTTGTCTGCAATAACTAAATTTTTCATTGTTGGAAAGTTTAAATGTGAGGTTCCGTTTTACCAGAACGCATGCGCTGACAAGGCAAAGTAGTTCTTATGATCCTTTATGTTAAGGTTCATTGGTATAACAAAATGAAATTAAATCCCATTTTGGGGTAAAAATTGTTATTTTAGATTTTTCTTAAGGCTGTTTTAGCAGTCAAAACACACTGCGATTTGAAATGGGCGTATCACTTACTTTTCCTCACTGCTTACGCCAGCCGACGACGGGTACAGCTGTTTTCGCAGTGGCGCCGGCCGGTGGGTGGTTTAATGACAACAAATGCATTATTCTCCATTCAAATTACTTTTGTCGGGAATACCTTTTTTGTTTGATTATCGTAGATGTTTTAAAAATAATTATCACATTTTTAATTTATATGTCTTAGCTAAATATAGTAATGAATATAAATTTGTGAAACGTGACTGCAAAAAAACATCATGGTGTTTATTTATAATAAATTTAAAATAACATAAAAATATTATTATCAAAAAAAAATGAATTTGTTGTTACAAACAAATAAACAATTTCGCAGTTATAGCTTGAAATTGATTTGAGATGTTTCAGATAGCATATTTGAATTATTTTGATATCGTACAATATGAATACGCGAAAATATTTACAAATATTTAATCAAACCTGCTGGTAAATACTATTACCCGCGACACTGTCCTCTTGGCGATGGCTCGACAAGAGCGAGACATAAATATAGAGTCAGCTGTCCCCTCACAGTCGACGTCTTGTTAATGCACCAACAAAAGGACATAAAGAAACTCTGTTCATTAATAACATTGTTTAAATCGAATATAATGTTAATTTACCGTGAAGATGGCTATGTATAACCGGAAGTGGTTGGGGGACAGACGTATACAGATAATGCATTTTTCAGTATCTTTGCCTGTAGGTTACTTCCGTTAAAACGTAAAATAGAAATTGCTTGTGCAAATAAGTTATTCTACATACTGAAGAAGTGCTATACGCACATAAATTATTTGATAAATTAAACTATTAAACTAGTATGCATATTCAGAAATATTACAAAAATGAAAGAATAAAAACATGAAATTTAAGAGACGACTCAGGAAAAGATTTCATCATCATCACAGTCATTAACATCTTAGTAGATGTGTTGTGGTTCATAATTGGGCTTCAGCAGCTCGGACAGTTTGATTGATAATATTTCTCCACTGTTCGCGGTCATCAGTTATATGTATTGCCTCAGTATACTGTTTATTGAGAAGCTTTTTAGTAATGTCCGCCCATCGCTGTGGAGATCTTCCGCGTTGGCGTTGAGTCTGAGGCCTTCCTTGGACCACCAACCGCTCCATTTTGTGATCACTTCGATGGATATGGCCAAAGAACTTTGAAATTCTAGAGTAAACGGTACTGGAGAGACGTTGATCCGGTTTAATTTCATCCAGAACCGAGATATTTGTACGGCGAGCCGTCCATGGAATTCGAAGCAGGCGTCTCCATGTCCACATTTCAAAGGCGTCTATACGTCGTCGATCTGATTCTTTGACTGTCCATGTCTCGCATGCATAGTAAAATATGGAAAAGACCAGAGTTGAAACGAGTCTCTATTTGTTTGTCATAGTAATGTGACGATCACGCCAGACCCCGTTTAGTTCACTCATTGCTGCTCCTGCTAGTTGAATGCGTCTTCTAATTTCGGATTCACAACTGCCTGTGTTGTTAACTAGAGCTCCAAGATATATCATAGATGAGACTACCTCGCATCCCGCAATAGTTTGGGTTTCAGGAAACTGTTGTTGGCGATCAATAACCATGATTTTGGTTTTGGAAAAGTTTGGAAAAGATTTACCTACTGCAAAATTACGAGTAATTAAAAAATAATTAATTACGAGAAAAAAAGTAATATTTCCGTAACTTACTAAAGCAAGATTTTTGTACAAAGCCAGTAGAACTAGAAAATACAAAAAGTAAACCAATTAGACCCGGTGATAAACTTTAGAAGTGTGGACAGCATTCAAATAAAAAGAAACTCGTTGTCTATCCTGGTTGTTAAAAAAATAATAATTGATCCATTGAACATGTCTGAGGAATACAGTAGTTTGTTAACATCGTTTGAAAAAAAAAAATCAAACAAAACGATATTGCAATGCAAATAACTGAAAAATGTCTACGTTTAAGTGGGCAATCTTTCATATTCTTCTTCTTCTTCAGCCTTAAGTAATTCAACTTTGGACATAGACCTCCCCCAAATCAATCCAGTGTCTTCTATTTTGCGCCACTTCCTTCCAGTTATGTCCTCCGATCTTCTTAATGTCATCTGCCCATCTCATTTGTAGTCTTCCTCTGCTTCCCTTTCCTAACCATGGTCTTCATTGTTGTATTTCGTATTTCGAGGTTTCATCTCTTATCCTTCAATCGGGCGTTGTGTCCCGCGAAGTTCCATTTTAATTTGATAGCATGTTCTCCTGCGTCTTTTACTTTGGTTTTGCTTCTAATCCATTTGTTTGTTTTTTGTCTATAAGTTTCACCCCGAGCATTGATCTTTCCATCGCTCTTTGTGCTTTTACTATTTTATCCATATTAGACTTGGTGAGTGTCCACATCTGTGAATCATACGTGAGTATAGGGAGGATACACTGATCGTAAATTCTGGTTTTCAAATATTGTTCTATTAACAGATAAAAATGCCGAAAAAACGCCAATTGTAGCGTTTTCGAGGCCATTTTTTAAAAGGTTGGACATGGAATTAAAAAAAAATACGAGATGAAAGCTTTGGGGGCCACGTGTCTCGTGGCGTCAAATCCCACAATCTGAGTGAACAGTTCACAACACCTCTACGTGAGATGATAATGCCCTCAAATCACTCTTGTATAATGCCCAATGTGACATATTGCCCTATGTGACACGTAGCGTAGTTCTGCTGAAACCACATATCGTTGATATCCATATCATGTAATTCAACTTATAGTGCTCGCCGTTGACGGTGCCCGACCAACGTCGTTCCCAAATCAATATGTACCGAGGACGTCGCCAGCCCAAAAATTACAACAAATAGTGACATTTTCGGGATGTATTGGATGCTCTAGAATCTGAACTGGATTGGTAACGTCCCCAATTAGACAATTTTGGTTGATGACGTACTCATTCAAATGACATCATCGCCATCATGTCGATGAACATTATGTTCATTGTCCAACTGCTCTAGAGCCCATTCAGCGAACGCACGTTTTGGTCTATGATTGTTTACCTACAATCTCTGGATAAGTTTAATTTTATACAGGTGCAGGAGCAAGCGAGTTCTTGTGGGCGACGTGAAATAAATTTTTTCACTTCAGTGTTAAGTTTGTACGTATTTATCGTAACTTAACAATTTTATCCATCCACGGTAATTTGGAATGAATGGGTGAATGAGGAAATACTACAGTTGATGCGTGAAAGAAGGGTACACAAAACAAATAATCCGATAAGATACAAAGAAACAGATAAACTGATAAAAAAGAAAATAAGAGAAGCTAGAGAAAGATGACTAAGTGAGCAATGCCAGGAGTTGGAACAATTGGAGCGAAAATATGACTTTTTTAATTTACACAAAAAGATTAAAGAAATGACAGGAAGGAGAAGAACAACACAGACAGGACAGATCAAAGATGCAGATGGTATAATTATACCAGATTTACAACAAAAAATGAACCGATGGACAGAATACATATCACAACTGTTTGATGACAAAGATAGACAAGAAATCTCAAACGAATATACAGATGATACAGGGCCTGATATAATCAGAGAAGAAATAGAATATGCATTCAAACAAGCAAAAAGTGGTAAGGCCCCCGGTTCTGATGAAATTCCCGTAGAACTGCTCAAACTTATGGACGATGAATCTATTAAAATACTCCTAGATCTATTTAACACAATATATAGAACTGGAATAATACCTAGGGAATGGCTCCGTTCGACCTTTATACTACTGCCAAAAAAGGCAAATACAAAGGAATGCAACGAATATCGTGCGATAGCTTTGATGAGTCATGCTCTAAAACTGTTCCATGTAAAAATAATCCATAATAGGATCTATAGGAAATTAGACGTAGACATCAGTAACACTCAGATGGGATTCAGAAAAGGGCTGGGTACAAGGGAGGCTCTGTTTGCAATGAACGTTCTCTCACAGAGATGCTTAGACATGAACCAAGAATTAATTACTATTTATAACTGGGAATAAGCCACAATTAAAGATAAAAAATACGTTTATTGACGTTTCAATTTCCAATTCGGAAATCGTTCTTTTGAGAACGTATTTTGAGAACGATTTCCGAATTGGAAATTGAAACGTCAATAAACGTATTTTTTATCTTTAATTGTGGCTTATTCCCAGTTATAAATAGTACTTAATTTACAATGCCACAAGAAAATAGCTTCAGAACAATATGAACCAAGAAATTTACGCCTGCTTTATTGATTTCGAAAAGGCCTTTGACAAAGTACAATATGAACCACTAGGACAAGTTCTAATAAACAAAAATATAGATAGCCGAGATATTCGAATTATATGCAATCTACATTGGAATCAAACAGCAAATGTCAAGGTTGAGGGCAGACTAACAGAAGAAATTCAAATCCGTCGAGGAGTCCGGCAGGGATGTATCTTATCGCCACTTTTATTTAATCTGTATAGTGAAGCTATCAGTGAACAAGCACTCGAGGAAGAAGATCTTGGTCTGATAATAAATGGTGAGACGATGAACAATATAAGGTATGCTGACGATAAAGTTCTCCTAACGGGAACGCTAGTAGAACTACAACATCTCGTTCAAAGTCTCAATATATACTGTAACAGTTACGGCTTGAAAATTAATTTGAAAAAAACTAAATTTATGGTAATCACGAAATCAAAGAACATCAGAGCTAATCTTGTAATAGACAATACAACGATTGAGCGTGTGCCCTGTTATAAATATCTAGGTGCTTGGATTACAGACGATACTGATCAAACAAAAGAGATTAGATGTAGAATAGAAATCGCTAGATCAGTCTTTAATAGAATGCGCAAACTCTTTTGCAATCGTGATATCAATATACGAATACGAATGCTGCGGTGTTATGTCTTTTCTACCCTGTTATATGGAGTTGAGGCTTGGACACTAAAACAGTTGACCATAAAAAACATCGAAGCTTTCGAGATGTGGTGCTATAGGCGCATTCTCAGAATATCATGGATGGACCGCGTCACTAACACGCAAGTACTCCAAACTTTAGACAAAAGATGCGAAATTCTAAATGAGACAAAAACTAGAAAGATGGAATACTTGGGGCACATTGTGAGAGGTGAAAAGTACAAACTTTTAAGAAACATCATGCAGGGCAAAATTAAGGGCAAAAGAAGTGTGGGAAGAAGAAAAATATCGTGGCTTCGTAATCTACGTGAATGGTTCGGGTGTAGTTCGATTGAACTTTTTAGGCGCGCTGCTAACAAAGTCGCAGTGGCCGTGATGATTTCCAATCTCCGCTAGGAGTGGCACGAGAAGAAGAAGACGGTAATTTGGCAAAGCATAGTAAATAAATGACAGCTAATTTGACAGATGTAACATCAACAATATGGCCGCTACCAACTCTTAAACTTCAGAAGTTCCTATTTTTTTGTGAAATTAGAAATGGTCTAAAGAGCGTACCAAGTGAATCGTACCTGCCGTGAGTTGGAGTCAGAGTTTTTCCTCCCTCGAGGGTGGAGATGTGAGCTCTCTCTCTCTCTCTCTTTCTCTCTCTCTCTCTCTCTAGGTCCTTTTAATATCAGAGCTTCCGTTTTTTTGGGTAGCGTGTGTGTACTCCCGATCTTCCCAGCATAGCCACGTGTTCACCGTACATGTTCAACGTGTTCATTATAAGTCTGATTTTAGGTCCTAGGACCGAACCCTGTGACACCCCTGCCGATGTCTCCATAATATCTCCCTTCGCCCTCGCTATGGTATTCTGTCTACTTGAGAAGTGTTCTTTCACTATGTTTTGTAGGTATGGAGCTTACATTTTTACTACCATTACTTGAAGGCATTTTTATGTCCTGATAGAAGGCCACCAACCACTTGCCCCTATATATGATAGTTACTTTTATGATCTTACTGACTGCGTCTATTGCAGATTTCCCTTTCTTAAACCCATATTGGCGTTCAGACAAACCCCCTTTCTAACTTCTCTAATCGGATCTTTATAAGTATTTCGATGATCTTGCCCATTTTATTTAATAGGCAGATCGGTCTAAAAGCTCCCGGTTCTTCAAGTTCTTTTCCGAGTTTAGGAATAAGTAAGACGGTTACAAGAAACAAAAAATAAACAAAAAACTGCATAAGAAAGTTCTGAATTAGTATTTCCACCAACAGAGAAAAAATCCAGTACTTTCTGCTCAATTACATGTACAGGCAAGATATCATCAAAAATAGCCAAAGAAATAAAAAAGACGGAATAACGCCAGCGTTAAAAACAAACAACAAAGCACTTACACAGTGGGGTATACAAATTTACATGTGGCGACTGCCCAAAAACTTACATCGGGCAAACGGGTAAAGCCTTGAATAAACGGATGACCGAACACAAAAGGGATTTCAGTAATAGAAAAACAGATTCTGCTTACGCACTTCACCTTCTAGATCATAATCATTCTTTTAATAACCAATTTCAAATTCTTTACATTCAAAATAAAGCTTGTCATTATTAGAATCTATGGAAATTAACAAATTGAAAATTACAGACATAATTCTGAATGACCAGCTTGAGATAAACAGTTTTCCCCTCCTCAACTTATTTAGTTAAAGACTGTAAAGTGTTGGATGCATAACAAAAATAGCTTATTTGAGAAAGGCACTCTGTCGAACTGTAGTGGAAATTAATTAGACTAAAAAATTGTAGAAATGGTAAAAACAAAAGTTTTTGGTGTTTTATTGCTTAATAAGTAAGAATTTTAATCAAATAAAAGGCAGATATCGAGCACAGTTTATTTATTAAATCTTGACCAAGTACTTTGGGTCTTAGAGCATCTTCAGGGGCATTACTTGGGCAAGATTTAATAGAAAATTCTGCTCAATATTTGCCTTTTATTTGATTAAAATTCATTTATTCGAGCATTCAACCTTATATACTTATATATTCAACCTTTAATACGTACAAGGTTTGCAGTTTTCCATGTTTATGGGAATTTTCGCTTTCTCGGAGATCGTTTTATGATCTATTACACTTAAAATGCTTTTTCTTCTATGATTATCTGTAAAATTTCCGGTAGGACTCTGTCGGGTCTGGGCGCTCTCCCTGCCTTTACTGCTTTTCGCCTCCCTCAGCTTCTCGGTTGAGAAAGAAATCAGAAATAAATTTCTTTATCTCTATCATGAATGTGTTGCTTGTGTGAGTCCATTTCAAATAGGTAAAGAAATAATAAATAAGACTTACTCACAATCAATTCAATTTAACTATCAGACGACCGGTTTCGCTTTCTACAATATGCAAAGCATCCTCAGGTCTCGATACAAAGTTAAAGAAATGCTGAAATAATAAAACCCATATTAGGGTGTTGTCTAATAACGATAAAAAAAGTAGATGTTGTAAATTACAATAATTATGCCAATATTACATGTCTGTGGTTTTATTTAAAGATTAAGTTGAATAAAAAGTATAAAAGTTTTAAAAAGTTTAAACAGACAAGGTAAGGCTCACAAATTGTTATAAAATAGTCTCTTCGATTGTAATAAATTAATAAATGAGCAAATAAATAAAATAAACATTACTTACAGCCGGTACTCTATTAATTGATGGATGGTAGAACATGGTTGAAACTACTATGTATTGTTGAATGGAGAACTCAATTCTATTATTGCAGTTGTTTGACAGTAAAGGGAAGTTCTTGAGGAGATAGATTTGATCCAATGAAGAAGAGATATGTGTGTGATTGTTTGTTAAATGAAAGTGATGTAATATACCATTGTGTTATTAAAAGTTATATACCATGTCATAAATATATCTCTCGAATAAGTATAAATAACTTTTAATAACACAATGGTATATTACATCACTTTCATTTAACAAACAATCACACACATATCTCTTCTTCATTGGAGCAAATCTATCTCCTCAAGAACTTCCCGTTTACTGTCAAACAACTGCAATAATAGAATTGAGTTCTCCATTTAACAATACATAGTAGTTTCAACCATGTTCTACCATCCATCAATTAATAGAGTACCGGCATGTAAGTAATGTTTATTTTATTTATTTGCTCATTTATTAATTTATTACAATCGAAGAGACTATTTTATAACAATTTGTGGGCCTTACCTTGTCTGTTTAAACTTTTAAAACTTTTAAAACTTTTATACTTTTTATTCAACTTAATCTTTTAAATAAAACCACAGACATGTAATATTGGCATAATTATTATAATTTACAACATCTACTTTGTTTATTTGCCATATTCAGAAAAGCCTTATGGGAAAGAAAAGAGGGAATAAGAATTGGTGGAGAAATCATAAACACCATGAGATTTGCAGATGACACGGTAATTATGGCTGAGAGTATAGAAGATCTACAAACTTTACTAGATGCAATAAATAGTGAATGCATTCAAATGGGACTTGACATCAACACAGATAAGACCAAATTTATGATAGTATCAAGGAGTCCAATAAATAATGAACAACTAACTCTTGGTGGACAGCAAATAGAGAGAGTGACAAAATATAAATATCTGGGAGCTTACATCAACACAGAATTGGATCCAGACCAAGAGATCCAGATACGAATAGAAATGGCAAGGGCAGCATTCTTAAAATTCAAACAATTGTTCTGTGACAAAAATCTGAATATTGCGCTGAGACTGAGGTTTGTTGAATGTTACGTCTGGTCGCAATTATTGTACGGGGTAGAAACATGGACACTAAAAGCGCAAATAGTTAAAAAGATTGAAGCCTTTGAACTTTGGATATACCGGAGAATGTTGAGAATCCCATGGACTGCCAGGGTCACCAATGAGGAAGTGCTGAGAAGAATGGGTCGAGTCAAAAAATTGTTGAGAACGATAAAAGTACGCAAGACTGCATACCTTGGACACATACTAAGAAATAATAAATATAGGTATAAGTATAGCTTCTGCAGGTCATCATGCAGGGTAGAGTCGATGGCAAAAAGGGAATAGGTAGAAAAAGGAAGTCATGGCTGCGAAATATTCGAGACTGGACAAACATGACTGTAGACGAATTATTCCACGTTGCAAAAGACAGAGAAGCTTTTAAAAATGTGGTCGCCAACCTCCGTTAATGGGGACGGCATAGGAAGAAGAAGAAGACTTTGTTTATCGTTATTAGACAACAACCTAATATGGGTTTTATTATTTTAGCATTTGTTTAACTTTGTATCGAGACCTGAGGATGCTTTGCATATTGTAGAAAGCGAAACCGGTCGTCTGATAGTTAAATTAAATTGATTGTAAGTCTTATTTATTATTTCTTTACCTATTCTTTATCTCTCTTTGTGGGAATAGCTCTTCTGTCAGCTCTCTTCTGCGGCTTTCTTCGATTTTGAGGATATTACTTCTTGAAGTTGAAACCAGAAAACTATTCAGTTGAACCAACCGTTGTTCCCTTAATATCCTAAAACATCGCCCTCGAGTGACCACATTTTTAACATTTAATAATGTATATTTTCCATTTAATGTAAGTGTTATTATACCTAGATTTGTAGCTAGTTTCAACTACTCTCAAGATGTTTCACTAATGATGCTCCAACTGGACCGAAAACATTTTGAAGATAATTTTATTATGTTAAAATAATTTTTTTAAATTTTAATATAAATATAAATACCATCATACATCAGAAATTTAAAGTTTGAAACTATGTTATACATACAGCCAATCACTTCGACTTTCCCTTTTAATTTATATTTATAATAATATACTCGTATATAATTTGCAAAATATTTTCTAGTTCATTGTTCGCATATTTTGTTTTAAATGTATATTTTGTATTCTGGTTTATGGCATTTATTATTTCATATAAAATAATAATCTATTTACTGACAATAAAGTTATTCTCTAACAGATAAACTTTGTTTTTGTTCCATCAATTATATCAATAAAAGCGAGGTTAAAAATTTATAATGCATTGATTGGAATTTAGGGAGTAGCTACATAACCAACTAATAGCAGAATAGAATGGCAGTCAACTGGATACACAGTAAGTAATTTTATTGTCTTACTTGAAAGTAAGAAAGGAAAGGCGTCGTTTGCAATGCAATTGAGATTATATTTATCTGATAGCGACATTTTTTTGGAATACCTCTATAGATTTAAAAAATATCGAAGGGGTACATAGTTAATTTCCCAAAACCACAAAGGTTTTTGGGAACTGTAGTGGAATAGTTTTTCTGACCACAGGAACTTTGATAACTATTGCAATCACTATTAGTCACATTGATAATTAAAAGTTTAACGGTAAAATCCACTCTAGTCCCATATTTCACTTTTTTCTTTTTTAGTATCTGTAATGTGTAATGCAATTTTTCCATGAGTTTTGAAGTTTTCTATACCAGCAGCTAGCAGACCTTTGGCACATCATCAATTTTTAAAGTTAATTTTTGGTCAATACTTCATTTTTTATTTGAGCCCGTATAAGTTCGACAGGGTTCAGCTAACAATGATAAGCAGTAAGACGTAGAACAAATATGTTCTTTTCACGCACCATTTCGCAAAACAGTAAATTTACTGTTTGTATTTTGAGAACGATTTCCGAAGTGGAAATTGAAACGTCAATAAACGTATTTTTATCTTTAATTGTGGCTTATTCCCAGTTAAATAGTAATTAATATAAAATCTTATCGAACATCCTTTTAAGTAGGCTGACACCATTTGTAGAAAATGTCATGGGGTAATACCAAGCCTGCTGAAGAAACCATAGATCGACCATAGATCAGGCCTTTACTCTAAGACAGCTGCTTGAAAAAGGATGGGAATTCAATAGAACTATCCATAATCTATTTAAAGATTTCCGCCAAGCGTACGACAGCAATAAAAGGGATCAGATGTGAAATGCAATGGCAGAACTTTCAGTTCCAAAAAAACTTATCCAGCTTGTTAAGTTATGTGTGAATAGCTGTAGATCCAGAGTACGGATAGGTAACAAAATCTCAGAATCTTTTGAAATAAGCAGTGGTCTGAAAAAAGGAGATGTGCTGTCACCTCTTCTTTTTAATATCATCCTGGAGAAAGTAGTAAGAGCAGCACAACTTAAAATGGAATTACTGACAGTAAATTGACCAAAATACTACTAGCATACGCAGATGACATTGACATTGATATTGTGGGAAACACAGTCACAAATTTGAAGGAGACTTTTAATAAATTGGAGGTAGAGCCAAAGAAAACTGGTTTAAGGGTAAGCGAAGAGAAAACCAAATACATGTGCATCAACAGACAAAAGGAACGAGATAGAATAGGGCAAAATGTACATATCAATATTATCAATATGAGTTTTAAATATCTCGAAGCAACAATCACTGCAGATAACAATATGGTGGAAAAGATTAACGAAAGAATTCAGGCAGTAAATAGATGTATGTACAGCCTCCACTTCTGTTACATCTAAAAGACGAAGAGCTCTTGTTAACGACAACGGTCAACGGGTCGTTTTTGAAACCGTCCCGTTTGTCGTTGCTTAGTATCTTTCAGGTTCGTATGAATGTTTGTTCACGCAACGGCAACCAATCCGTTGGTTAACTTTTCACCGTCTACGTATCCAGTTACCCTCGGCAATACGTTCGTCGGGCCTGCAGTGAGCCCTTTTACAAACTGAACAATTTTAGTTTCTGCAAGTGTGTTAACGGCGTTGGACAAGCATTCGTTTTTTCAATAAATTTCTTTTTTTGTTGCCGCTAAAATATGGATTTTGATATGGAAATTTTAATAAATGCGGTAATTGAAGAATGTTGTTTCATCTTTTTTCAATTCTTCGTAAAGTGTATGAAAAGCACCATACTCTTCTCTTTCTAACAAAATAGGATGTATGCATATTTTTCTTTTACGCTTATCCCGTTTCTTCTGCATTTTTTTATACAAATAATACGCTAGTATATTTTTTTGCTTTAACGAAAACATCATATAACATGTATTGCGTGTAACTTGTTACTTTAAAACTGACGATATTTCGAAGATTCCATACTGTCAAGGGGCGCATATCCCTTGAAATTTAAGGACCGTCGACACGGGTATCCCGTTTAGCATCGGCCCGTTACCCGTTGAAAAAAACGTTCGTTAATAAGAGCCCTAACATGAACATCAAAGATTAGAATATATAAAACGGTGATTAGACCGGTGCTCATGTATGGGTATGAGACGTGGACCCTGACCAAAGAAAACTTAGATGTTTTGAGAGGAAAATCCTCAGAAGAATCTTTGGGCCTTATCACGACATTAATATAACTACGGCAACTACGGCATAAACTACAGCATAAGGATGAACGTCAAAAAAAAAAACAAATATACGACCCTCAGTAAGAATCCAATTCATGACACCAGTATCACAATAAACGTTACCCAACTTGAAAAAGTAAGCGAATACAAATACTTGAGAACCCTCATTAATGAAACAGGTGACCAAAATCACGAGATAAAAAGACGTATTGAAATTGCCAAGTCTACATTTATAAAAATGAAAAAATTATTTTGTAATCGTGATATTAGTATTCATCTACGAACTAGAATGTTAAAATGCTATGTATTCAGTACTTTGCTTTACGGTGTTGAGGCATGGACTCTTAAACAGAGGAATATTAAAAATCTTGAAAGCTTTGAGATGTGGTGCTACAGTCGTGTACTAAGAATAAGTTGATAAAAAATTACAAATGAAGAGGTAATACGCAAAATAAATTACGATCCAGAAGTTATTATGAATATAAAAAAAGAGAAAACTTGAATACTTAGGCCACCTGATGAGAGGACAAAAGTACACGTTCCTACAAAATATATTGCAAGGAAAGATCCAAGGACGCAGAAATCCAGGCCGTAGAAGAATGTCCTGGATGAGAAATTTAAGAGAGTGGTTTGGCTGTACAACTAACGAATTATTCAAAACAGCAGTTAGTAAAATTAGAATCGTTATAATGATATCCAATCTCCGATAGGAGAGGCACTCAAAGAAGAGGAACGACATTAATAGCAACGAATACATAATGAGAACAAATGCTGAGGTCAAGCAGATGTATAGAGCGAGCGACATAGTCCAAGAGATTAAATCCCAACATTTAAGATAGACTGGCCATATCCATAGACTCACTAACAACCGCCTTGCCACGTTAATATCGGAGGAAGCCCCCACAGGAAGAAGCCCCTTAAAAATGCGATGGAGGGACAATGTATGGTCAGATCTAGGAATAATGGGGCTACCCACTGACCCAATTATTATGGACGACCGTTCAAGATGGAAGCAAGTTGTGCAGTCGGCCAAGACCCACCCGGGTTGTAATGCTACGAGAAGAAGTATCTCATCAAAAAAATAAAGTAACGTTATTATTAAATTTTGCTAAATTGTCATCATTTTTGTTTAAATTATTTTACATATGAACATTTTCCAAGAATATTGAATACCATATTATTACCATTATTACCATTATACCATTTATTATATTGGATACTTTCGTCTCAGTCCTTAATAACGCAATAAACTCTGCAATATTACTTGTATCTTTATATTTACGGCGCCGGGTTTTAATAGCCACTTCCATTCAATTATTTTCATTAGTCCATTCCCATGACGTGAATTGTGAGCCAACCATATACAACGACCTACGCTATCCTGCACGTCATAGCTGCTGTCTCTTTTCAGCTCAGTAGCTACCAACCGAGGGTGTGTATTTTTAATGACATGCCAAGGACGACGTAGATCGAAATTATTCAAACAGGGCCGGCACTGATGCGTAAAGAAACGAAATACAAAAGAGTGTTATTTAAGTCATAGAATTGTTAGGCAACGAAAGAGAAGACCGACGCTAATAATAAATGAGATATAAAGGTATGTACAAACGAAATATATTACACTTTTATACAAAGGATTAGTTCCTTTTTTATTAACTGATTCTTATAGTACTTTACGCTGAATCCAAAAATGATAATGAAGGTAATAGTTTTTTTAAATCACGTATGGTTTTCTTGTGACAGTAAATACAAATAAAACAGTTATACGGATATGAGTTTACTACTACTGTCAAAGGTGGTTGTAAGGAATTTTCTTGAGTATTTTGCTTCTGTCACATATCTTTTAAGTGTCTAGCAGTAGTCAGCCAGCATTCTTGGACTCTATCCTTGCTTTCGTTTTTCTATACTTGAAATATCTTGATAGAAACGTTTTCTATATTCATTCACTGACATAACTAAGATTTTGTGGAAACAGTTCAAGTGGGAATCAAGAAATATTGCAATCACAGGCCACGCTGCATCAAGTGCAAAGAAAGGTCAAATAATGTCAAATGTATACTATGTCAAATGTATACAACTCAGCATCATATTTCATATGCCCAGGTATCGTCTAACAAACAAATAAAACCAACGAATGAAAACCAGGCGTCATACGAAAACAACGGCGATATGTCCGAACTGAAATAAATGCTGAAAGGACTCATTGAACAAATGAGTACGATGTTAAACCTTTTGACTAGAGTGATCGCTACACTATCCAAATGACCAAATTTTCCAAAATGGCACTATAGAATGTCAAAGGGCTAACCCACCATATCCGAGAGGTTAGAGTCATTATAGTCAACAATAACATAGACATAATGTTTATATATGATACCCACTTTACCAGCCGCAGTTATTTCATATGTCCTAATTATGTAATATACAGCCCCAATCATCCAGATGGTACGGAACACGGCGGATTTGGCGTACTTAAGAAATCAATTAAGCATCACAAGCATAGCAAAACCTCTAAAGACTCTTTGCCAGCCACCAGCATATCCATTTAAGATTGGGAAGGGCCATTAACAATAACAGCCATCTACTGCCCACCACGACATACTTTAAACAAACAACAGATTGGAATTGGAAAGAGATTCTTGGCAAGCGAAGACTACAACACTGAACATACACACTGGGGATCTAAACTAATTTCTCCAAAAGAAAGACAACTTAATATGTATATGCAAGACAACAATTTTAAAAACATGTCCACTGGTGAACCTACCTATTGGCCTACAAACATAAATAAAAAAGCAGATCTGATAAATTTTGGTATTAACATGAGTTTAACAAATAACCACTTAAGGGATTCTTCTTGTTATGATCTATCTTCTGATCATTCTCCTGTTTTGATAGAAGTAAGTTCAGAAATGCTCTACAGAACACCATCTGCTACATTAACTAAGAAATTCACAAACTGGGATCAATTCAGAGAATTACTAATACATTAGAATTAAATATCTTACTAAAAACAACTAAAAAGAAACCTGGAAATTGACAATGCTACAGAATACCTTAACCAATACGTACAATAAGCTGCACGATAATTAAGGAAATAAACCGCCCCACTCGTACTAAAAACGAATATTAAGACGTAGATGGCAGCTGAGGAGAGCACCGTAAGACTTTCTTTCTTTCTTTCCTTTTACCCCATCAGGGTGTCGGATTTGGGCTAGCTATTTTAATTTCCATTTACCCACCTCTTCCATTCTTTTCTGTTTCCTGCCATTATTTTCAATTCCTTGAGTGATTTTTGTTTAAGTTTTCCCACCTCTACCACTTGCTGTATCCATTATTTTTGGTCTGCCTCTTTTTCTTTTTCCGATGTTTTTTGCTTCATAAACTTTTCTTGTTATTCTATTGGATTGCATCCTCATCAGATGCCCAAACCAGTTCATTTGTCTCTTTGCGCACCGTAAGACAAGACCAATAAAAAGCAATAAAGAGAAAGCTGAACATGTTGAAACGGTTTTCCAGCCTGTTCCTGTAGATGATCGTATTAATATACATAATGAAAACCAAATTTATCTAGAATGTCCCTATCAACCTAAAACTTGTAATAAAACGTACGCGGAACGAAGTCAATAATTTATTCACAGTAAATTAAACCTGAAAAATGGTACGACCTAATTACCGTAGGAATTTTAAAGGAATTACCAAGAAGCAGTATCATTACTTTATCCTTTACAACTGTATAGGCCGTATTAAAACAGGAGATTTTTCTTTAGGTTGGAAATTAGCCCAGTTAATATTATTTCCAAAACCCGGAAAATCCTTGGAGGAAATAAAGTCCTACAGACCTATTAACCTGCTTTCTATTATATCTAATATATTAGGAAAACTCCTATTATCCAGAATCGAGCCAATTTTAATTGACAAACAAATAATACCTTATCACCAGTTTGGCTTTAGGCCACACCATGCTACCACTGGACAAATTCATCGAGTTTACCAACAAATAAGCTAATCAATGGAAAACAGAAAATATTGCTCCGGAATCTGCTTAGACATCTCCCAGGCATTTCACAAAATCTGGCATAGTGGCCTTTTATATGAAATCAAAAAATCCCTTACCAACAATAACTTCCAAATCTAAGGTCCTACCTGCAAGACCGCCATAACCTTGTAAAATATTACGATGAGTATATTAGACCTTACCCAATTATGACTGGAGTCCGTCAAAGCAGTGTTCTCGGACCAGTGCTGAACCTAATATTCACTGCAGACTTACCTACATCACCAGAAGTCACAACAGCAACTTATGCAAATGACACAGCAGTAATCTCTTCACATGAAGACCCAGCCGTCGCATCACCAAGTGTACAGGCTAGCCTAAATGCAATACATGGCTAAACATATGGCGTCTAAGACCCAACGAGACATAATCTGCGCAGGCAACATTTACAAACCCCAAGGAAAACTGCCCTCCGGTAACGTTAAACGGTCAACCTCTTCCACAGAAGAACAAACTCACTCAGATGGAGAAATCACATATTTACCAAGCGAAAACAGCTGGGCTTTAAACTCAACAAACTATATTGGTTAATATGCCGGAAGGCAAAACTGACAATCGAGAACAAAATTTTAACATATAAAGTTATTTTAAAACTCATTTGGAGCTATGAAATTCAGTTATGGAGACCAGTAGCTAGATCGAGTATTGACATTCTTGAAAGATTCCAATGGTAAGTCCTTCGAATGATAACTAATGCTCCATGGTACGTTACAAACAAGACGATTGCATGAAACCTCAAAATGACAACTGTCAATGAAGAAGTCACCAAACTCTGCCTACAATATCGTCAGAGAATAACAGACCACTCCAATAATCTAGCCCAAAATTTAATGACAATTAATCGGACGAAGGCTCACACTAAAGACCCCAGCTGATCTGTTAACTATAAACTAGTTGCATAAACCCAATAGAATATAGAAGCACAAGCCCAACCAAACCCTAAGACATACGTGACACTACTCTAGTGCCAAGAGTACACAGTAAATTGTGGAATGGCAATTTTCTACAAGACATTTTTTCTTTAATATTTGTATTGTTAAACATTTTTAACGACAATTTATTTATTGTAATTATATTACAGATGTAAATTCGTTGAGATGTTGAAATAAAAAAAGCTTTATTTTGCCAATAAACGGATTGTGGTCCGATTCTGTCAGACACATAGTACACCTTAACAGAGGTGTAGTTTTTAAATCGTTGGTTGATAAGGATATAGTCTATTTGGTATCTTACTGTGGGATCTAGAGAAACTTGATGGATTTCCAGGTATATAAACTTCTTGGAACAAGATGTCCTTCTGTGTAATCTGGAGATCCTTGAACGATTTCCAGGATGGATGGATGGATTTCCATATAAACGTATTGGAAGAAGATCAGAAAAGGTTTTTGCCACTACAAACTGCTCTGATAAAATCAATTTCATCAACAGGTTCCTCATTCGGTACGTTTACTTAGCCCAAACGGTCCTACAAATACTCTACTTTGCTCTTTAGCTAATCTTGTTATTAAAATCGGTTATTATTAAGATTTATCTTCTTACGGTGCCTTATCCTTAAGGACGTTGGCCATTACATTTGCCCATTTAATCTTATTTGTAGCAGCCCTGAATAGTTCTATGGAGGTCATGTTCGTCCATTGCCGTAGGTTTTTAAGCCAGGAGTTGCGTCTTCTTCCTGGTCCTCTTTTGCTATTGACTTTGCCTTCGATTATAAGTTGGAGCAGTTCATACTTTGATTTCTTATGATGTGACCAAAATATTGTGTTTTCCGTTCTTTTATTATAAGCATAAGCTCTCTTTCCTTATTCATCCTCCGCAAGACTTCCGCATTTGTCGTATGGCTCATGTAGGATATTGTGAGCATTTTACGGTAACACCAGAGTTCGAATGCTTGGATTCTTTTTTTGTGTTGCTTCTGTCATTGTCCTGGCTTCAGCACCATAGAGCAAGGTGGAGAAAACATAGCACTTAAGTATTCTAGTTCTCAATGAGATGCCCAGCTGGCGGTTGCATAGAACTTTTTGCATTTTGTAAAACATTGTACGTGCCTTTTCCAGGCGTATTCTTATCTCTAGTGAGTGGTCCCAAGTTTCATCAAGATTACTTCCAAGGTACGTTGTTCTTGTTACTCTTTCCAGATCTGTTCCGTCGACATTGACCTTCACCCTTCTGTTTTGGTGCTTGCTGATGACCATCGTTTTTGTCTTCTTTGTATTCAATTTCATTCCAAATTCTCTACAGGCTGTCGTTTAAGGCTTTAAGATTTATAAATAATAAAAAATGTTTGTGTTTCCCGTACTGTTGAAGCCAAACATTGTGTTTCGATGTATTTTATACACTAACAACTAACTCCTTTTAAATAAAGGTTTTTCGTAACGAATTTTTGTTGTTGTAGTTAAAGTAGTTTCAAACTTCTCTTTTAACCTATTTCTAACTGTTAAAGTCATAGAAAACTTTACAGAGAAATTCCATTGATAGTTTTCCATTGGTATTCTCTAATTTTTTATGGCTTTACCATTTTATTAATGTATCTATCCGCTAATAAATAAAGTCAATAAATTTTTTTTTGATCTACCTACAAAATTACTAAATTAACTTGTCTATAATAAAAATATCATGTCTATAAAAATTTATTTTATGAATCTTAATTATTGGTATTCAAAGAAAAGATTTATTAAGCAAATCTCTTTTAATTTATAATTGAATTTCCTTCTTTTGTGTTCAATTAAGTTTTATGTATTTTAAAATTGAAGTTTAGAACGATAATAAACACAAAAGCTGAATGTTGTATATCTTTTCCACGGCTTTTGGATACTCATAAAAATCAATATCTAATTTTATGAACCATGTTTTCTTTTAAGTGTCTGTTTATCATTTAAGTTTTTCTATTCGGTTTTAAATCTTCTTAAAAAAGTCTCTTAAATTTTTTTATGTCACAATTTTTTAAATTGTAAATTAGAATGTATTTTTTTAACGTTTCTTAATCAAGTCTTTTGAGTTTATCAGATATTTTGAACATACACCTCAATTTTTAAGCTGAGATTTTTTTACAATTTTTTTCTTGGATATATAATTATATAAAATGTTTTAAATTTAGGAACTTTACCTGTAACAATTCAACAAAAAGCGATATATTATTTATTTCGTTGTCTTTATTGGTGAAAAATAACAAAAAAAATGTTTCTTAAATTCTGTCAATATTAAAAAATTTAAAAATCTAATTGTAACGACAAGGGTTCTTTATCGTTACTGAAAATTTAAAATAACTTAATTCTGCCTGTAAGGTATGTAACCAACTATACATGTAATGGGGTTATCAATTGTTTGTCAATTGGTCAAACTGCCTACCTGCCGTTTCCGTTTACCTTGGAGCTGACGGAAGCCAACGATTTTAAAAGTAGAAGAAGGGACTTTATATCCAGCCTTTGAACGGGACAGAGGACTGATTAAATCCAGCGGCCAACGCACGTGGTTTTCAAGTTAGCCGAAAAACCTTTTAAGTTATTCAGAGGTCAATTATTTAAGTTACAGAAGGCGTTTTGTTTTGAGGTTAGAAGTTTTGGGATAAGAAGATTTTGTTTTAATTAGTGAAATAGTGTTGCGTTGGTCGCTGGAGGAAAGAAGGATTATAAAGTCAAATCAGGATTATTTTGAATTTGGGGTAATGGAGTCCATGTAGTTTGGTTGGAGTTTTTTTTTGGTTTTTCCCGGTTACTGGAGTAGCAGTTCAGTTAACTACTAGAAGAGTGTACTTCTAGGTTTCAACCTTCCAAGTCCCAGTGACGTAAGCATCCGGAAGAAGAACTTTCTCAGTTTGAGATTAGTCAGGTTCCTTTATAATAATTGTTCCTACTATTTTAAAATAATTTCCTTAAATTTTGTTTAAACTTTAATCAGTCAACGAACAAAACCTTAATAATAATCTTAGTCAATTTTCTTAACTCATATTTTCGTATCATTAGTTATATAACGTTCAATTTTGTTTCTCAATATCATTTGTTTATTTTATCATTAAATCTTTTAAATATATTATATATGTATCAGTTATAACAGGCTAGGGGTGGATCATAATACAATTGTTTTTTGTAAGATCATTTGTGCACAAAGGTCCATTTTGTATTTCTACAGCCCTACTTGTAACATCACCAATTCATCTTGTATCTGTTCCTTTCTGGACAGACCAATTTAAATATATCTACAGGTTATCTGAATGGAATCAACTTGGAAACTGTCAAACTGATATATTGTGTTATAGGGAGGGGTTATAGTTGTTTAAATTGTCAAATGTTGGTTGTCATTAATTTTTGCTTTAATTCATAAATAAAACTTCATAAAATAAGTTGATACTTTTCTAGTAAATTATTAAATGTAAATATATTGTATATATAAAAGGTGTCAATAATAGTGTATATTATAAGAGTATTTAAGTTAAATTGTATATTACGAGGTTTACAGGTTTCTATTTTATTGTTATTAAATTGGGTTTTAAGTAAGACTCTGTTTTATTAAACCTTCTTTTTATTTAATAAGGTTATATCTAATTATAGAAACATAGTCAGCAGCAGCAATAAGTTACACGGTGAAGTGTTTGTTAGACTAAGAGTCCAGTAAACATCTTCCCTGGCGCCCAAATCATTCTTCTTTCCTTTATTCCGGTTTTCAGTACTTACTCTTAGTTCGGTTTGGTTATTCTTATATTTTCTTAGTTAATTTACATCTTTTCTATTCTTTACTGTTTTCGCAGGGCATGCAAATAGGCCTAACCCTACCTTGAGTATCAACTGGCCAGTCTCAAGCATACCCAGCTAGCCGAACTGCATTCAGTTTCAACTTCTATTTTAATTCAGTTTCGAACTTATCTCCACACTACTCTACAGATCTTATAACATCAGGGACCTGGTCCCAAGTGATCTAGCTACTATTTGTTACAGTAGCGTCCAAAGTGGAGCAATATAAAAATTTTGTTACAATTTTGTTACATAATGTTGCAGATATGCAACATCATGCATTGAACTTTTAAAATTTAATATCCAGTCAAGTTTAAAAATTTGCACCGATTCTTCCTAATCCTCCAACGCGAACACGCACACACCTGAACGCGCACACACACGAACGCGCACACATACATTTGATTGAATTTTAACTTTGTGCAGCGACAATCTCTCTCATGTGCCTTGTCCGTTCCGAACGTTGGCAATCAACATGTCTATTCTGACTTTGTTTACGGCAGATCTGAATAGTTCAGCAGATGACAATCCGAACCATTGCCGCAAGTTTTGGAGCCACGAGTGTCTTCTCCTCCCTGGACCCCTTCTGCTGTCTATTTTCCCTTGAACGATCAGCTGTAGTACTCTATATTTATTATGTCTCATAACGTGACCCAAGTATTCCAACTTTCTTTTCTTTATACTTATTCCTACCCTCTCTCTCTTTACCTATCCTGGTGTAGTACCTCTTCGTTGGTCACGTGCTCAGTCCAGGATATACGTAATATATGTCGGTAAGCCCACATTTCGAAGGCCTCTACTTTTTTCATCAATGTTGCGGTCATTGTCCACGCCTCCATTCCATATAACAAAACCGGGAATACACAACATTTCAGAAGTCGAATTTTGAGAGGTAGGGTGAGGCTTTTAGAGGTGAAAATTTGCTTCATGCTAGTGAACGATGCCCTTGCCTTTTTCTACTCTTATACGTATTTCCTTCGCTTGATCCCAATTTGAGTTAACTGTTGCTCCCAAGTAGATGTACGAATCCACGTGTTTCAATTCTTTCATTATCTAATATCAGTTGCTGTGGTGGTTGTTGGGTTTTGCTTACTAACATCCATTTGGTTTTTGTGATATTTAGTCTGAGTCCGTATTGTGCACTTGTTTTTTGTATCTTACTCATTAGGCAACTCAGTTCCTCCATGCTACTTGCTAGAATCACAGTGTCATCAGCATACCTTATGATATTAATTATTTCTCCATATAGACAATAAAGCGTAAATTGACTGTTTGACGTTAGGAACACACCTGCATTGTTTAGACAACAGTGAGTGCTTGTAATTTAATATAAACTGTATTGAATAGCAATAAAGTTTAAATTGACTCTAAATTTAGTTAGAAAATATTTGTATGGGAAAAAAAGGGCTGTTTTAGCGAATCCCCGGAATTATTCGAATTTTTCTCGCCGTAAAAACCATCCTTAGACTTCAAGGAACATTTAAAAAAAATGGTTAAAATTGGTCCATGCGTTGTTGAGTTATGCGCTTACCAACACATTTTGCGATTCATTTTTATAGTATATATGATAAAAAAATAAATTTATAAAAGATGGAAGAATTATATTTTGAATAAAGAAAGAAGTTTTGGTTACATTTATATTTCAAGTAGGGTAATTTTTATTTTAACAATTTATATTTTATTTAAAAATAAAATCAGTCGAGCGACAATCCGTTATAGATCTTGCCTTGTTTACAAAAAAATCGTCACTCCTGTTGATTCCTGGCAACTTTCCTCCATCTTCTGACCCTTAGAATCTACAGGTCTTCTTCCACAATCAATCCATCTCCTTCGTGGTCGTCCTCTGCTTCTTGTGCCCTCTGGTTTTGAAAATGTTAATCTCTTATTCGTGTGTATTCGTGATCTGACATCCTAGCAATGTGTCCAGCCCATCTAAGTCTCTACACTTTAACGAATTTTACAATATCTGAATCGGTGTATAACTGATATAGTTCAAAGTTGTATCTTTCTAAGAATCTAAGAATCTAAAGTACGTTGGTCTGGGAGTGAAATAAATAGGCGTTGCTTGAAAAATCATAAAATGGTATTTTTGTTATAAGAAAAGAGAAAAAGAGAAGAAAATTTGTGAGTGAACTATTAAATAACATACTATGATGAAGGACATGATACATAAAGTACAAAAGATACTATAGGATCGGCATATATTAAGTGGAATGTGGAAAAGCCCAATAACCCTTGAGTAATCGGGTACATGCAAATTATATGAGTGCAATGAATATTTGGCACTATCAGCACCATCACCACCAAAAGCACCATCTTTTTCGAGCCCTTTAAACTCACCCAATTTAAAAACCAAGGGGTTCCAAAAAGATTTAAATCACAGATCCTTGTAGCTCTTAAAAAGCTCTACAAAATCGTTTTTGAAGAAACTCTATCGTTAAAATGAAGGAATACGTTAAAAAACCAATTAATTTTTTTTCCGGAAAATCCATTAGTATAGTACAGTACATTTCGGAGCATAATAATCTACAAAACCGGTATATTAGGTAGTGGGGCATTATACATTCGAAATTTTAAGCGTTCTTATTTTGAAATCCCATACAACAGAATAAAACATCTGCTCATATGTCTATGGCTTGGCAATGAAAATATTAGAGCAACAGATTGGGGATGGTATTCCAAAGATGGTTTGTTATTACCCGTACGCATGAACAAACAACCTGCACCCGATGAACTTTTGAAAATTATTTTTTGCCACTGAAAAAAAGGATGCGGCGTTTCATGTGGGTGCAGAAAAGTTGGTTTATACTGTAACTCTACTTGTTCTGGGTGCTCAGGTGAAGGGTGCAATAATAGTCCACCAATAATTGAAGAAGATGAGGATGTCATAGATCACGATGAAGATGTAATTAATGACGAATAAAATTAATATTATAATTGTTTTACCTATAAATGTAAATATTTTCAACTATTTATGTAAATGTATAAGAATATATGGTGTCTTTTTATGTTGATAAATTTTTTTGTATTTAATTCTACTTTTTTCAATTTATATCTATTAAATTAGTTTATAAAAACTGCAATGTTGTAAAAGGTGATTTTAAAAAAGTTGAGAAGTTGCAAAATTTTGGCAAAATATTGTTTTCACCTATAGCACTCATAACAATTGATTTTTAATTTATATTATTTAATTAACAAATTTCACTCATCTTAAGATTTGTAATGTTATTTTAAAATTTTTGAAAATTAGGGATAGTTTTCACCCCTAAGAACAATCAGGGTTCATCGGCATGACATAAACTATAAAGCAGAGGGTGAGTTGAGCTTATTTCCAAATTTTTATGCAAATCGTTCCAAGGCGAAATCATTTTCTTCGCATTACTACTTTTTTTACATTAATCTCTAACAAGGGTCGCTTTTTAAGGGTTGAAATATGATGGAACTTTATTCAAAAGCACGAAACTATCATTATTTAATTAATTTAAACAAAAGTTTACCCATATTCAGGTTTAATATGTTATTTTATAATTTTTGACAATTAGGGGTAGTTTTCACCCCTAAAACCCTTCAGCGCACTTCGGTGCGATATAGGTTTTGATCCTTGGGCTATCACCTACCTTCTGTTAAAATTTCAACTCAATCCATGTAGGACGAAAAAATTGCGAAGTTTTAACTTTTTTCGAGCTTCAATTCCTGAACTATTATCGCTTCCTTTAAGCAAACAACATTGTTGCGAGACAGATAGTTGAACGATATTTTATACAATGTCTATACCCAGGTATGGATTTATTTTTGTTCAAGTTTTATATTGGTCCACTATTTCAAATGCAGTTCAAACAGACATATATTAAATTTTATGATCCGTTTTAAATTCGTTCAATCTGTATATTGAGTTTACTTCACGTTTTATATTGTTATTTTCTAAATGTTTCTGGAGACCGTGAACAGTTCTGTTTGCTATTGCTATTGGTCTTTTTATTTCGTCGCTTGCTATAAAAAAATGTTATATTACCAAAGTAATAAAAATTTTAAAGCTGTCAATTTCGGTTATAAAACTTTATATGCTTCCTTTTCTGATCAGTGAAAAATATGTAGCTTGATCTAAAACTCAAAAGTGGTTGTTGGAAAACAAGGCTCTTGGCTAAAAACACTCGAGAGTGAATTGGAACATAAAACGCAAGTCAACTGTTTCTTTGTGTAAAAGAGCTGTGACAGCCAACGGCGGTGAAACCGTATACTTTTAGGGTTGCACTGTGAAAAAGCGAATTTCGAATTTGCCTGTAAAATAACGTCATTACCATAACTTGCTCTTTCCATCAGAAAATGTACAGGAAATTAAATAATATTAGTAGTGATATAAAATTCCATATAGTTATTATTATTTTTTGTCGTACTGCAGCGTTACTTGTGTATACTGTTTATCTTGTAGTGTGTGTCTTGAGTAATTGCAATTTCCAGGCGATTTGTTGTTTTTCATTTCTTTCAATGCTTTCTTTATTTCTGATTTGCTTATTTCTGGCTCTAGCTCAGAGTTGACATTTTTTATTTTATCCTTATGCTGGTTTTTAATTTCTGCTGGTGGTTCCTTTTTTTTTATATAATTCTGAGTAGAAATGGTGGATTATATTTATGATGTCATCTTTAACGTTTGTTTCTACTCCATTTACATCTTTTATTTTGTTTACTTCAAACTTACGTAATTTCGGCCTTAAGCATTTCACATTTTGTTGTTCTGTATTACTACTTCTATTTTTATTTCTTGTTCTTTTCTCTTATTTTCTTTTATCATTCTGCTTATTGTTTTATTGTTTTCTACATATTCTATAGATTTCCTTTTGCCTCCTTCGTTCAGCTTCCGTCTTTTATTCATAAGCTTTTTTGTTTCTGTTGATATATAGTTGTTCTTTTTTAGATCCTTTTTTGCTATTTCTTTTCCTGATGTAATCATTGTTGCTGTAAGTATGTTGTCTATTTCGTCTATATCTTTATCAACACTGTCTAATTTTTGGGTTAGTTGTTCTTTTAATACGTCTTTGTATAACTCTTTATATTGCCCTAGTTTGTTTCTATCTACTAGATCGCAGTTTCTACTTATTTTTCTTTTCATCTCATAGTTACCGTCAATACTAATTTTTTGCTCTGACCATCCTGTGATCGCTACCTGTTGTGAATCTGTTAAGAACTGTTACATCTTTAATGATATATCGTTCCGTGGACAGTATGAAGTCGATCTCATTTTTTGTGGATCCATTAGGGCTGATCCATGTCCACTTTCGTTGGGGCTTCTTTTTGTAAAAGGAGTTCATTGCGTATAGATGCTTTTCTTCTAGGTAGTTCATCAAAGTATCACCTCTATCATTTCTCTGACCATACCCGAATTCACCTATTTTAGTTTCTTCTTTGTTTAGTTTTCTACCCAGTTTGGCATTGAAATCTCCAATTACTAGTGTAAGACGATTTTTATGTTCTTCCATAGCCTTTGATATATCTTCATAAAATAGTTAGATATTTTCTTTATCATAAGCTGTCGTGGGGTCATATACCTAGATAATTTTAATTGTTGTTCTTCTTATTTTAAGTATGACATAGGTACACGATCTGATATACCTTTGATAATTTGGACATGCTTACTTATAGCTTTATTTATTATAAATCCTACTCCAAATTTACTATTCATTTCATTTCTTTTATAATATAGTAGATTACCGGATTTTAACTGTATTCGGTTTTCTTCTTTTCGTCGAATTTCTGATAGGCCTATGATATCCCATTTTATGTTTGTTAATTCTTCTTCCAGTTCATGTACTTTTTCATCTGTGGACATTAATCTAATATTGTATGTCCCTATTGACATGTTGACTGATTTTTTTGATTTATGTTGTGCTCGTCTTAGTGGGTTTGTGTTTTTATCAATCAAAAGCGAATTATTGCCTCCCCCAGATACCGTGAGGCAGACCTTTGAGGTGTGGGATTCAGAAATTTTCTTACCCACCTGGGGACCATTTCCGTTTGTTTTATTATTCGTCATGATAAAACTGGTGGGGGGGGGGTTAAGGCAGTTAAAACACCACGCTTGCCAGGCGGGTTGGTGAGTGAGTTATCAGCCGCCCATTCTGGGTCAGACGCTGCTTGTAGCCGTCAGACGCTACATTTAATTTTATACTAACCCTAAAATTGGGGTGCCACTTCCGCCATACACACCGTACCGAAGATGTTCTTCTCCGCCGTGGATACCGTTGTGGTCTTCACAATAAACTTCAAATAACTGATATAGCTAATAGAAATTCACATAAAAACGTATATTTATATAAAACATTGGCGACTTCTTTCTGAGATATAAATTTAAAAACAAAAAGCGTCATACATTTAAAAACAATTTTCTATTCTAAGATTTACAACCATTTTTGTAACAAAACAACCTAGTGTATATCGCTTTAAAAGAAACTTAAGTTGTCTTCAATACTGTTTAGTCTAAAAAATTTCCGATATAAACTTCGTAAAGCACATCAACCGACTTTTTCATTTAGTGACGAACGTCTGCATACGATACACAGATCCGCCAAGATAAACTGGTTTTATAGGAGTAATTACACTTCAATTCATTCCAAACAATTAACTGATTCATTTAAACTGAGAGAAAGAGGAAGAACGAAAACAAAAACATCTGTGTACCGGTTAAAATGTGTCGTTTGTATGCTTGTGTGGATGTGCAAAGCAAATTTACAGATAAGACTACTTTTACGAATTCTTAGCGGAGTGACACCTGAATGCATAATCTCCATCAGGTTGTATCAGTGTTTTGTGACTGTTTTCCAACGAGGTAGACAGTAGCGGATTTATATTACCGTATATCCTCCTAAAAAAGTTTAAACCACTTGTAGTTAACCTTAAACTATACCATATTACAGTTATATACGTAACATCTTAAAGATGAACAAGAAGAAGTGTTTTAAATTTTATGACAATTCAGCATAGGTTCGCAGTACACTTTGTTTTTATGTTTTGTTTAATGAAAACTCTCCATAGATATTAAAGAATATTTAAATTCAGATTATATTAAGAAGATCGCAGGACACAACTGGAAGCAAGTGACGCAAAATAGAAGACACTGGATTGATTTGGGGGAGGCCTACGTTCAAAGTTGGATTACTTAAGGCTGAAGAAGAAGCAGATTTAAATTCACAGTAGAAATAAATCGGCCAAGTGTAATGTTTACTTGTTCAAACCTACTTAAAAATACTAACACATCAAATAACAATAAAATGGGAAATATGTATAGAAAATTTGTTTTTATTGTAATGACACAACACCTATT
The DNA here is from genome assembly GCA_918026665.1 of Diabrotica balteata. Taxonomy (NCBI): domain Eukaryota; kingdom Metazoa; phylum Arthropoda; class Insecta; order Coleoptera; family Chrysomelidae; genus Diabrotica; species Diabrotica balteata. The sequence continues at coordinate 31,838,205 of OU898279.1, read as the reverse complement.
AAACTGAGGGAACAAGAAATACGCATAAAACCATCTTACTAAAGAACGAAAAAATGCGACCGAATGAAGTCAGCCAAGACTGTGTCGACAATATAACGTCGAACTATTGGTTGACATCAGGAAAGATGTTCCCTGAAACAGAAGGCTCATTACTTGCCATTCAGGATTAGGTTATACCTACCAAAAATTACGTTAAATATATTGTCAAAGACTCTCAGGTCCAAAACGACAAGTGCCGATATGGATGTCAAGCCCAAGAAACCATCGACCATCTTACCGGGGCTGCCAGGCATTTGCTGCAACTGAATACAAGGAACGGCATGACTCAGTAGGGAAGATCCTCCATCAAGAGATAGCTTTTAAACTGGGACTTCTACAAACAAAAGATCTAACATATTATCAATACGTCCCTGAGAGAATGCTTGAGAATGACAACTACAAGCTATACTGGGATCGCACTGTGCTCACAGAACCAAACTGTAGCACATAATAGAGGGTTCCTTCTCCTAGCGGAGTTGGAAATCATCATCGCTATTTTAACTTTGTTGGCCGCATTCTGAATAATTCTAATGAGCTGCAGCCGAACCACTCTCTCAAATTTCTTAGCCAGCACATTTTGCGTCGTCCAGGGTTTCTCTTCCCTTGTATCTTCCCTTGCATAATCAACCTCAGTAATACGTACTTCTCACCCCTCATTAAAAGCCCTTTTATTATAAGGTGACAAACAACAACAATTATATCGACATATCGGTATATCGACAACCAAATTTTGGGCTGAATTTTGCAGGGAGTAAACTTCTACGGACGTGTACGAACGTATCACTTAATAGCCCCCCATACAATTATTAGACCCTCCGAGATATAGTAAACTGATCATCGGTATCCTTTGGAGATAGGTAAATTCATCACCGCAGAAAGGTAAACTCATCACCAGCATTTTTGCCCCAAGGCGCTGGTTTCTAATGAGGAAGATGACCAGTTACCTGTTACACTTTTCGTTTATGTGGTAATTTATTAAATTCACAAATTATTTTAAGCAAATTGCTTTAAAATAGATATTAATACCGTTTTTTTACGGTGTGACCTATTCGACATATTAACCAATCTAAACGGTTTTGAGATCTGAAAATTCAGATGCATAGGTTTTCGATAGTGACTCTATAATTAAAATATTTATGAGCGTGTGCTGTTTTCTGTTTATATCGGAAATAGTCCTCAAATAATTAAATCTATTTATTATGACAGAATGAATCAAAATGCTATTGTACAGTCTCCTGACTTTTATAAACCGTCAAAATCAACTTGAAGAAATATTATTCCTGTGAGAACAGGACAGTTACATGTAAACTTTATGTACACCGTTGTTTAGTACTGTAGAAGCGTAGATACAAAAGTGAGGATATTGGGATGAGATTGGTCGTTCTGGATCCTAAAAAATGGCCAGTCAAATAAGTTGGTGCAGTCACTTGCCCTTGAAATCTCTCCTATCCTCTCCTCCTCGTAAGTGGTTAAAAAACCAAGTTTTTGGATTTTGCGAAACCAACTTCGAGTCAAGTGAAATAAACACCCAATTCGGTTCACAGATGGTCGAACGGTAATATTGAAATCAGCCACAAGTCCTAATGGACTTAAAACGACACCAACTTCTTCAAAACAACGAATTAATTGAGTAATGGCCATTTCATAAGCTATGGATAGTAAATAATTGCAAGAAAAATTTTAGTTTTAAAAGCCTGCCAATTCTGACGTCAGACTTAGGTGGTTCATTCTAGGCTAAATATGGTTGTTAAGTTGTTAGGAGAAATCTAGGGAAATTTTGGCAAAAATTCTAGGGAATAAAAAAAAAAGTTATTTGGCAACCTTGGCTGCAGATGACTTTGTTGAGTGTTAGACGTCGATAGGGTCAAAATTGACCCCGCCATACCTTAAAAAGGCCAATTGTCAGTGATTTAGTTTTAAGTAATTATGGCTAATAAAAATGGCTCTAAAACAAGCAGTGTTTTCATTTCGTTCAATTAGATTCAATTAAACTTGTGAAAGTGAATCTCTGTAAAAATGAAACTTGTGAAAGTGTAAATAAGCAATCTATAACTGAACCTATGTTCATCCTTTATCTGCTGGCTGTCTACCTTTTGAATTACATAAAAACTACAATGAAGCTGTTTCGATGGGAAATGCATGAAAGGAGGTCATAGATAAAGAAATTTTGGCGTTAGAAAGCAACGGTACCTGGACTTTGGTAGAACCTAAGGCTAATAACGTATTATATCATTCACGATGGGTTTTTATTGAGAAAAATCTTGATAGTTAGTGAAGAGAGCTCGATTAGTGTATGCACCAGTAGCTAGATTAACCACCCTGAGGGTACTGTTAGCCATTGCTGTAGATCGTGATATGGATATTCATCAACTTGATGAGGCTATCTTGACTTAAGACCATCAACTTAAAGCGATCCGGTGGCCTTAAAAACACATCACTTGACACTGGACTTTTCAAAAAGTCACGTCACATTCACATCAATTTGATGAAGAAAAAGTAAAGTTCGTGTAACCTTCTGGCTAAGATCTAGTGTTAGGGTTTTCAGGTCGTGCAAGCCCCTAACATGACTTAACGACTGCTTTCGTAACTGGGACTGACGGCTTTACGTGCCCTCCCAAGCAAGGTGGCAGCTCAGTTAAATTAGACATTGAAAATTTTGTTGGTGCCTGGTTCGAATCCCGAGGAAAAAACGGAAGGTACGGACAAAAAAAATGAAAGTCGTGACCAATAGTGAATAAAGTCAAAAGATCAAGTAAAAGAAAAATATATTCAGCAATATCCATAATCTGCAATAAAGAGTATATAAATTATTAGCATTTTGACAAACTGAGTAATTCAGAATTATGGAATCATCAATAATGTGATAACAGTATTAGTATATATTTCATTTGAGTATGTATGCTCTCCACAGCTCTAGTAAATTAATCAGCTATTTTCTAAAAACAAACGGAAACAAGGATAACAGAATTTCCACAATTACCTATGAATATTAAACAGGATTTATATTTGACAAAGAGGAGCAATTATTGAAGGTGCTAAAACGTAGTATAAAAGCTGAGTAAGAGGCTTTATTAGGAAGCCAAGTAAGAAATCATTAATATTCTAAAGGGAGAAACTGAGAATGATTATTGAGTCGAACACAGAGATTCCTTATCTTTATGAATATTTAATATGGCAATTCAAGAAGGGACACAAAGAACAAGAGAAAGGATATTGTAATGTCCTAAATGTTACATTGTTGTTGAATGACGATTACAAACTTTTAAGAAGTTATTTTTGTATTTGGGTGTTCTCTTTGCACATTATCATTATTCGCATTATAGGAATTAAACCAAAACAGTTGAGTCAAACTTCGTTTATACGTTGAGTTGGTCAGTAATAAGACTTAGAAAATGGCTAATATTACGATTAACGTTTTTATACTTCTGTTTTATTTCATTTATTGCATTTGAAAAACTGGGTATACATTTATATACGCAATTTTCCAATTTTCGGAAACCTCTAGGTTATGCAATAAAGTCTACAGTAAATACATACAGATTGAACGAAATAAATTCGGAACATACGAAATATTTAAAGCTACACATAAATCTACGATTTTATTATGCTGTCAAACCACTTATAGTCCAGAAAATGAAGCATTTCACCTCGCAATTTTCTCGTCCTGCGTGGATTGACTTGAAATTTTAACAGAAGGTAGGTACTATCCAAGGATCAAAATCTATATCGAACCAAAGTGCGCCAAAGCCTTGGGGGTGGTTGCCACCCCATCTCGAGGGTGAAAAATTTTTTTACGTTTTAACTACAGGTTTCGATTAAAAAAGTGATTCTAAACAAAAAATGTTTTATACATTTTTTTTGTAAAACTGATATTTTTCAAGTTATTCACGATTGAAAGTAACAACTTTTAGACGAAAAAATTGACGTTTTTAATCGATTTTTCGCGAATAACTCAAAAATTGGTGCATTTTATCAAAAAATTGTAGAAAACAAATTTGTAGCTTTTAAAAAGACGAGAAACGATTTACAATTTCATATTTTTTACCCTTCTTTTTTTAAATATCCCCGAAAATACTGAATATATGAAAAAATAAAAATGTACTAAATTGTAGCTTTTTTAATGACTAAAATTTCCCTTTATTTAGATTTGTTGTACAATGAATATTTGGCGAGATATAGCCGTTTAAAGCATCAATTTACGATCAAGCACCATCTTTTTCGAGGTCTTTAAACTCACCCCATTTAAAAACCAAGGGTTCCAAAAAGATTTAATTCACATATCCTTGTAGCTCTTAAAAACCTCTACAAAATCGTTTTTGAAGAAACACTTTATCGTTAAAAATGAAGGAAATACATTAAAAAAACCAATTAATTTTTTTCCGGAAAATTCCATTAGTATAGTACAGTACATTTCGGAGCATAATAATCTACAAAACCGGTATATTAGGTAGTGGGGCGTTATACATTCGAAATTTTAAGCGTTCTTATTTTGAAATCCCATACAACAGAATAAAACATCTGCTCATATGTCTATGGCTTGGCAATGAAAATATCAGAGCAACAGATTGGGGATGGTATTCCAAAGATGGTTTGTTATTACCCGTACGCATAAACAAACAACCTGCACCCGATGAACTTTTGAAAATTATTTTTTGCCAATGCAAAAAAGGATGCGGCGTTTCATGTGGGTGCAGAAAAGTTGGTTTATACTGTAACTCTACTTGTTCTGGGTGCTCAGGTGAAGGGTGCAATAATAGTCCACCAATAATTGAAGAAGATGAGGATGACATAGATCACGATGAAGATGTAATTGATGACGAATAAAATTAATATTATAATTGTTTTACCTATAAATGTAAATATTTTCAACTATTTATGTAAATGTATAAGAATATATGGTGCCTTTTTATGTTGATAAATTTTTTTGTATTTAATTCTACTTTTTTCAATTTATATCTATTAAATTAGTTTATAAAAACTGCAATGTTGTAAAGGGTGATTTTCAAAAGTTGAAAAGTTGCAAAATTTTGGCAAAAAATTGTTTTCACCTATAGCACTCATAACAATTGATTTTTAAGGGTTGAAAATGTATGAAATTGTATTTTAAAGTATAAAAAAATCACTATTTAATTAATCCAAACCAAATTTCACTCATCTTAAGATTGTAATGTTATTTTACAATTTTTGAAAATTAGGGGTAGTTTTCACCCCTAAGAACAATCAGGTTCATCGGCATGACATAAACTATAAAGCAGAGGGTGAGTTACTTTTTTACATTAATCTCTAACAAGGGTCGCTTTTTAAGGATTGAAATATGATGTAACTTTATTCAAAAGCACGAAACTATCATTATTTAATTAATTCAAACCAAATTTTACCCATATTCAGGTTTAATATGTTATTTTATCTTTTTTGACAATTAGGGGTAGTTTTCACCCTTAAGAACAATCAGGGTTCGTCGACATGACATAAACTATAAAGCAGTGGGTGAATTGAGCTTAAATCCAAATTTTTATCCAAATCGATACAAGGCGAAATCATTTTTTTAGAATTAGTAATTTTTTTACATTAATCCCTAACAAGGGTTGCTTTTTAAGGTTTAAATATGATGGAACTCTATTTAAAGTATAAAATAATCATTATTTAACTAATTCAAACCAAATCTTACCCATATTCAGGTTAAATATGTTATTTTATAGTTTTTAACAATTAGGGGTAGTTTTCACCCCTAAAGCCCTTCAGCGCACTTCTTCGATATAGATTTTGATCCTTGGGCTATCACCTAACTTTTGTTAAAATTTTTGGGATTTTTCGAGCTTCATTTCCTGAACTATTATCGCTTCCTTTACGTAAACAACATTGTTGCGAGCCAGATAGTTGAACGATATTTTATACAATGTATATACCCAGGTATGGATTTATTTTTGTCCAAGTTTTATATTGGTCCACTATTTCAAATGCAGTTCAAACAGACATATATTAAATTGTATGATATCCGTTTTAAATTCGTTCAATCTGTATGTGTGACATAAAAGTGTTTCCAAAAACTGAGTATAAATTTACCTAAGGGCTACATCATCTTGATCATTCTTTTTATTCCGTTATGGTTTTTATAATGAATAAATGGACTTTGTTTTTAGTAGTGTTAGATGAGATTTGTAGCATTTTTAAATTCTTTCATATGTATTGAAATCACAACGTATATGTTAAAACACCGAAATAATTTTTGTATTTCTGAGAGATACAAATTTTATTGAACATTGATTTCGCGCCCGTAACTGACATGCAAAATCGACAATTGCTTCAAGCGTTGTTTCTAAGAGAACGGTTCATACTACACAAAAATGCTTATAAACATTCTTGTTTAAAATTATCTCACCTACATTTTTTATTTGAAACATTTTTTTCTACTGTGTACAGATTCTTAGTAAATATATTTTTTTGCGTTTTTACCCCCCTACGAGGGTAGTTTTAGGGGGAAGCTCGGGGAAAAGTGGTAAACTTCTTTGCATCTTTTTTAGGGTTTCAAAATGAATTTTCTCGGCAAAATTTAGCTTGTTTGTATGATTTTTAGTGGTCAACTCTCTGACGACTAGACTACTATGCCTTATTATTGTTGCATTTTGATTGTTTATAATTCGACTTTTAGATAATTAATTCTCGTGTGATATTCCTACGGGTCATACACTTGAGTTATTTTCGATATTTATTGCATTTTCTGTCGAAAATCTTGTGATTTGACCAAATATCCGAGTCATTTTAACTTTTATCTATTCTGTTATTTGTTTTACATTATCTTATACGTCATTCTTTCCTTTATTTTACTATAGCTCTAGTGTTAGTCACGCTAGAGGGCATACACCTGAGCTATAATACCCTGAAGCTTATGATACTTCCCGTAAAAAGGTTCCTACACTTGTCATTTTCATTCAAATACGGAGAACTGCAAGAATAAGAATGGTGGACGTTTTAAACACCTCCAGGTCCTTGGCAACACATACTGTCCATCACTGTGATATTTTTAATCATTCTATGTGTGACCATTTATATTGTGATATATTAAATGCAGCAGCTATTCTCGTAGATAAAGAATTGTTCAATGATAGTTATTTTGATAAACAAACATACATTTCAATATTTTACCTATGAAATGGCTCCAAAATCCTTCCATATATTATGAGAACTTAATACAAGTTGTTCTGGTTGAGAATTTAATGGTTTACCAGGCATATTCTAAAAATAAAAACCGTTAAAAAATATAGTAAAACACTCCGTGGACGTGGTTTTAGTCAGATTTAAATTACTAAATGTCAATTTAGTTAGAGGTTATTATTTCGGACCATTACCTAAAAAATAAATTTCCCAATAAATTGAACAAAAAGGTAACGGTTAGTTTTTATAACTGTTTGTTATATAGAGATATATATTAAAAGTATGAAAATAGATTTAATATTTAAGTAACACAAAAAACTATACTTAATTACACCACAAGCTGTTAAAACAAAACTTACAATTGTTAGTAGGTGCGTCAATTGCCGATCATCGTCATAAGGCTGTTTGTGTTAGATTTGTAAAGTTTTATTACCCCCACCGCTAATTATAAATATTTACAGGTTAGGATCATTTCTACTTCGTATATCAGAAAACTGTTTCCGCATTGGAAATTAAAACTTTAAAATAAATTAATAGATATAAAATGTAATTTTCATTACCATCAATATGATGCTTTATTGCTATTAAAATAACAACTTGATCGCGTTCATTTGACCCAACGTTGGTATACTTAAAGTTGACATTAAGGTGTAAATTTCGTTCAGACGTGATTAATAATGTGGTAGTAGTGTATGTATATACTTAAATTACATCAATTTATGAAGGAGTAATCACTGGTATAAATATCTTACGCATATTAGCTTGTAATTTTAATATATGTATAAAAACCGTCTAAGATATGATACTAATCGAATATACAATTGTAATTGTGCAACTAAATATGCGACTGTGGCTTTCACTTGAGGGCTTATAAGAAAGGGGAAAACAAGAGGGCTATTTGAAATTCAAATCCTGTTCTGAAAGATGTCGGAATATAAAAGAATCACTTTGATTAAGTTAGAAATGGGCGATTTGCGTGAGTGTTTTTGTGGGATTCACACAAAGTGAGTATTGCCTAAAACAAAGCCGTGATTGTTTGTTGGTTATATTGCGACATTTATGACAAATTTAGCTGTAGGGATTATGGTAAATAAATTTGATTTCAAACTCTAATGATAATTTGTGAGTTTTGCACAGGAAAAAATAGGTAAACTAGTAGGAGTATCGATGAAAGAAAACTTTTATAGACAAATCTGGAAAACAATTTTTACATTGAGAAAAATATTTTACTGGATCTCAAAATACACTGAAAAAGGTCAAACTTATGACATTTTTACAAATTCTTACAAATTTCGGTAATAATATTCCGCTTTTGACGCTTTGAAATAAAATACAAAATTTAATGATTATTAAAACTGAGGAATGTCATAAGTTTGACTTTTTTCAGTGTATTTTGAGATTCAGTAAAATATTTTTCTCAATGTTTTTCTCAACTATTTCTTAAATTTATGAAATAAAAACTCTGAAACACATGGTGAACATTTTTTGTTTCGTTTTTTAGGCATTTTTTTAAAATTATTTGTAGAATATCTATTAATCTTCAATGAAAATTTACTGAAATATTGCTCTTACATACCAGTTTTTCTTACATCAAATTCACCACTCGATTTTTTTCTACTTGGCGCCTATTTTGGCTGGAATATGAGAGCAAGAATGTTTATACAATATGTAACTACACAGATGGGAAAAATGTTTAAATTGAATAGAAGTTTGTTAAGATATGAACAATTTTTCTTCTTCTTCTATCTTCTGCAATATGGAATAATTGTCCTGCATTTGATATCTGAGTCCATTAACGAATGTTTTTAACCAAGAAACTTGTTTTCTTTCTACACCTCTACGGCCCTCTATTTTGCCTTTAAGGATCAGTTGAAATTTATATCGACTTCCCCTTACTGTATGTCCGAGATAAGACATTTTTCGATGTTTAACAGTCTTAAGCAGTTCTCTATCTTTGTTAACACTCCTTAGTACTTCTTCATTAGCTTTTCTTGCTGTCCAAGGTATCTTCAGCATTAGTATATGAACCCACATTTCCACTGCTTCAATTTTGTTCATGATCGATACTTTTAGCGTCCACACTTCTGCACTATACAAAAGTACGGACAAAACATAGCACTTAACCATTCTTTGTCTTAGTTCTAAACTGAGATGGTTATTTCAAAGAAATGACTTCATTTTCATAAAAGTAGTTTTAGTTATTATTATTCTACGTTTTATTTCTATGTCTGGATTTCGTTGGTCCGTTATCACAGTTCCTGGGTCCTGCACCATTGCTTGGTTATGACGCTGAGCGAAAATTGGTCCAACACATTAATGCATTACAAATTCGTGGATTTCCGCCTACAAGAAGAGCTGTAAGGAAAATAGCCTTTAATCTTGCTGAGGCGATGGGTATAAATCACAACTTTAATAAAGCAAAAAGAATTGCTGGTGTAGATTGGTTTAAGTCGTTTATGAGAAGGAATGGTACTCTTTTGGTTCGCAAAGCTCAAGGATTATCCAATGCTCGAGCAGAAGGCATGAACAAGAAGGAATGCAAGGAATACTTCAAGCTCTTACATGAAACGTTAACTGAACACCACCTCATCAACAAACCTGGTAGCATCTGGAACGTAGACGAATCAGGCCTACAACTAAATAATGAACCTGGCATTGTTGTGGCTAAAAAAGGCAGCGATGTACGTGTCAGACAGTCAACGGAAAGAGGAGAGACGGTAACAGTGGTAGCTTGCGCGAATGCTGAAGGTGCCTTCTTACCTCCTTTATGTATTTTTAAAGGTGTCAAAAAACAACAACTTTGGCAAGAATTAATGCCCACAGGAGCGGCTATCGAAATTAGAAAGGAATCAGCCTACATTGATGAAAATATATTCATGAAGTGGTTTCGAGATCACTTTTTACCACGAAAACCACCGGGCAAGTGTTTGTTACTTTTAGATGGTCATGGCTCACATACGAACTCTCCCGATATTTTGACATGTGCTTCCAATAATGATGTTGTACTTCTATGTCTACCAAGCCACACCACGCAATATTTACAACCACTCGACAGGTCCTTTTTTAAGCCCTTAAAGGCCCACTACAGACACGCAGCAAGCGAGTGGGGAAACGCTAATCCTGGAAAGAAATTGGAGAGGCGTCATTTCGGAGAACTGCTTGCTCAAGCTTGGTCAAAATCTGCAACTGTGCAGACAGGTATTTCAGGATTCAGGGCATGTGGAGTCTACCCTTTTAAACCTTCAGCTATTCCCGAAGACGCATTTCTCGCAAGGACAGACTATGATTCCGCACCATCTGACCAAGAATCAAATGATGAAGACGAAATTCCTGTCCCATCAACCAGTTCTGATCCTTCTCCTGTCACTGATCCTTCCACTGTCACTGATCCTTCCGCTGTCACTGATGCAACACTTGAAGAAGCATTTGCAAACCAAGACGTAGCCACTGAGAATTTTTTAATGGGTAAAGAAGATTTGACCACACCATCGACCTCTAAAGAAGTCACTACAATCATCGTCACGCCCATAAAAGATAACTTGCCGTGTTTGCGGGGGAAGTCAACTCCGACAAAACTCCTTCTCGAGGTTTCCCCAATTCCCACACCTATTTCAAGGAAGCCATCTTCAAGAAAACAGTCAGCTCAGGTGTTAACCTCGCCAGAAGTAATAGCTGACAAAACCAAGAAACGCTTGGCTCTTGTTGAGAGAAAAAAAAGATAAAGAAAAGAAATTAACTAAAGGGAAGAAAACTGAAAATAGTAATAAAAAAAAAAATGCAAATGTAAGAGGCTATGAAAAGAAAAAAAATATGCTCGAAAAGAAGACAGTTCTTCATCTGAGTCTGACTTTGTTTTAAGTTCAAGTGAGGACGAGTCGGTGCACGACAGTAATGTTTGTGTAGAGTGTTATGAAAATTATAACACAACAACATCTAACGCAGATTGGCTTGAGTGCATCAAGTGTGCTAGATGGATGCATGAAACCTGCACATTGTATGAAGTAAGGTGTAATATGTGTGGCCGTGCAGAATTGAAAAAACAAATTAAAACTAACAAATAAATTGTAAGTGTTTTATTTTTATAAAAATTTACGTGTAGACTGTTTTTTTATGTTAATTTCCATAAGCCATCTCTCCCTACCCTTGTGCGGCATCTTACCCACCCAGGTGGGTAAGATGGCCAAAGTAAGTTTCTTTAGTTTTCCGATAATACACAAAAAACCCTTTTACACAACATTTATTAATATGGGATATACGTTGAAGTAATGATCAACGAATAACCTGGAGATTAGAATTTTTTTTTAGGTTAAACCTATGTTCATTTTTTTAAATCCGGTTTTACCTTATATGAAATTATAATGCATATGAAATTATTATGAAAGCAACTGATGAGTTGCTTTCATAAAGTCCTCGTAGACACACCGTCTCAGGACTAGCAACTTCACGTGGAGTCATATGTCGCCATGTTACCTAATCCAACGGTAACTTTAACATCCTAATAATAAATAACAAATAATGTAAACTAAATTTATACAAATATTTTTAACGGTTTTTTACCTACATATTTAGTGCATACATTCGTGTATACCTAGACACTTATGATGGAATATGGATTCTGAAAACGTTCTATGTAGCATAGCCCGATTGGGTTTTTAAATATATACCTTTCATAAAGGATTTTTAGTAAATTTTTTTCTCTTCTATCTGATATAAAAGTACTGGAAACTGATCAGTACCCAACTGACAAATTAGTACGATATGGGAAAGAAAAAATTCAAAATCTCTGCAAAAGATTTAAGCTTAACAACACCAAAATAACGAACTGCTTTCGAGATTATATCAAGGCCGATTCACCTTCAAGAGTACCAAAAGATCTCATTCTGATGTTAAACACCACTAAACTGATTCCATGTAGTTTGTCAGAATGTGAACGAGGTTTTGGTCTCCTGAAAAGATAATGACTGATTTGCGAACTAGATTCTTAACCAGACATATTTTAAGCCTTATGTTTATAAAACAACATCGACCAAGTATAAACTAGTAAAATGTGGAATCCTATGACACCGCATAGCCGACAACACTAGGACACGTACGGCAAAATCTTCTCCGGAAGAAGAAATTCCATTTGTTCAGTTTTTGTAAATTGAATAACTTTTTGTAAACTCAATTTCTTAATGTTAAAAAAAATTAATATTTTCAGATATTGTAATCTTGATTGAATGTGAAACACGTTTCCTTTGTATTTTAAACACCACTTTCGATCCTATGTTATATTGTCATGTAAATAATAAAACTGGTTTATTATAATTGTGTGGTTTAATTTTACAATAAATGGTTACGTTTGTATCTCCAAAACATTTAAATTAGGCTATGTTGCCTTCTTCTGTCACAATTAAAATAAAATAAAAAAGCAACAATTGCAGAATTTAAATATTTTTGAATTAAACAAATGCATATAAGTACATTTCGAAATAAGCAGATGTAATTTGTATTAAAACAAATTGAGTAATATTTTATTTGTAAAAAAGTTAAGGAAAGTGCGTTCCGTCACTGCTAATTTTGCAATGACACCACTGAGGTAAATGCTATAAGACGGTTGTATTCATTGTACCATGGTATTCTAGTACCAGAGGTCGTTAGTTCTCTGCTATAGTGTATTTTTATGTATGAGAGAGTAATAAAACAATAAATTATGTATGCAAATCCCTAAACTGTTGATACGGGTGACTCAATGAAAAACAGATATTTGTCAACAAGTTTACAGAAGTATATAGGAAAACAATTTTAAATTGAGTATGACCACCAGGTATAAAGGTTGGAGCAGAATAGAAATACAATAGTTGTGAGGGTTACTAATCCCTAAATAAGGTTGCCAGTGTCGGAGTGATGGAGGTTAACAGGTACTAATGAATTTGCAAGAAATGTAAGATGTAGTTTAGGAAAGGAAAGTTTAATGAGTACCTACCTATTTGCAAAATAAAGTTTAATTCTTTAGATACAATAAAACGTTTTATTTTATCTGAAATGAGTGCATTCCACGAAGTAAGGGTTTCAACAATCAAACATTTAATTCTTTAATTCCAGGAATCTACGACAGTAATTGACTAGATAATTACCTTCTAAACTTATTCCACAGAAAATATGATAGTGGGTTTTTCCATTTTGTAGGAAGGTCCAAGTGGCATATTCAAAATTCTTAACAGTTCACTAAAAGTAGGTACTTCAGTTGCAAGGTGCAGTTTATTGTGTATACTAGTGTTATGGAAAATTTGGAAGTGCCGTGTAAACGCCGAAAAGTTGGTCCTTTAAACAGTTAATGAAAAAACATTAATATTTAATTGTTTTAAATCATTTACAGAAAAACGTTTATGTGAAAGTGTTGATGAGACCGTTGAGTTAGTTAGCAGTACACTTGGTGTTGGGAAATCTACGATTTACAGAGTTATTAAAGAAGAGAAATGTGGTAGTTTTCAAATGCCACGTAATGCTCCAGGGAAACCAAAATTTCAAATAGAATATCATTTTAAAGAAATACTTCGACGGAAAGCGCATGAATTCTTCTTTAGACAAGAATTTCCAACATTGGATAAAGTTCTTGTCTCAGTTCGAGATGATAAGGATTACCCAGAAATGAGTCGAAGTACGTTATGGAAACTTTTAAAAGAAATAGGCTTCCGCTGGAACAAGAATACCAGAAAGTCTATTTTATTAGAAAGAAGCGATATTGTCATATGGAGAAGACATTTTCTAAGAACCATAAAGGAAATGAGAAACCAAAAAAGAAAAATATTTTATCTTGATGAAACATGGATCAACGAGGGTCATACACCAAATAAATTTTGGCAGGATGAAACTGTTACAAGTCAAAGGCACGCTTTTGTAAATAACTTATCTATTGGTTTAAACCCACCATCAGGAAAGGGGCGCAGGCTGATAATAGTACACATTGGCAGTTCAGACGGTTTTGTTGAAGGTGGTTTATTAACTTTTGAATCAACTCGTACCGGTGACTACCATGAAGACATGAACGCTGATGTCTTTCAAGAATGGTTCGAACAAATGATCTTCTTCCTAAGAACTGTGTAATAGTAATGGATAATGCAAGTTATCACTCCAGACTTGTAGAAGGACTGCCCACAACCAAGTGGTTAAAAAAAGACTTGCAAAATTGGCTGAGTTCAAAAAATATTACGTACCATCCCAGATTTATAAGAAAGGAACTTTATTCGTTGTGTGCCCTTCATAAAGAAAAATTTAAAAAATACGAAATTGATGAAATTGCCAAAAATCGTGGAATGACAGTACTTAGATCTCCACCATATCGTTGTGAATTAAACCCGATTGAACTGGTATGGGCACAGATAAAGAGTGAAGTTTCAAGAAAAAATACCACTTTTAAAATTCATGATGTTAAACAGTTATTTTTGGAGGCTGTAAATAATGTAAAACCTGAAAACTGGGAAAAGGCAGTAAATCACACTATTAAAGAAGAGGAAAAAATGTGGAAGCTGGACAATATTACTGATAAAATGATCGAGCCAGTTATTATAAATCTTGGTTCTAAAAGTTCATCTTCTGAATCTGATTTGGATTTGTAACAAGTAGCTGTAAGTTTTATATTAATATTTTTATTATTTTTTACAATTATTCAAAGTAATTTTTCAATCAATCTTGAGCACGCCCATGGAGTGGTCGGAAGTACCAGTTAAAATTATGCTAATTACTCTCTCGTTCATAAAAATAAACTATAGTACTACCAGTGGTGCATCTGATATTAAAAAAAATATTTATGATCACAAAAATGAATAAAATTAAAAGTTAAAATATTATGGCAACTCTAGGCCCATACTTATACAAAGTACAAATTTTTTTTATACAAAACTTTCTCTAAAAATCAATTTCCTATATTTGCGCCTGATACCGCAAGCTAGCGACATCTGTGACTATTCAGGGTTAATCCTATTGTGTTTCCATCCAATTTCTCTTGCCCCCAGTGGCCCTTGAAACCCTACATTTCGAGATAAAAGGGTCGTTTTGAACTCCGCTGTGCCATGTTACAAGGGATGCCACTACATAGGCCTACAGTCGACGTTGCCTACCTAAGTAAATCCGATGAATGCAGTGTTGCGTAATGCTCCATACAGAGTTGGACTGACTTTAATTGACTTCATTATTTCTACTTGAAATTAAATTCAATTACACTTTCAATAAGGTACTTGAATTTGCAAAATTGAATTTTAGTATTTTAAATGTTGTAATTAAGTCTCCACATTATCGACGAAATTCAAAAGAAGTTTGGTTAGCCATACTAAGCCTTTCTGCATAAGAAGGTCTTCTCGGCCCCAAAGGAATTCGAGTGGCTTTTCTTTGAACGTTTTCCTTGAAGTCTTGTCTCGAACCAAATCAATATACCATGCTGGTCCAGCGTATTCAAGTATGGGTCTTACGTAATGAGTGTAAAGTTTACAGAATGACTAAAACAACTGCAGGAAACAAGATTTCTAACTTAAAAAAAGAAAGAGTCTCCAAATCAACTGCAAAACCTACAGCTACGAGTAGTTGCAACAAATAAAAGTGCAACACAAAGACTTATAAACGATCAAATAATACACCAACCAATAAGAGATTTCAACTGTCACTGAGACAAATGGGATACAGGGGCTAAAGAATATGATGAAAGGGCTTAAACAACAAATGAGCATCATGCTAAACTTACAACACTTATCTCCAAAATGAACTATTAACTAATACACTAAAATTTTCATTATGGAATGCTAACGGTAAACTTACAAACGCACCACAGCAGTAAAATGAGGTGAACTAATTTGGAAATAAAAGTATTAAACCCAAAATTAAAAATCGTGCTGTCATATCTATTGTGGTACTGTGCTTATTGTGACGTGCCACGTCCGGACATTATAGTTGTTGAATGAAATGATCTGTGGCTTCGTCGTCTTCAGTATCTGATTCTGTCGGAGTTGAGTTGTTAGTAAAAGAAAAACATGAAGAATGCTCTGAGGATGGGTGCGGTACTTCGGCAGCACTTCAATAACAACGGAAGTCGTTATTAAACCAACCGTTATTGGATAGTTGTACTTTTTCCAATTTTCTTTCAAACAGAATCGTGCTTATCATGTGTTTCACTGTAACTTGAGCATAAGCGGTAGGTAAATTTCGTAATGTAACAGCAACTTCTTCTTCAAATACGCTAAAGACATCCTTTTTATTTCTTTCCGAAAACACCTGTGTCATCATCTCGTATGCATCATTAACGAATGGACCATCACGTTTCCTTTTCTTGGATGGCCCATGGTAAAGATTTTGTGACTTGAACAGTTTTTTCGCACTTGTGTTTTGCTTTGGGTGTTCAACTTTTTCGACATTTCCAGCATTTGCATTATTACATTCTGCCAGATTGTTTTCTGGTGGAACCAGGTGGTTGTACTTCAGGTGGAACCTGTAATCAAGAGTATCTATATAAGATTAATTTGAAATTAAATAAGTTAGATTATAAAAATAAATAGGTCTTTTTTATTTCAGATGCCTAAAACCGAGGCAGAATGGAAAGCTATTGCAGAGGACTATTACAATCGTTGAAACTTTCCAAAATGTGTCGGAGCTACGGACGGAAAACACATAGCATTGCAAGCCCTAATAAATAGCGGCAGTGAATTTTTTAATTACAAAGGATTCTTCAGAATTGTTTTATTTGCCGTACGCTTAATTTGTACGCTTTAATAAATGCCATTACTTTTTCTTTTTTCCATTCCAGTTTGCCAAGTACAAAACATGAGACTTCGGATGAGACTGCGACTACGCCGTGCGCATATTGAATTATTTTTATCAATGTCGAAGATCAAATGCTAGCTCGCACGTTCACACTTCGGATTCGACTCAACTACCCTTTGATTTTACCGACAGAGCATGGAAAACCAGTCGACAAGTCGAACGACATCTTTTGTCGATCGATAAAGTCGATTGCCACGTACACACTTAGTTGAGAGTGTCTATAAACAGAGTCGATCGACAATGTCGGTTCAATGAGGACGCGGCTTTAGATTCATAAAAATAATAACTGCATGTTTTATCATTCAACCAAACGTTGTGTTCACGGCAGTGGTCAGAAGTTTGTAGTAATTGTGCAAGCCATTTGATTATTAACGCTTCTGTCGACCAGATTAAAAACCATTTTCTATTTAGATGTAAAACATCCATGAGTGAATATTCATTGGTAAACTCCACGCTTGGATGTCGATAGGATAGATAAAAATCTTTTGATTTAAATCTTCTTGATTTTGTGCAACTCCAAGTGACAAACCCTCCGTTAAAAGACGTCCTTTCAAAAGACATGGACGTTTATATGCTAAAGCCATCTTCACAGGTTACAAAAGAGGTCTTCGTAATCAACACGAAAATACTGCCTTATTATCTGTAGAAGGAACCAGATCAAAAGATGAGAGTTGGTTTTACGTAGGAAAAAAATGCGTCTATGTATACAAAGCTGAAAATCTTTTGTTATATACAATACAATATGTTATATATAATACAATAAGATATTTTGTTATATATAATACAACAAGACAAATGTGAATAAGTTATAACTAAAAAACAATAGCAGATCAAGTGAGAACATGGCATAAGTGCTGCAGTAATATCATTTGTAGATTTGTTGTAGAGTTGAGGACGACACACAGATACATAAACACAAAAACTATACAAATCGAGTAATCATCTGAAGCTGAACCTAACTAAAACTAACTTAGTTTAGGTTATCGCCTCTTCTAGGTATTGCTGCTACCTTTTTTTCTTGCGGTAGCTTTGACGGACGAACAATGTCACTTGCAGAGTGGGTAGTTGAAAGTAGCAGAACTGCTCGTGGTGCGGGGAAAATTAAAAGTTAAAGTATGTAGGAAGGATTTTATTTTGGATGGATAAGCCAACACCAACCATGAGCGAAGAGCACCTCTGATGTTACCAACTATACAATAGGTACGGTTCTTAAATCAGTGTTTTTGACATACAGCCTATTTTATCTGTGATATCTGAGGGAAGTTACTTCTAGGACGTCGTGATGCTCATCAGAAAGTTAGTTACCAGCAAAGTGTAGAATTGGCTGGAGAGAATAAAACTTTCTTCTTGGGAGTCTATTGAGTATATGCCCTAGGTGATATCAAGGAGTTTTTAGGGTCTCGTTAGCTCTTTTGTTGAAACTGTGGATGGTACGTAGTACATATCTTTTTGTAAGAAAACGGATTCTGTCCTCTATTGTGGGGATCTTGGCAAGGGGGTGGTTTAATACGGATGGACAATCTGTATGTTTCCTTATGCATTTCCACAAGAGGTTTTTTTTCTGTTGTCAGAATGGTGGTACCTAGACGATTGTTTAGTGAAGCGTAGACACACGCCTGTATTTTATTATAAACCTAATAAAGAGGTTTTGTACTTGTGAGAGTTTTAGATGTGGTATTTTCAAATTTGCCAGATAGTTCACCCAAGAAATTAGCTTTTATTCTTACCCTATCTAGGGTAATTTTTAATGTCGATGTTCCAGCTTAGATTTCTACTAGAATGAACTTCCAAATTGGACACTGAGGATCTAAATTCAAGCCTTTTTTCAAGAATAACTATCTAGTTCATCCCTCCTACATCTCGACTGCGAGAAGATATGAACAGGATTATTTAAGTTTTGGAAGGGTTGGGTGTAAGTCTCCATTTGTTATTACCTTACAATCTCTTTTTAATTGATTTTGTGCTGTGTAGAATCCAGATACGTATCTCAGAGTCCCTTGAAAGGGACAAATCGCCATACAACCGCACAACTTATGGCGCAGACAACTGGCTTGCCATACGATGAGATTTGTGCTGCAACTACTGCACTTGCTACTACACTACTTGGTGTAGAGACACTGTCTAACCTTCAGCACAATAAGGCAGCTTAAGCAAAATACCGTTGCTATGATGGGGTTTTGTTTAGCTTTGATTTAAAAGCTCCTGATATACCAGGATCAAATAAAAAGTCTATCAGTTGTTGGTGAAGAGCTTATACGTAACATCTGCTAAAGTCCAAGAACTTGTTTGGTTTTGCAAGGAATGAACAATAGGTCAATTGGCTGTAGTGAGACCGATTTAGAAAAGGCAGCTTTCAGAGAAAAAAAAATGATTCAATAAAGATATTGACTTTTACGTAATCTTATTTTTCTATAACTGTTTTGATTGTTTAATTATGTGATAGTCAGTTATTTTTAATATAATATTTTTAATATATATTTCGATAATTGACTTTTCAGTAGCGTTTTGGTAATTAATCTCTTCAATAACACTTCTACTATATACGCAAAAAGTTAGTCCGACCCTGTCGACACGAAACAAGTATCGAGTTTGTGTGGGTAGGCAACCCTGAATTTGGTGAATTGGTGTAGACCTTAAATATTTAACGAGGACATTTGTTATCAGAGAATTAGATTATGGAATTATTTGGTTATCAACAATTTGGGGGGAGTCAAGGATTTAATTTGTTCATGAAAGAGAGATAAATAAAATATATGTCTTTAAATTAAGGAACATTTTGTGTTTAGAATATTAAATTTTCAATAGGAGCTATCAATAAAATTTCGTAACTTTTTTTTGTAAAGATATTTTACAACTTTATAGTATTTGGTATAAAGAATGAGAATAGTATTATAGAGATGATTAAAAAGAAGAACAAATCAAAACCATGGATGATACCATCAGATGTAGACAGTTTTCAGCAATGTGTTTCCGAAATACGTAGTAGTCCTGAAACAGAAAATAATATAAACAGTGGCGGCCGGTCAGGGTCGGCAGGGTCGGCAGTGCCGACCCACATCTTTATAGATATTATAGATTATTTTAATATTTAATTTAATCAGTATTTCAATAAATAATTGTGGCAGGTAATCAGTTGATGTCATTTGTTTTTGTGAACTAAAAAATATCTGTGAGATAATAAAGACTAAATTTTATTCATGGTTTTTAAAAGAATTCGACCAGACTAAATTTTATTCATGATTTTTAAAAGAATTCGTCCAATCTGAGCGTTAAGTGATCCTTGCGTAGACACTTTTCAAATAAATGTTCCGATATCGGAGACATCCATCCGCCTATGAATTCTTGAAAAGGCACGTTTTCCCCCAACCTTGACTTTACTTGTAAAAATCAACGGAATATTGGTTGATTAGCAACCAAATATACATTTCTTTCCATATGAACATAATTACTAAGTCCGGCAGATTTAAATTTGCCGATGTTTTATTTGGATTGGTGATTGGTCGCGAACTGTACATTGCGAGCGTGGGACGAAATGTTGTTTTATTTTTATATATGTAGTAAACTGAAGTGATATTCAGTGCACGAACTAGCCTATCTTTTTGTGATTTATTTTTATTTTCTAAAGTAATACTGTGATACGTTACGTCTGCCGTAAATAGTTAACGGTTAAAGGGTTTTTTTGACATATTAGAAGTTTTTTTTAATTAAAGTGTAAACAAATTCAGTAAACACCTAAAAAATGCAAGCCATGGGAGAAACTGTAAGTATTGATAAGTCTGATACTGTAAATTATATTTTGCATAATGGGTTTTCATCAATTCCATACGAAGAACAAAATGTTATTAAAAATAAGGGGCGTCCTTTGCCTAAAATGTCCCGACTTATAAATATTAGTGCGGGTAAGGGAAGTAATAGATCATCTTCAGATAATTGGTACAGCAAGTACTCATGGCTTACTGGGAGTGAAATAAAAAACAAACTTTTTTGTTGTCCTTGCATTTTAGTTTCGACAAATAGGGGCAAACATCAAAATCCGTGGTGTGAATCTGGTTACGATAATTTAAAGGAATTATTTAGGGCTTTACATAAACGTGTTATTTCGAAAGATCATACTTACAGCCAGATTAAATTAGATTTATTTGGAAAACAAAATATCCATGTTTCATTAGATAATGCCCAACGTGAAAATGCTATTAAACATAACGAAATTGTAAAAAATAATCACGCAGTATTACGTCGTTTAATTGATATTGAAATTTTTTTTAGTTGTCAGGAATTATCTTTCAGGGGACACGATGAATCGGATCATTCGTTAAATCAAGGTAATTTTAGAGAACTAATAAAAATGTTTAAGAAATACGATTTGGAATTTTCTAATTTACTTTCTCATTCGAAGACATTTAGCGGTGTATCTAAAACAATCCAGTATGAATTAAAAGAATCAATTAGTTACATTTTGAGTAACATTATTGAATCTGAGATTCAGGAAACCATTTGCTTTTCACTAGAAGTAGATAAAACTACCGACATATCATGTCATTGACAATTGTCAATTGTTGTTCGATACGCGTTACGTGGTAATATCTATGAGAGGTTTTTAGGTTTTACAGACGTGAGTAAAAGCCATAAGGCAGAACATATTTTTGGTGTTTTAAAGGACAAATTAAAATTTTTTGATATCAAAAATAAATTGGTAGGGCAAACTTATAACGGCGCTGCCGTGATGTCTGGTGAATTAAATGGTCTCCAGGCAAAAGTTAAAACTATTGCACCGCAAGCTTTATTTACTCATTGTCATGCGCATAGAATGAATTTAGTTTTGCAAGATACATGTAAAAAAATTAAAGAATGTCGTCTTTTTTTGCCAGTTTAAGCGGATTTGCTTCATTTTTCTCAAGCTTGCCTAAACGGACTAATGTTTTAGAACGGTTTGTTTCGAAAAAAAATGCCAACAGTTTGTCAGACGCGATGAAATTTTAAATCTCGGTTAGTTTTCACTGTAGCAGATTTTCGTGAACAGCTTTTGAAAGTTTTTGATTTTATTATTGAATGTGACGATTTTGAAAGTGATGATATCTCGATCCATAAAGCAATCGGTTTGAAAACTTTATTAAATGATTACTCTTTTAACATACTCTTAAATATTTTTAAGAAAGTGTTTACCCAAACCGATTTGATATTCAATGTTGTTCAAAATCAGTTAACTGACATTATTCATTCCAAAAATAGAATAACAAGACTGGTGCAAAATCTCAATCAGATTTTCGTAATGATAGTAATTTCCAGTATATACGCAGTGACGTTTTGGACTCGCTTGATATTTCCGAACCCCCAAAAAAAGATAAAGGCATGACAAAGAAACAGATCTCGAAAAACGAGTACCTATATTTTGAAATTTTGGATACTATTATTATGCAAATAGATACTCGTTTTTCGAATTTTAAAGATTTGCAAATTTTTGACCTCTTTGACGATTCAAAATTTTAAAAGTTACGCCAAAGAATTTCCAAGATATTTATTAGACAGGTTGATTAAAAATTATCCATCATTCTTTAATAAAATAAAATTAGAAAATGAATTAAAAGTTTTATATGCTGATCCAAATATTTTCGGAAGATGGGATAAGTTACAAGATATGTATAATTTTATATATTGCAATTCATTACAACAAACTGTTACCGAAATTAATAAATTATTTATTGAGAAATTATAAAGTTCTGGAACAAAAATGGAGATTTAATGAACAAAATGAAACACGTGTTTACTCTATGACTGTAATTTTGCTACTACCCTAAAAAAGGAAAGTGATACATTATTCAACTAGTAAAGTAGCCAATAGATGACACTGCTAGAAAATATTCAAATTTATTTATCTATATCCAACATTATTGTAATTAATTCTCTCATTACCACCAACGTCTGCCTCAAATGAACGAGATTTCTCTTGCCTCAAAAGAATCAAAAATTATTTTCGAAATACCATGAAACAAGAGAGAATGTCAAGCTTGTCTCAAATGCCAATAAAAAAAAACTTTTAAAATCTCTTCAAAACTCTAATAAATTTTACGATGACGTTATTACCCATTTTGCTACTTCCAAACAACGTAGACTAGAGTTAATTTATAAACATGTTTAGGTTCTAAATTTAAAGGAAAAAACAAAAAAAAAACAAAAAAAACAAGAAAACAAAAAATCTCCTATGATAATTGAAGTCTTTATTGGACGGTATACCTATCTGTGGAGACAAAAAATACGTTGCCGACCTTGTCTCTCAAGCCACGAGCCGCCACTGAATATAAACGACTTAAATAATAAATTACCAAATGCTTTACTGGAAAGTCAAAACAAATACTCCCTAGAACTCAACAGGCGAGAAGTTTAGGTAAAATACTAGGCAACTAATGCAGAAAAGAAGAGAAATGCAAAGAGAAACGGAAAATAAAGCCGACGAACTACAGAAATTAAATAAAGAAATATCCAACGCTGTTAGACAAGATACTCGAAAATACAAACAAGAACACATCGAACATACCATTGAGAACAATAAAAGTATGAAAGTATTGAGAAAAAGACTAAGAACGGGGACAAGGCAGATAATAAAGATTAACCCTACAGCAGGCGCGCCGTGCGTGTATGTACCTATGTACCTACGGGTTACTTCACTCAATTTCTTCTGATTGCTGCCGTTCATTGTTCTTACATTTTACGCATGTAATTGTGGTTTCTAAATGCATTTTACATACAAATATTCTACATAGCCCACATCTAACCGTTGTGCTGGAATTTTTTGAGCCTGGACATATTGCACAACGTCCACGTTTTCTAGAGCTTTGCACTTCTGTTCTAGTAGGTTCTTCACATGATTTATATTTCATTAAAAATTTGTAATCGCGATATCAATATATCGCTCCGGATAAGAATGCTTCGATGTTATATTTTCTCTACCCTCTTGTATGGAGTTGAAGCTTGGACACTTAAAAAATCCAACATTAAAAACCTAGAAGCATTCGAAATGTGGTGTTACCGACGCATTTTAAAAATATCATGGATGGATCGCAAAACAAACGAACAAGTTCTCGAACAACTAGGAAAACAATGCGAAGTTTTAAATTCCATAAAGATCAGGAAATTGGAATACTTGGGGCACATCATGAGAGGTGAAAAGTACGAACTACTAAGGAATAGAATGCAGGGTAAAATCAAAGGTAGAAGAAGCGTAGGAAGACGTAAAATCTCGTGGCTACGCAATCTCCGTGAGTGGTTTGGATGCAGTTCAATTGAACTATTCAGGCGAGTAACCAATAAAATTATAATTGCCAGAATGATTTCCAATCTCCGATAGGAGTGGAACTTGAAGAAGAAGAAGAAAGCATTGAATATCCTGAGGAAGATATCGCATTGTCGCTCTTTCCGAAAGATGTACTTTCATTAAACTCAAGCTTAAATTCTTTAGAAAAATTCGACGACATATTTTGGGATTTGTTTTATTGGCACAAAACAACACCTGCGCGTTGATACCCGCCATATCCATTAGAGAAAAAAATATAATTAGTGACCATCTTCTGGTTAATCTTTTGACAGAATTTGATGCACACATTTGGTCAATAGTATCCACACCGCCTTTTGTGGCATTATAATCTAGAATAATTTCTGGTTTTTTAGTTTCGACGTCTACGGTGGCAGTGTCATGCATCGTGGATAAAAGTATGACCGACTTACTTTTTTTTGGAACAAATGAAACCAAAGTGACATTTTTCTGGAATCCAAAGAGTGACGTTCCCACTTCTTTTTGGTTTTGGGGTAAAAATTCAATGGGTATTTCCCTTTTGTTTTTTCTCAAAGTGCCAATTGTAGTTATTTTATTTTCCAAAAGGGAAATTGCTAAAGGATAACTGGTATACCAATTATCGGTTGTCAAATTGCGATTTGAACCTTTTATATAATCAATAAGCCTATCTACAATATCACTGGGAGAGTTTGATACAACATAAGGCCCCTCAGGTTGCCGTCCACAATAAACCTCTAAATTTCCAACAAAGTAAGTTTGTGCATCGCCCAAAATGAACAGCTTGATACCGTATTTTGCTGGTCTATTTGGTAAATATTGGTTGAAACTACAACGTCCTCTGAATCCCTCTAGTTTTTCGTCTATTGTAACAAATTCACCAAGATTATAGGAATTTTTACAGTTACTAACAAATGCGTCCAATATTTTTCTAATTGGTGCAAGTTTGTCATATATTTTCCGTTAATGTCTTGTGGTTTTGTCATCAAAGCGCATTAAACGTAACCAAAATAAAAATCTTTTGTAACTCATTACAGCTCTAAGAATTTCTATACCTGTTCCATCAGATGTCCAAAGTTCAAGTGCGTTAGTATGGTTAGCCTTTGTAGTGCCTAGGAGGTAAAGCACTCCCAGTAACGCCATTATTTCACTTTTTGAAGTATGTTTTATATCTCGTTCTCTTTTATATTGAACAGATTCTTTTTTACTATCAATGTACGAATTAGTAAATTGTAAGATGTTCTCTAATATATCAGAATCTATAATTTTTTCAAAAGCTGAAAGTTGTGAGGTCACCTTTGAAGCCACTGCCTTTGGTCCTGGAAGTGTTTTGATAATATTTTTCTTTTTAATTTTTGATTGCGACGAGAGCGGAATCTTACGCCATGCAGTTTTTTATCTTTACCTTGAAAATATTCGAAAGCAGTCGTACTTACTGCAGAATTATCCTCGAAGTTACTGGCTCTGTCGCGGTCATTCTGTTCTTGTTCAGATTTAGAATTGTGGTCATCATGGTGTATTATTTCTTCATCTGTCTCAGATTCATCGGAATATTCTATTTCACTAGTTTCTGATTCTGGAAATAGGTAGCAATCTTTCTTCTGAACAACATTTAAGCAACGTAGTAAAGAAAGCTGTACTTAAGACGGCACTCTCTGGAATTTTACGTAACGTACATAGGAGGACCAAATTCAAGTACGCGAGCATTCCTTAGAGCAGTTGTCTAGTCGATTTTACTAGATGGAGTCCCAGTATGGTCAAGACCACTGCACGTGAAGTCACATAGAAATGAGCTCAAGAGTGCTCAAAGAAAAATAAACCCCAGTGGTGTTAGGACTATATCTTCGGCGGCTCTACAAGTCATAACGGAATCAATCCCTATCGCTTTCTTTATCGAGAAGAGAAGAGCTATTGAATAGCGCAACGGTGGTGAAAATAGGAAAGAATCCAGAGAGGCGACCATGCAGAAATGACAGAATTTATGACAGATGCCATTACTAAACTGCCTTTACTGTGACGCTGAAGATAGTCCGAGAACCGCGAGTTTTGAATGCGACAGACAGGTCGAAGACAGACAGCATTTTATTATTGAAATAGAATGTTAAGACTTAGATGAAAAAATAATAAATTAGGTATATGCTAGAAAGTTGCTAAAACTGGCAACGAGGGTACCAATCAATAACGAAGATGATAATTAAAAAGAAATAATCAGAACATAGAGCTTTAAGAAATAAAAGCCGGAAGTTTATCATCAATTTGCGCACGATGAATGTGATGTGATAATATCGACTACTTAAGACAAAACTGTTATAAATTTATATAAAGTTGAATGCTCGAACAAATGAACTTTGATCAAATGAAAAAGGCAGACGGATTTCGTACATCCTCGTGATTTGACTTATAAATAGAATTATAAAAAAGCAGTCAAAGTTATCAGTATCAGCTAACTCGGATTTGTCTTTTTGATACTGTTGATATTTTGGCCGAAAAGTTGCGAGTTTTTCGTTAGTTTTCTTGACAACAAGACTATACATATCTGGTGAAAATAATTTATTAAAATAATAAACGGGACTCGTTGACTTTTCTACTTTTGAACGTATTGATGGGAGTACAACAATATTGCGAGCAGGCGTACGGACGTTTCTAGTTGGCTCCTTTTTACTCCACTTATACCTATTATTTCCATAGTAATAACTACTGGAATTGACACACTCTTCTTCATCTTCGCCAGATATTATTTCAGGCCACCAGAACCAGAGTGGCCCAAGTGACATTTTTTCATATTTAGACTTTATCACAAAAAATGATGTGAAATAATAATATTTTCAAAACCACAGTGGCCCAAGATTAGTTTTCTCCAAGAATAACAGATGGCGACACTAGTATTGTTTTGGCATTGTAATTTTATACTACATTTTAAAAATCATAGTGACCCAGGCGACTTGGGCCACTCTGGCACTGGCAAAGCTTAACTGTCATTGTGATTATTATTGAGAGGTTATTTGCGTGTTTCTCATTTTATAACAGTGTTATTAGTTAGAAAATGAATAAAATCATGAATGAAAGTGAGGGTGAAGTGAAAAGGTGAGTTTCTCTGTTATTTAACCAACAATCCAACTGTTATAACCTTTGTCAAGTTAACATAACCTACAAAAACATTAATTGTACTGTTTTAATTTTATCAAAGCTTACATCTTACATAAATAGTAATTATTGTTGTGTTTGTTTGCTGCAGATGTTCCTGGAGCTGCAGCAACTGCACATGATGGAGGGAGTGGGGCTGAAACTACTGATAATATCGAAAATGAATCACGAGATATACTTGGATCAAGCCCAGAGGAGCCCTATTCGAATTCAGGTTCCGAGTATGTTCCAGATCATCGCAGCAGGAGCTCTTCGCCAAATTTGCAACATATTCTTGAAGATTTGTCTAATGAAGAAGACCAGTCGTCAGTTTCTACAAATACGACAAGGAAACGCATTCGCAAGGAAAATACGTGGAAAAAAAATGTGAGAAAAAACAAACGAGCTAAAGGTGAGGAATACACTAACACTAAAGGCGTTCTCGTTCTCGCTAAAACAATAAATACACAATATCGATGTCCCTGTAAAGAAAAGTGCCACGAGAAGATCGAACCTGAAAGACAAAGAATACTATTTTCCAAATTTTATGGATTATCAAATTTCAATTTGCAAAGCTCATACCTGTGTTCACTCGTAAATGTCGTAATTAAAGCAAGATCATGTAAACAAAATACAAACGATGTCACAACAAAGCCGAAAGAATTTTCCAGACTGTATCATTTACCAGATATGAACGGAAGACAAATTAGTGTTTGCAAGTCATTTTTCAAACATGTCCTTCAATTATCAGATGGACGTCTCACAAGGGTTTTGAAAAATAAATCAGTTGGTGATACACTCCCTATTGACAAGCGAGGTAAACATGTCCCAAAAACAAAACCCCTGAGCTGGAAGAAAATGAAGTAAAGGAGTTCATTAATACTTTTCCAAAATACGATTCACACTACACCAGACACAAAAGTGAGACAAGACAGTATTTGCCACCTGACTTGAATTTCACAATAATGTATTCCGAATATAAAAAGAAAGTCAGCGAACCTGTTTCTAAATACATCTTTGAAAAAATATTCAACGAGAAGTTCAACTTATCACTCCATGCTCCTATAACAGATTCATGTAAGAAATGCGATAATTTCAAAGTAAAAATAGAGGCTTGTGAAAATAATGAACATTCCAAGAAGGCCGAACTTACCACTGCCAAGCAGATTCATTTAAGAAAAGCGGAAAGTGCCATGAATAATATGAAAATTGATATACAGTATGCAAAAGAAAACAATGACACCACAGTAATTATATTTGATCTGATGAAGACTCTTCCAACTCCGGTAATTTCAACTGGAATATGCTATTATAAACGGCAGTTATGGACTTCATCATCATTCAGCCCATACTCGTCCACTGCTGAACATAGGCCTCCCGTAGTTCACCCCACAAATTTCTGTCCTGAGCCGCCTGCATCCAATTTTGATGTGTCCGTTTCAGGTCATTCGTCCATCTTGTTGGTGGTCGTCCTCTATTTCTAAAGGCATCTTGTCTGGGTCTCCACTCAAGAATGCGTTTTGTCCATCTGCCATCCTTCGTTCTCGCGACGTGCCCTGCCCAGTTCCATTTTAAGGTTGATATTCTTTTGATTGCGTCGGTTACTCCCGATCTACGGCGCAATTCTGTGTTGGGTATTCGGTCTCTCAGGGTTAATCCCAACATGGACCGTTCCATTGCCCTCTGTGTTGTTCGAATTTTGTTTGCGGACGTCTTAGTAAGTGTTAGCGTCTCCGCACCATAGGTTAGAACTGGCAGCACACATTGATCGAAGACTTTTCTCTTCAAGCAGATGGGAAGGGCTGATTGGAAAACATCTCTTAGCTTTCCATAAGCTGCCCATGTCAACCCTATTCTACGTATTAGTTCATTGGTCTGGTTATCTCTACTTAGGCGAATTTCGTGTCCCAGATATTTGTATGCTGATGTTTGTTCTATACTTGTTCCAGCTATGTTGATGTTCTCACTCAGAACAAGGTTTGTCATCACTTGTGTTTTTGAGTTATTGATCTTTAAACCCACTTGTGTAGAGGCATGGTAGAGTCTTTCGCACATTTCGATGGCATGATCTATGCGGTCTGTTATCAGGACTATATCGTCCGCGAACCTGAGGTGACTAAGCTGCTCTCCATTTATGTTTATGCCCTTTTCGTCTAGGTTTGCACGCTTACACATGTATTCCAATAATGTTGTAAACAGTTTTGGCGAAATGGTGTCGCCCTGGCGAACTCCGCGATGAATTTTGAACTTGTGTGTATCTTCATGGAGTCTGACGCATGCCGTGGCATTATCATAGATATTTTTGATGACAGTGGTGTAGCGGTGATCTATTCGGCACTCTTTTAAAGCTTCTAGCATTTTCTGGTGGTTTACTGTGTCGAATGCTTTCTCATAATCTACAAATATTAGGACGAGGGGTTTATTGTACTCTATACATTTTTCGATGAGGCTTTTAATAACTTGTAGATGGTCGTTTGTGCCGAAGCCTGACCTGAATCCTGCCTGTTCGCATGATTGGTAAAAGTCCATTTTGTTCGAAAGTCTGTTTGTTATGACTTTTGTAAAAAGCTTGTATATGTGTGAGATGAGGCTGATTGGTCTATAGTTTACGATATTTGTTAAATCTCCTTTCTTAAACATTAGAATGATCACTGCATTTTGCCATTGTGATGGTGTTGTTCCTCTTTCAAGGCATTCTGTGAAAAGTATGGAAAGCATTTGTATCAGTTTCTCGCCTCCTAATTTTATGGCTTCGGCAACGACCCCGTCGTCGCCAGGTGACTTGTTATTTTTCATTTGTAGGAGAGCTTTTTTGATTTCATCAACAGTAACATCTGGTATGTCTTCCGAGCCCTGGTTTAGAACCTTTGGTATGTTGTCAGTTGGAACATTTTCTTCTGTTTTGCTGTAGAGTTCGCTGTAAAATTGTCCGACAGTTTGTAGAATTTCCTGTTTATCTGTTATTATTTCGCCCTTTGTGTTTTTCAGTTTGTAAATATTTTTCATTCCTATTTGCTGTTTCCTTCTGAAGACTTTTAAACTTTTGTTCTCTTCTATGACTTTTGATATCTCTCTGGTGTTGTAGTCTCTTATATCTTTTCTGATGTTCTTAGTGATTTGTTTGTTTAGTTGTCTCATTTTTGTTAGATTGGTTCTGTATTTATCTGTTAGTTGTCTTCTTTCCTCTAATAGATTTTTCGTGCTTAGACTTAGTTTTTCTTCGTCTTTTTGGTTTTTTGAGCAACATTTTTCTTGTGCTTGTTTCAGAGCTTTGACTATTTTCTGGTTTAGTTGTTCGATGTTTATGTTTTCTGTTTCTTCGTTTTGTAATTTTTCTTCGACCGTACGTTCAAACAGTTTTGCATTTTCAGGTGGTACCCATCTTCTAACATTTGGTTTAGGAACAAGCTTCATTCTTTCTTTTTTAACGTTAAGCATTACTTTTGTTCTTATCATCCTATGGTCGCTGCCAGCAGAGAACTTGTTGAGTACTTCCACGTCTTGTATTATATATTTTTTATCTGTAATTATAAAGTCGATTTCGTTTTTGACGGCGCCATCAGGGCTTATCCAAGTCCATTTGTTTTGGGGTTTCTTTTTAAAGAAAGAGTTCATTTGAAACATGCATTGATGATGTAGAAAGTTTAAAAGCATGTCCCCTCTTGCGTTTCTTGCCCCGTATCCGTACTTTCCTAATGCGATCTCCGCTTGGTCTTGTTTGAATCCGAGTTTTGCGTTGAAGTCGCCCATGAGAACAGTATAGTGTGTTCGTGTTCTTTTTTGTGCCTCTGCTACATCCTCATAGAATTTTTCAACTTCTTCATCTGTGTGTCCAGTTGTCGGGGCGTAGACCTGTATAACTTTTAAACTATAACGAGAGTTTAGTTTTAATATCAATAGGATGACTCTCGTGCTTATGGTCTCGATTTTTGTTATGTTGGGTATGTGTTTTTTATGTACAATGATCCCGATTCCACCGCTGGATGAATGTTCCTCTCCTCTGTAGTGGAACAGGTGTCCTGATTTCAATGTTTGTTGTTCTTCTCCTCTCCTTCTAATTTCACTAAGTCCCATTACATCCCATTTTATTGTTTTTAATTCGTTTTCCAGTTCTATTAGTTTATGATCGGTTGAGAGGGTTCTTATATTATAGGATGCAAGATGCAGTATTCTTGTGCAGTTTAGCCGTCTTGAGTGGTAGCCTGGTCCATCCCGGGTATTCTTAGCACCCTCTGCTCTTAATCTTTTCTGTCCGCTACCTTGGTCAGAGATTTTTGAGCTGCCGGGGACTGAGGGCCGTGTTTGGTTTGTGTTTTGCATGTTTACGGGGGGTTTGGCCTTAAAACGCCACGCTGGCCAGACGTGTTGGCGAGTTGGGGGAGGATATAGGGAAGGAATTTGGGGTTTGGGTAGGATAATATTGGGGTTTGGGCCTGATTTCCCCTAAGTAGGGAGTAGAGGAAAACCAGGAGCTCGCGTGGGCAGGGGCGCTACCTCCCTGAAGTAAGTCTACCCTCTATCGGGATCATAGAGGGGTACCTACCCGCTACTCAAGTATGTACCCGCTACTCAGTTATGGACTTACCGTTTAGGTATTCATAATGCTGCTATCGATGATATTTTTATGTACGTTTGAGATCGAATCGACTGCATCCAGAGGGCCATAGGAAATAGGTTCATGTTTATTAAAATTTATTAGAGATAATGTACGTACAAAGAAACTAATAATGTACTCAGACCAACGTGGCGGTCAAAACCGCAATATAAAAATTGCGGTGTTGTGTATGTACATTGTATCAAATCCAGCTTATACTGTGGAACAGATTGATCACAAATTTTCAGTGAGCGGCCATTCTTACTCATCTTGTGACCAAGCTTTCGGCTTTATAGAAAAGCAGAGGAGGTATTTCTCAAACATATACATTCCGGAGCATTGGAACACCGTGATATCAGCATCGAGAAAAAAGAATTCATTCAAGGTAGTACAGATGAAACGAGACGATTTCATATCGACGAAAGCCTTAGAAAGTAACATTACGAACAGAAAGATAAGCGTTGATGAGTCTAAAGTAGGCTAAAAATGCAGTGGATGCTTATAGTAGGATGCATCCATTCTCCATATATTTTAAATATTCGAATAATCCAGAAGTCCTTTTTACCGAAATTAACTTCAGTAAAAGGAATTCTCAAGATGCTGCTAACCTAGAGCTCGAAACGAAACGCTCTATCCGGATGGAAGAAAAATCAACCCTGAAAAAAAGAAAGACCTTCTGTGTTTACTAGAATATGTTCCGCCCATCTATCATCAATTCTACCAACAACTAGCAGACTCTAACACTACAAGAAATGAATTAGACGAAGCAATGAGCGATTTTTCAGTGGAGTAGTGTGTAATGAAAACATTTAAAAACAATAAAAGTGAAAGTTTGATTACAACTTAAGTAAAAAAACTAGCACTAAGTTTTAATTTGTAATTTTTCAGTTTAATAAGTCATTATTTCTGGTATATTACATTAATTTATTTCTATGGGATGGGTTGTTTTCATACCCGATGGCCTATTATTCTTACTTTTATTGATATGCTTATCTCAAACAGCCAATGCCAAAGTGGCCCAACTGATAAAAAATTACAAATACTTACAAAATTGGCATCAAAATATAGCTCATTAAAATCTTAGTATTTTTTAAAGTATTATGCTGCGAACTAAGCGATGTGTTTAATATTTACTTAATGTTCTACATTAACTCGAAAATTTCACTAAACTATTTTGGCCCATATCTCTAGTTTTGATTTCTATCACTTGGACCACTCTGGTGGCCTCATTTCTGAGTCTTGTTGCTGTTCATTTTCACTTAGTTCTTGTTTACTGTCCATAAAATGATCAGTTTTTATATAATATCCTTCTTCAACATCATCATCACTAATGTCACTGTTCGCCTCATTATATGATTTTGTGCACATTTCTTCAAAATAATCGTCTAATACTCTTACAGCTTTACGAGAACTATCCATGTTAAAATAACACTAATGGTGACCTTATCAAAAAATCACACCCATTTTACAATCATATGTGGCGATATGAACGCAAAAATTGGCATGAAATCCGATCCATCAGAATTTGTACTTGGAAACTTCGGCAGCGATGGAAGAAATGAACGCGGACAAACTTTATTAAACTATCTCCTTCAGAACAAATTATATCAAATGAATAGCTTCTTTTACAAAAAACAACATAGAAGGTGGACATGGAGAAGCCTGGACGGGAGAACGCAAAATGAAATTGACTATATAATAACAGATAAAAAATTTATAGTTAAAGATGTCACTGTACTCAACAGCTTCACAACAGGAAGTGATCACAGAATGGTTCGCGCTAGAATAGAAATTAACATCGATAAAGAGAGAAATAAACTAATAAGAAAGAAAAAATTGAAAGCATGGACACAACCAAAAAATGAAACAGAGTTTGCAGATCAAATAACGGTACGTCTACAAAACAGGCCCCCCACAAATGATATAAATCAGCTAAATAAAGTAATTACTAATACCATAGCAGAAGCTCAAAGAAAATGTTGTACAGGTAACAAGAGAGAGGAGAGAATCACTGCTAACACCAAACTTAAAGTGGAAGAAAGAAGAGAAATGCTAAAAGATAAGAGCATAAATAAAATCAACAAAGAGGTCTCAAAAGCAATTAGAAAGGACATAAGGGCATATAAAAATGAGAAAATCTCGCAGACAATCGAGCACAACAAGAGCATGAAGATATTAAGAAGGAAATTGACGAACAGCAGAAAAGAAATCATCAGACTTAAGGAAAAGAATGGCAAACTAACGTCCAACAGAGACGAAATGCTAGAGATAGTAGAAGACTTCTATAAAACACTACACACAAATAAATTGAACTTAAACCCGACAGAACATACAGAACAAAAAATTATGAATCAAGGTTCAGAAGATATTCCCGACATATCAACGGCTGAAATTTACCATGCTCTAAAGAAAATGAAAAAAAAACAAAGCACCAGGAGAAGATGGAGTAGTTGCGGATGCGCTAAAAATCGGAGGCTCTGCTCTCATCAGGACAATCAAGCAGCTCTTCAATATATGCTTAGAAAACCAAGCAATACCAGCTGAATGGAATAACTCTATAACGCTCCTCATGCATAAGAAAGGAGATCAAACAGACCTCGAAAACTATAGGCCAATCAGTCTTCTAAGTCACCTGTATAAATTATTTGCTCGAATTATCACTGCCAGAACTGAGAACAAACTAGAAACATGCCAACCAAGAGAACAGGCAGGTTTCCACCCTGAGTATGGTACAAATGACCATCTTACTTGTCTAAAGGCCCTAATTGAAAAAACTATAGAGTACAACCGGCCACTAGTTCTAGTATTTGTTGACTATAAAAAGCCTTTGACACTATCGAGATGGTAGCTATCTTAAGAGCTTTGAGAGATTGTAGAATCGACTACCGATATACCAGCATTATTCAACATATATATGCAAATGCCACAACAGCAATAAACCTCCACACCCCTAGTCAAAAAATAAAACTAAAAAGGGGAGTTAGACAAGGAGACAACATGTCACCAAAACTATTCAATGCCGTAATGCAGCATGCATTCCAGATGTTAGAATGGGAAAACAGAGGTTTGAGTGTCGATGGCGAAAGGCTGAACCACCTACGATTTGCAGATGACATAGTGCTAATAACCGACGACTTAAAGGAGGCCAACGAAATGCTACAAGATTTACAACGAGTCTCCCAAAAAGTAGGGCTGGAAATAAACTTTGCGAAATCTAAAATGATGACCAACTTAGTACCTAGTGGACCATTGAAACTAGAAAACTGGCATATTGAAACGGTTGACAAATACATATATCTGGGCCACGAAATACAAATAAGTAGAGAAAACCAAACATGCGAATTATCTAGAAGAATAGCTTTAGGATGGGCAGCCTATGGAAAGCTAAAAGACGTGTTTAAGGAAAACATCCCAATAAAGCTAAAGAGAAAAGCATTTAACCAGTGCGTACTTCCGGTGCTCACTTATGGAGCTGAAACACTGACATTGACTAAAGCATCAATAAAAAAGTTACAAGTAGCACAACGAAAAATGGAAAGTTCTATGCTTGGCGTAACTTTGAGAGACCGAATACGAAATGATGAGATACGGCGAAGAACTGGAGTGGAAGACGTCATAAAACGGATTACGAAGTTGAAGTGGAAATGGTCAGGACACGTCGCAAGACAGAGAGACAAAAGATGGACAAAGAAGATTTTAGAATGGCGGCCAAGGGCAGACAAGCGAAATCGTGGAAGACCACCTACCAGATGGACGGACGACATTAAAAGAATAGTGACAAACTGGATCGCAGCTGCACAGGACAGAGAAGAGTGGAGACATCTTGAGGAGGCCTATGTTCGACAGTGGACAAATTTGGCTGTGTGATGATGATGATGAATGGTGACCTTGCGTCTAGTAGATTCCGCGACATAAATATTTCTAAAAGGGGACGAGCGAGGTACCTCTCATTAACACGTTCGAATATACTCTAAAATCTAGGAAGGTACACCGAATTACAGGTTGCTCTACGTATTTGTGGCGAGAAACGCAGACGCGTTAATAAACGTAACGTGCGGAGTCTGTTAGTTAAGGGTTAATGAGTCCTAATAATAAATATAAACAATAACCCCAAAAATTGGGGTTAGTGTGACCCCAACTCACCATACACGTACACAAAAAATTGACCTCACCAGTTACGGTTTAAATTAGGCAATGCACAAAAAAATATTAAAATTGGAAATATATATATATAGTATGTTGTGTATTTAAACATGTAACAAATAGTGGCAATTTGTTTATAAACCAGTTTCGTCCTAAAATTCCAAACATAAAAATCAAGTAATAAAACTCAGCCACACATACGCTGGCATCCCACGAATCCAAAGCTATTTTAAAAGCCAGACTCACACCGACAAACCGCTGAAATAACTCACGACAAAAAATACTAAAAATAAACCGCGCTTGAAAGCCTTGCAATGGGTCGAATATCGAAAATGACGTGAATAGAATGTTCAAATAACATCACAGTTGCCCAGACGACTATTAGTTATAAAGCGCCTGCATAAATAACAAGCATTTTTCAGTATAAACTTAAATTTACTATTTGAAACTTCATAACTACAACAAGCAGTCAAGACGTAATTCTTTACTATGACTTATTTTTTCATTACTACTCAACTATCAGAAATAATTGCCTAAGCATCATATCACATAATTGTTCTTTCACTTTTAATACTCAGCTGGGCCGCTGTAAAAACACACAATTGACGATCGATACGACAACGACATACGCATGCGTCAAGTAGAAACGCTGACGGAGACAGGGTCACAGAAGGCCATGTGTTCACAACGGAGTTAATTTTCTGCATGATGATGTTTTTGAAATCTAAGTGAAGCATGAGGCAAAGAGAGGATAAAAGAATAGAAGTGGATTTATGTGCTCCTGTTTTTTGGGTTGCATATATTTGAATTGCGTAGGGGTACTTTTTGGCGAAATTTAGATTATACCTATATAATAGATTTTTTATCAACAATATTAAAGAACTTATTATAGATATTTTTCTTTTTATTCAGACTTGGGTGATTAATTGCTATACCGTAAGGACATTCTTAAAAATATAATATAAAACTGTACAGAAGCTTATTTTTGAAGAAGTAGTTATTTATTCTATTGCATGCGGCATGCCTCTCCCTTTATTTCTCCATTAACCTGTAATACCCATACTAGGTAGAGGGCATAGTGGGGTAAAGTAGGGGGCATTAGTAGTTTACCTAAGATACTATGCCGGATATTTCAGTAAATTATGGGTATTATGATTGCTATGAAGGTTTTTTTCATTATACAACATATCCGTAATCGATTGACAAACTATTTAATATTTAAGTAGTTACAGTTTCACTAATAGAACAAAACTCATACAGAGTGAAGTTTGGCCCACTTTGCCCCGTAAACCCTTTTACCAGGTGAGGCATTGCGGGGTATTTTTATAGAAATGATGTCAACATCTTTTTGTAATCAAAATACAAACTTTTAATTGTTATAAGTCCCTTAAAACAAAATTTACATAAACAAAGTGAAAGAATTATCTGGAAAATCACGGAAAAATATGTACACCTAACCGATTAATTGACAAAAACAATATACCTATTAATAACCCAATTGAAATAAAACAATTATGGACGAAATATATTGAAGATCTTTTCATGGACATAAGAACGAAACCAACACAAATTGATAACGAGGAAGCTTATTTCAATTGCACAATTTGGTTTAACAATAAACATAAAGAAAACAAAAACCATGGTTATCAGTAACAGGGACAAAGTCATTACAAGGATCCAGATAAAAAATGAAGATATTGAGCAAGTGGACAACATGAAATACTAAGGGGTCTGGATTGCGAAAGATCTGAATCCGAAATCAGAAATTCGCTTATGAATAGAGCAATCAAGAGCAGCCTTTTTAAAGATGGGGAAATTTCTGGATCGTCTATCCATTTCATACGCTCCACTCATTTAATCAGCCAGGTCCGCACCACCCATAATTTTGTTGTATAAAGCAACAGCAGCAGGACAAGGAACGTCCACTTTGGTCCCACTTTTATTTTTCCTTTGAATAGTTGTACAACTACTCTAATGACAGTTACTCAACAAGGATAGGAGAACCTGGCCCAAAATGACATACTAGGGTAAAATGACACATCCGGTGTATCTCTAACTTGGCAACATGGCTATGCGCTAAGAAGTTTTATACAAGAGCATCACGTGGTGCATAATTGATGTTCCAATTCAGTCAGAGGGCGTCGCGATCAGTTCAGTCGTTTACTTGTTAAAAGGTGGTTTGTGCTTTATTGAGTACCAAAATATTTTGGTAGGCGACGTATACTTCGCTATAAAACGTTTAAAACTTTAAAATTTTATATCTCTGTTAGTTCCAGGTATGTATTGTTATTCATATTAACAGAAACATCATGTTTGGAAGCTTTGTTTGTTTAAACAAAAAATTTATTGTAAAAAAGGTGTTCTTATTCACACTTGGGTAAAACGACATATTAAATACTCGGGTAAAATGCCATAGTATGTCATATTGCCCATATAAATTTTAATAATAATATGGTAGGTAGAATATTAATGTATGGTATTTTTCTTTTTTAGTATGGTGGGACACTACGAAAGGAAAAGTACACGCCAGTCTTGGGATCCAGTACAAATGCAAAGAGCCATCCAGGCAGTCCAGTGTGGAGACATGGGCTGGTTAAAAGCATCGATAACTTTTAATGTGCCCCAAGCTACTTTAAGAAGACGAGCATCAGACAAGAATAAACGGGTATCAGGTACTAATAAAGGTCTTGGCCGGTACGAAACTACGTTCTCTGTAGAATTAGAAAGAGACCTCGTAACACACATAAAACTCCTAGAATCAAGTTTGTTTGGATTATCTTGTGATGACGTTCGATCTTTAGCCTACCAGTTAGCAGATCGAAATGGAATAGTACACCGATTTAACACAACCACTAAGATGGCTGGTTGGGATTGGTTACGAGGGTTTCGGTCTAGACACCCCGATATTTCCCTTAGAAAACTCGAGTCCACGTCTGCAGCCAGAGCGCAATCATTCAACAGGCCGCAAATTGCCAATTTTTTTAAACTTTTAGAGAATACTATTACAAATAACAAAATTAATCCTACACGCATATGGAATGTGGATGAATCAGGCCTATCCACGGTTCAAAAACCCGGCAAAATATTTGCAACCAAGGGTCGGAAGCAAGTGGGCCTAATTAGAAGTGCGGAAAGAGGGCAGCACATAACGATGGCTGCTTGCATTAGCTCAGTGGGGAATTATGTTCCACCAACACTTATATTCCCCAGGAAAAATTGGAAAAAAGAATTAATAGATGAAGCGCCTTTAGGAACTTTAGGAATAGCACAGGAAACAGGATGGATGACAGGCGAAGTGTTCCTAACATGGATGAAACATTTTAAAGAATATTCTAATCCTTCTATAGAAGACAAGGTTATGCTGTTGCTTGATGGGCATGCGAGCCATAAAAACATTAATGTTTTAACTTTTGCCAAAGAACATGGAATAGTGATATTGTGTTTTCTGCCGCACTGTACCCATCGTCTACAGCCCTTAGATGTATGTTTCTTTGGTCCATTAAAGAGCTACTATGATCAAGAAGTTACCAAGTGGATGAAGTGTCATCCAGGCAGAACAGTTTCGCAATACCAAGTTGGAGGATTATTTGCTACAGCGTATGGAAAAGCAGCTACACACCAAAATGCCGTTAGTGGATTTTTAAAGACTGGAATTTGGCACCTTAATCCCGACATATTCCCTGATTATTTATTTAATCCTTCCAAAATAACAGATATTCAAGAAGGAGTTGCAATTCAACCCCTAACAGAGTCAAAAGAAGAGAATGATAATGTTTTGCGACATCAAGATTTTCCAGATCAAGGAAACAAACCGGTTTCTACACCTTGACCGAACTCACTTGAAAGTTGTTCTTCAATTAATCCTGGTATTCGTTCACTTGACATTTCACCTCTTCCATCGTGTTCAGGTGTTCAGTCACGCTCAAAAAAAAAAAAGAAAATCAGAAGGAACAAAAGTTCTAACGGCTACCCCAAATATGAAAGAACAAAAAGCCAAAGCACTCGAGAAACGAGTTACAGAAAAACGTCAAGCAGCAAAGCGAGCAATTAAGAATCTGACTTTAATGACACAAGATCGCGAGGAGGAAACAAAGACCATTGTGTCAGATGATGACGAAGACGAAAATAGTCCTCCATGTTTATATTGTAACAGTTTGTACTCCCATTCAAGGTCCAAAGAATTCTGGATTAGGTGCCAAAAATGCTCAAAATGGGCACACTGTGATTGTGCTGGTATCTCAAAATCGTGCAAAAAATTTATTTGTGAACTTTGCTAATTTAGTTTATATGACATTTTATCCATGTGATTTGTGATTGTGTCGTTTTAGCCGAATATACTTGGATAAAATGACATAGCAACGTTTATTTTGTTTCCTTTTTTTAATTAAAAAATATGGTGTTATTAGAGTTTTATGTTCCATGATCTGTTCTACTTCCAAACAATGAACAACATTTATGTTTTTTTAAATTTTTATTAAAAAAATAAAAAAGTTATTGGACGACAAAAAAGTAGTATGTCATTTTAGGCCAGGTTCCCTTACTTGTTTGGTATCTTGCCATTTTGTGGGTTTGGAACTCACTTGTTAAAAATACAGAGTCTCGCTTGTTCATTTCGTTTTTCATAAAAAACTCCTTAGGCATGTTCCATCTATTTGTAATGGCTGTACCAACTACTTCACCTAGTGTTTTTACTACTCCTTCACCTAGAGTTCCATCAGCTTGTTTCCAGAGTAAACGTTAAAATTGTATGTGTATCCTGTCTTAGAATCACACCTGCACCCATAGTTTTATACCCCTTTTCACTGGTTTTAGAGGTACGTATTGTTTTAGGGACGACCGACCTTTGAACTTCACCATATTCTCGTCGATTGATTGTCTAGTACTGTCGGTTCGATACTTCTGAAATGTGAACTTAAAACAGGAGAGCAGTTCTTCTACATAATATATCTTCCTGCAATCTTCGGGTTTCTTTGGGCCATTGAAGTAAAGTTTGGAGAGAATGAATGAGCATCTGTTTTTTGATATTGCAGTATTTATCGTTTTATTTCCGACAGATGGATGCGAAGACCAATAATGTCTCAGTTTAGACACTCTGTTGTAGCACATTATTAGAGTACAACTAATAGTAATCATTACTTCACCAGCATCAGTAATCGGTTCAGACTTTCCTTCCTTGCAATTATACATTTTAATTCTCTCATTTGTACAATCCACAATAAAAATAAATAAACTTCGGGGGAATACTTTCAAGAAAATTACTAGACGTGACGAATTCATATTAATTGATTCATCAACTACACAAGGTATTTCAGGAGGAACAGCAAATTTGGGTTTATGATCAGCTGCGACTAATGTCCATACCATAGGGAGTTCTCTTTTCTTTTTATTGATAATGGCTTTCTTACCTTCAATTAAATCTCCCCCATCTGGCAAGCAGGTATTCTCG
The DNA here is from genome assembly GCA_918026665.1 of Diabrotica balteata. Classification (NCBI taxonomy): domain Eukaryota; kingdom Metazoa; phylum Arthropoda; class Insecta; order Coleoptera; family Chrysomelidae; genus Diabrotica; species Diabrotica balteata. The sequence continues at coordinate 31,796,634 of OU898279.1, read as the reverse complement.
TCTTCTTTATTTTCGGGATTCAAATGAAGAAGTCTTCGATCCATCTTATGAGCGAGTGTGTTCTTCTTCATTGTCAAGACAATCATCTGATGTCATATACGACACATCAGAAGAATGATCACTGTTGTGGAATGGGTCTTCTTCGTCGTCTTGAAGATATATTAGATATATTAGATACCTATACAGCCAGTTCTTGCAATTCCTTTTGAGTAAGCTTTCTTTTTCTTGACATACTGAAAAAAAAAAACAATGGGATATAAAAGGCCCGTCCAACAAACCCAGTGGGACATAAATCACATGTGATTTCTGATGTAAGTTTGCCAATTTACAAAAGTAAACGAATGTCAGATTAACGTGTAGAATAATTACATACACTAAACAACAAACCTACCTTACGATTGTGTCGAAAACAAGTTGTTTTAATTGTAAAAACGTCGAAAAGTAAGAACCACGTGTTGACTGTATCGTACTTAGCCATCCAACGTTGCCAATATCACTTTAGTAAAGAAACATGTGCAGTGTAGTCGATAAACTCCGATATCGAAGTATATAATGCAAAACGGGACTTATTTGGAACATCAGGCAAATTGGAACTGTCGCTGGGATCTATAAGTCCCACTGGGTCCCAAAGGGTTAATGAGAAAACTGGAAGCTTTTGAGGTGTGGCTTTTTAGGAGAATTTTGAAGATACCATGGACCGATCATATTACGAACGAAATGGTGTTGCACATAATGGGAAGAGACAGAGAACTTTTGACCACCATTAAAAGGCGAAAGACAGCATATTTGTGGTACATACCTAGAACATGATAAGTATGAGTTGTTGCAGATGATTATGAAGGGTAAAATCGAAGGAAAAAGGGGTCCTGGTAGACTACAAATATCCTGGCTGAAAAACATTCGCGACTGGACCGGGTTAAACACACAGACTTAAGATAGAGACGAATTTGCAATGGTTACAGCCAACCTTCATTAGTGGAGACGGTACTAGAAGAAAAAAATTAAACATTTACGAGTATACTTCGCATAAACCGACATAAAATGAATTAAATTTTCTTAAAACAAACTTAACATTTAAACTCAAAAAAAAACATACAAGTAAATGGCATCAAAACCTTAAAATAATTGGCTAACAACGTATAGGGCATATATATATATATATATATATTATATATATATATATATATATATATATATATATATATATATATATATTATATATATATATTGAAATGATTTCAATAGGTCAAAGAGGATATAACTTAAAGGGATTTTTATATGAGTTTGTTGTTCATGAATTTCATGAAGCCATCACAATGTGGGGTCGACTCTGAAATAAAAGGGAGAAAAGATTAGTAAATTGCTAAATAAATTAATTTTGACTTACCTGGTATAGTGTTAATAATTTCTGAATAGTATAGTTGCCTAGTGTATAGGTGAATCGTCTAAACCTTAAAAGGAATAAAAAAGAAGAATTCTTAAAAAATTATTTAAACATAGAAATTTTAAAAATAAACGTCAGAAAAATAAACTGTCAAAAGTCTGTGGGAACTAAATTAATAGGGGTTTTGTTAAATAAATTACAATGATGTGGAGATGAAAAGAATAAATTATATTAGTATTGTTAAGTTTTATATCTGAATTTTTTTTTATAAATTCCCAAATTAGATGTGATTAAAGTGCTTATGAGAAATTAATGTGGTTTGACAAATATGTCAAAACAGGACAGTTTTATGGTTGAATAAAATAGAAGACGGAATGAAAAAAGAAAGGGGGTTGCTGTTAGCAACGAATAATTTTGGTGGTTGGTGCTAGCTATGGCGGTGAACAAGGAAGAATAGGTTGTTGGAGGCGACGAAAATTTTGGAGGAAGAGCCCTAAAAAGGTGGAATAGTCCGGGAGTGCTTTAAAATCGTTTAATTATAATTTAGTTTTTCCACATTTTCAAATAGAGATATCCAGAATTTGTTCCAGAGAGTAAGAGAAATTTTGACTTATAAATTATAATTGGAGTGCAGAAATGTCATTTAGATTGAAAAAGTAAAAATTCATGAATTAACTAATTGCGATAGGCCTTAAAAATTGAAATATTAATGATCATTTAAATAAAAATATAATAGTACGTACCTTTAACTTCCGAAGAGAGGATAGATATTCCAGTATCACCGATTATTTTGCGAGTAGTTAGTTTTCTTTAAAAAAAAAAAAAATCAGAACTGTTTGAAAGTGAGTTTGGATAATAATTTTGGGGATCATTTGAAATTTTGATTATATTTTAATGCTAGTTATAAGTCAGCGGCATAAAGTGTTCAGTTTTTTTTTCTTTATATTTCGTTTAAACACTTTATAAAGTTGCAATAGTCATTTAGATTTAAGGTAATTGTAGAGAGTTTCCACATTTTGTAATCAAATTCTATTTTCACGACACATTAAGGTTTACACGATTCCTATTTTTGTAAATTTTTAAAGGCAACCCAAGTTGCAGACGAATTTTATTGTTTATATTAAATTTGTTCAATATTAATAAATAACGTGCTTCATTTGGGTTAATTTATCAAAAATATAAAGTAAATTTTGGTTTAATTTCTTTTTGAACTCTACCAGGAGACTACAGAGTTGACGTCACACAGTGACAGATTGCTTAGAACAAATAATTGAGCTAGCCGAGGTATAGTATATTAACAACGAACTACATACTTTTAAAATTCACTTCAATTCAATTAAAATTATATTTATTAACAATAAAACAGAAAAATAATAAAAACAAAACTATTACAATTGGCGCCCAACGTGGGGCCTCTGGGAAAACAGAAATAAGGGTGTTTTTTTTAAGCAGATTTATTAATAATACACAGATTAAAATAAAAACAAATTGGTGTGATTAGAGTTGTAGAGATTCTGGGGTAGTTAAAGTTAAATTTGAGAATAAATAGAGATTAGCATAAAATGGCAGACCGAATGACTTTAAGAAATGGAAAAGAAATCGTACCGAAAGAGAGTGAAGGAGAACAGGTGTTAGAACAGGAACAGGGTATACAGGTAGATGAAGAAAGCAGAGGAGGATCAGGAGAATTTGTAGTACAATATTTAGAGCAAGGCAGACAAGAAGCAGGACAAGGTGATAGAGAGGGAAGTCTAACAGATAGTTTGAGAGAGGAGTTGGATGAGACAGTGAGAGATAGACGTGATGAAAGTGTGGATGAATGTAGAGTGCAGGAGGAGAGACGTAGGGAAGGAGATGTTGGAGAGTCAGGGATGACACAGATGGATATGAGGCAAATAATGCGGATGTTACAACAGATGGATCATAATATTAGGGGAGATATGCACAAAATGGATAGTAATATTAACAATATTAGGGGGGATATGAACAAAATGGAAAATAATATTAAAGGAGAACTTAGGGAAGAGTTAATTAAAATGAGGGAAGAAATCAAAGAAGAAGTGAAGATAGTCAGGGAAGAGATGCTACAAATTACCCAAGGTTTAGAAGAGAAAGTAGAACAGGTCAGAGGAGAAAGTGAGAATTTTAAGAGGAATGTACAGGAGGAGATATCCAGAGAAAAGGCCATAATTAGAGCGGAAATAGGACAGGAAATTGGGAGCAGATTTGTAGAGTTGGGAACAGCCATTAAAGAGAATTTACCAATGGAAATAAACAAAGAAGTTAATAAGCAGAATAAAGAGATTGTTAGGGAGGTAGAAAGTGTTAAAAGGCAAACTCAGGATTATGAGGAAAAAATTACCATTATAAAAAATAATATAAAGAAGGGATTGCAGAATTTGGAACTGGAAATGGGTATGCATGCAAATCAGGCGGAAAAGGGAGATAGAGTATTACAGGGACAAGTTGAGGAATTGAGAGAGAAATTTAAAAATGCAAGTGAGGAGATTCAGCGTTTGGAATCAAATCTAGGACAAACAAGAGTAGTGAGTACTGTGGTGCCGAGTTATAATGATGGGGGAATAAAGTTTGATGGAAACCTGAATCACTTACATCCTAGAATATTTGTAGATATCATCAAAAATAAGGTAAAGAATGTAAGGGATCCAATAGAAATGAAATTGAATATTCGAAACATGTTAGTGGGCATGCCATTATTATGGTTTTGCAATAATGAAAATTCCATAAATAATGTGCAGGAATTTGAGGCCAAGTTTATTAACTATTTTTGGGGAGAAAACCAACAGGCTAGTTTCAGGGAGCGGTTGTATTTTGGGAAATTCAATTATGAAAAAAGTACCAACTACAATCTGTACGCAATGCAGTTATTCCAGACAGCACAATATTTAGAACCGGCTATGCGAGAAGAGGAGATTGTCCTATACATTGCCAGGCAATATAACCATAACATGGCAGAAACAATAGCTCTCCACAATATAAAGACGATGGAAAGTTTGACAGGATATCTTCAGAGGATTGAGAGGAGTGTAGGGACGCAGAATCGAAATGGACAAGAGCAAGTGACATATAGGAATAACACAGCAAATAGACAGGGATATGTGAATCGAGGGAATAATTATAGGGAAAGAGAATTTGAGAGACAAAATAGAAGCAGGGATTTTACAAATAGGGGAGAGAATTTGAATAATGTCAGGAGAGATATCGGACGATATAACTGGGAACGTAGACAAGGGAATCCAAACAATGATAGAGAGAATAACTGGAGACAAGGGAATGACAGAGGCAATAATTGGAGACAGAACCAGGGAAATTATCCACAGGAGACGAGAAATAGGGAAGTTTACAGAGAAGGGAATCCAAGATATAATAGGGGGGAAAATGAGGAGAGAAGACAGGTGAATGTAGTTAGAACAGAGGAGAATAGGGGGGAAGCAAGTGTTGATGCAGAAGGGAGAAATTTTGCTTAGACCGCTCCTATGTGCATAATATTGTCTACTTATCAAAGTATGAACATCCAAGGGAGTTTATTAGAGATACTGGGGAATTAAATAAAAACAATAACACTAATACTTTAAAGTTTATTGAAGGGTACATACAAGATTCAGTATACAAGTTATTATTATAGATACAGGTTCAGAAGTAACTCTAATCAACAAAAACATTGTAAATAATTTAAATAATGCAATATTATGACACGAATTTGGTATTATAAGATATAAGTTTTGTAAATAGAAGGATAATTAATAAATAAGCATATCTTGAGATAAATTTGATAATTAAATAATTTATTAGGAACAAATGTACAGAATAATGATAAATTTATATAAACAAAAAAGGTTGATTTATTTTCAAGTAGATTTATAGGAGTTACAAGTATAAATAAATAAGCAAAGTACTATGGACAAATCGATATTTTGTAGAAATTGGGAAATAGGGAATATTATAATGATAAATAGTATATGCGAAAATAAGATGAAAAATAGAATTATATGAAATATTGAAATATGAAATATAGAGAGTTGTATGTAGAGATGATGAAATGAATATTATATGGGGATATAAAAAGAATAAATAATAATGCGGCAATGAATAAAGATACTGAAATAGTATATGCGGAAATAAATAAATAAATAAAAACATAAAATAAAGAGGGGAACAATTATAAGAATTTCTACGAAATTAGTACGAGAAATAAATAGTACAGGAAAAGAAGTAATGAAATTGGGAAAGTACTTGGAAATTTGATTCTGAAGTTGATATAATTAGTGAAAGATTTGTAGATTTTGTTTGGAGAAGTCTGTATTTTTCATAGAGTAAATTATTAAAAAAAAAAATATTCAAGAGATATGCTTATTAATAAAAGTCAGTTTATTGTTATGTTAATATTAATAAAATGTTTAAGTTTATCGGTAAGAATTTAGATTTAGTAAGTGCTGATAGTTAGCACTGAACAAAATCCAAATTGGGGGGAAGTTGAAATGATTTCAATAGGTCAAAGAGGATATAACTTAAAGGGATTTTTATATGAGTTTGTTGTTCATGAATTTCATGAAGCCATCACAATGTGGGGTCGACTCTGAAATAAAAGGGAGAAAAGATTAGTAAATTGCTAAATAAATTAATTTTGACTTACCTGGTATAGTGTTAATAATTTCTGAATAGTATAGTTGCCTAGTGTATAGGTGAATCGTCTAAACCTTAAAAGGAATAAAAAAGAAGAATTCTTAAAAAATTATTTAAACATAGAAATTTTAAAATAAACGTCAGAAAAATAAACTGTCAAAAGTCTGTGGGAACTAAATTAATAGGGGTTTTGTTAAATAAATTACAATGATGTGGAGATGAAAAGAATAAATTATATTAGTATTGTTAAGTTTTATATCTGAATTTTTTTTTATAAATTCCCAAATTAGATGTGATTAAAGTGCTTATGAGAAATTAATGTGGTTTGACAAATATGTCAAAACAGGACAGTTTTATGGTTGAATAAAATAGAAGACGGAATGAAAAAAGAAAGGGGGTTGCTGTTAGCAACGAATAATTTTGGTGGTTGGTGCTAGCTATGGCGGTGAACAAGGAAGAATAGGTTGTTGGAGGCGACGAAAATTTTGGAGGAAGAGCCCTAAAAAGGTGGAATAGTCCGGGAGTGCTTTAAAATCGTTTAATTATAATTTAGTTTTTCCACATTTTCAAATAGAGATATCCAGAATTTGTTCCAGAGAGTAAGAGAAATTTTGACTTATAAATTATAATTGGAGTGCAGAAATGTCATTTAGATTGAAAAAGTAAAAATTCATGAATTAACTAATTGCGATAGGCCTTAAAAATTGAAATATTAATGATCATTTAAATAAAAATATAATAGTACGTACCTTTAACTTCCGAAGAGAGGATAGATATTCCAGTATCACCGATTATTTTGCGAGTAGTTAGTTTTCTTTAAAAAAAAAAAATCAGAACTGTTTGAAAGTGAGTTTGGATAATAATTTTGGGGATCATTTGAAATTTTGATTATAATTTAATGCTAGTTATAAGTCAGCGGCATAAAGTGTTCAGTTTTTTTTTTCTTTATATTTCATTTAAACACTTTATAAAGTTGCAATAGTCATTTAGATTTAAGGTAATTGTAGAGAGTTTCCACATTTTGTAATCAAATTCTATTTTCACGACACATTAAGGTTTACACGATTCCTATTTTTGTAAATTTTTAAAGGCAACCCAAGTTGCAGACGAATTTTATTGTTTATATTAAATTTGTTCAATATTAATAAATAACGTGCTTCATTTGGGTTAATTTATCAAAAATATAAAGTAAATTTTGGTTTAATTTCTTTTTGAACTCTACCAGGAGACTACAGAGTTGACGTCACACAGTGACAGATTGCTTAGAACAAATAATTGAGCTAGCCGAGGTATAGTATATTAACAACGAACTACATACTTTTAAAATTCACTTCAATTCAATTAAAATTATATTTATTAACAATAAAACAGAAAAATAATAAAAACAAAACTATTACAATATATATATATATTATATATATATATATATATATATATATATAACTTAGAGCTAAGATTAATATTATTACTAAAATTAATATCAAACTCACCAGTCTTCCGGGTTGAAACCGCGTCGATATCCATTTTGCCGAGCTTTCGGCATCCTCTCTGATGCCTTCCTCAGGGCTTCCGAGGTCTCAGTCTCCCGAGCCCCTAGACACTACCACACTGTACACTAGTCACTGAACTGTGAGTTTCATATTAATTTTAGTAATAATATTAATCTTAGCTCTAAGTTTCATTGTACTAACCGCGGAAATCTTTCCGAACATATATATATATATATATATATATATATATATATATATATATATATATATATATATATATATATATGTGTGTGTGTGTGTGTGTGTGGCTTCATCATCTCCGACACTTGCACTTTATGCATCGTATCCAGCCCTCCGTAGACTGTGGCCATAATTAGCCATAGTAAATGTATTCAGCGTCTGATTTTGTTCCTTTTTTATTTGGTTTATCGTCGCTTAAGTTGCTAGTTTTTGCTGACATTTCTTTTCATTTCTTTGCTTTCTTTGGTAGCCTTTAATGCAACAAGCCCATTTTTCATAGAGCAATTCTGTAAGTATTGCCATTTTCCCTCTTTTCCTTACAATCCTTTGTATTGCACGGTTGTATTTGTATTGCACTTTGTATTTGCTCAGGAGGCATAATAAAAGAACTTTTTGTTGGGTCATTCATCCAAGAACTTCCAGGTTGTGAAGAACCTTAATTAAAATCTAGAGATCTTTGTTCTCGAGTTGACAGAATCGTGATTATTTCTTTTAGCGGCAGACATATCTTCTTAACAGTAGATTTAATTAGATGTGCCTACGTTCTGGAGATCTTTGTTTTGGAGTTGACAGATTGGTAATTGTTTCTGTCATCGACGGACGTGTCTCCTCAACAGGAAATTTAATTACTTTAGAATCCACAAATATATTTATTTAGGCCAATTTTGTACCATTTTTTATGTAAGAGTATTACTAGAGGAATCACGATAGGTGGTAGAAAAATCAACATCCTGCGATACGAAGATGACACACTTATACTAGCAGAGAATGGATGAAGTAGATAGAGCAAATAATAAATTATCCCACATACACCAAGTAGTGAATTTCGGAGGGATAGACAGATTTGTATACTTGGGCTCCCTGATAACCAACAATAGCGATTACTCCTCAAAAAGCATGCTGGCAATGGCCCTAACCGCAACAGCTAAATTGATTAAAATATGTAAAGACCGAACAATAGCGCTCCTTTCATATTATACGATTTCGCTCGTGCGGGAAAAAATCGCCCGGGCAATTTTTCTTGATCGACTGTTGAAGAGTACGAGACCTTTCACATTGCAGCATTAGAACACGGGCACGTTTTGTAATCGTGTTGCAGCCGTCCAGTGCTACTAGAACCGCACGGCTACCGTATCGCCCTCTAGCTCAGTGGCCTACGTGACCAAATGCACGCTTTCACACTAGACGGTCTTTAGTCGTACGGGAACTGTCCCCAGTATTGTTTCTACCGCGTTCAGTTTTGGTGGTATGTTTGCAAATTATGGAAGGTATTGACGCTGAAGTGTTAATATCCCTAGTTGAAGCAAAACCTGTGATATGGGACAAAACTTTAGACATTTATAAGGATAGAAATGCAACAAGGAAAGCCTGGGAAGAAGTATATTTAGCACTCAATCCGGATTTAGAGAACAATGGCGATGGAGAAAAAAATGCATTTGGTAAGTACTATACCTATTAACTTTCTATTAAGCAAAGTAAACTTACTTTTTGGACGTATGTATATTGTATTTTTTATTGTATATTGGTGTTGTATGTATTGTATACTTCACTTGATTTACTATCTACAACAGAGACACTTTTTATTTTTATTTCATTTATTTATTTAGTTTCACATATATGACAAATTATACTTTAGACATTTGCCAGGATACACTTCCGACTTCTGTCAAAAAATATGAGGTAAGCACACTTCTGATATTGTTATCTTCCAAGCCTCCTCGTGTAGTGCTTTCTCCTGATACATCTTCCAGGCCTGTGATCGTCGTTGTGTCCTCAACAAGATATCCGTCTCTGTCACGTACATAATTGTGCAATACGATGCACGCATTGACGATGAGCACTGCGAAATGTGGCTGAACATTGATAGGGCGATAGAATATACGCCATTTATTGCTCAGGATGCCAAACGCACATTCCACATATCTTCGTGCTCTGCACAATCTATAATTAAAGACCCTTTTTTCAACTGTTAAGCGTTTCCCTCTAAAGGGTCTCAGTAGATGTCTGTTTAAGCCAAATGCTTCGTCTCCAACAAAGAAGTATGGTATTTTAGGACTCTCTGTTCCTGGAAGAAGTTTTTCCTCAGGTAATGGTGGAGAACCACTGTCTATTGATTTCCACAATTTGGACCTCTTAAATATTGACGAGTCACCCTCTTTACCATAGCTCCCTACATCAACGTAAACAAATCTGTACTTTGTGTCTGCTACAGCCATAAGGACAATAGAAAAGTAATCTTTGTAATTAAAATACATTGAATCAATATAAGGTTGAATGTTCGAATAATTAAACTTTGAGGGTGTACAAGGCAACTATCGAACACAGTGATTAATTTAATCTTGCCCAAGTACTTTCGATCAATAGATCATCTTCAGGGGCATCTGAAGTAAGCCAAGAAACGTTTTTTATAAAAAGGAAAATTAATTCACTTGGATAAAAAAACTCCAAGTTTATGGTTGAAAAAAATTTTTATATGTGATAAACGTTTATAGACTTACTTCGTCAATTGTGGCCTATCCGACATAGTAGAATGTCATAAATGTAAAATCTGGACATAACAATACAAAATACACTACACTAAGACAAACAAACACTTTAAAATTTATATGGAGAAGCTACATATTGTGAAGAAGCCGGAGACAGAATGGGCTCCCGGTCTGACGGAAATGTAGAGATGACATGTGACAAATGACAGCTTATGAAGGGCAGTTATGTGATCTGCACCTTTCAAAATTCTATGACACTAAGTATTGACCAAAGGTCCAACTGACACCACTATAGGAAATCGACTGATGAAATATAAAATTATATAGTATATTTTTTTATGTAGATTGAATAATTCCAATCTCACACTCAAACCTGTCTATAATAATTAGGATGTTGGTTTGAGAGCAATTGAAGTTGACATAAAGTATGAATGTGAGAAAAGACTAACAATATATTAGACAGTGGATGGTTGACTACAATAAAATGGTCCACCAAGCGCTATCAGTACTGTAAAAAAGAAAAATCTGAATATGCAATTAAATTACTAAAAGTTAAAATCAAAATTGAAGACAAAATATATAAATGTGTTATAGTCCACGTAGTTCAGTTGAATCCACAGTCAATGGAAGAACTTTAAAATTAATATTGAAATATTCAGTGCATGAAGTCTAAACAGTCGAGCTGGGTCCTCTACGAGGTGAAGCTGTAATAAAGTTTTTAAATATAGGATTAAATTTAGTACAATTTAAATTAATTTGAGTATTAAGACAGTGAGAGTTTTCATTTGTTTCCCTTGTGATCTCCAAATCTTCCAATAAATCCAACTCAAGATAGTTTTTCTTTCTGCTAATGTCATGTAAGATAGATGAACCAGAATTGATGTTAAAATTGTGGTTGCTGGATACTAAGTGTTGACCAAAACTTGAAGAATTTGGTCTTTTCAAATGTTCAGAGACTCTAGTGGATAACTTTCTGATGGTTCTACCTACATAAGATGCATCACAATCATCACATTTTAATTTGTAAATACCACTTTTATCAAGTGTATTCATCCTATCTTTGGTATTGATTAAGAAGGAACCTAAAGTGTTATGTGATTTAAAGGAAATTTTGATGTTATCAATTGTAGAAGAAAAAAGTTTAGATATTTTATTGGAAATGCTACTAATATAAGTGAAGGAGAAATATCTGATGTTATCTGAACCATTCGCTTGGGAAAACTTCCCATATATTCTTCACAGTTTTCCCAACCGAATGGTTCAGATAACATCAGATATTTCTCCTTCACTTATATTAGTAGCATTTCCAATAAAATATCTAAACTTTTTTCTTCTACAATTGATAACATCAAAATTTCCTTTAAATCACATAACACTTTAGGTTCCTTCTTAATCAATACCAAAGATAGGATGAATACACTTGATAAAAGTGGTATTTACAAATTAAAATGTGATGATTGTGATGCATCTTATGTAGGTAGAACCATCAGAAAGTTATCCACTAGAGTCTCTGAACATTTGAAAAGACCAAATTCTTCAAGTTTTGGTCAACACTTAGTATCCAGCAACCACAATTTTAACATCAATTCTGGTTCATCTATCTTACATGACATTAGCAGAAAGAAAAACTATCTTGAGTTGGATTTATTGGAAGATTTGGAGATCACAAGGGAAACAAATGAAAACTCTCACTGTCTTAATACTCAAATTAATTTAAATTGTACTAAATTTAATCCTATATTTAAAAACTTTATTACAGCTTCACCTCGTAGAGGACCCAGCTCGACTGTTTAGACTTCATGCACTGAATATTTCAATATTAATTTTAAAGTTCTTCCATTGACTGTGGATTCAACTGAACTACGTGGACTATAACACATTTATATATTTTGTCTTCAATTTTGATTTTAACTTTTAGTAATTTAATTGCATATTCAGATTTTTCTTTTTTACAGTACTGATAGCGCTTGGTGGACCATTTTATTGTAGTCAACCATCCACTGTCTAATATATTGTTAGTCTTTTCTCACATTCATACTTTATGTCAACTTCAATTGCTCTCAAACCAACATCCTAATTATTATAGACAGGTTTGAGTGTGAGATTGGAATTATTCAATCTACATAAAAAAATATACTATATAATTTTATATTTCATCAGTCGATTTCCTATAGTGGTGTCAGTTGGACCTTTGGTCAATACTTAGTGTCATAGAATTTTGAAAGGTGCAGATCACATAACTGCCCTTCATAAGCTGTCATTTGTCACATGTCATCTCTACATTTCCGTCAGACCGGGAGCCCATTCTGTCTCCGGCTTCTTCACAATATGTAGCTTCTCCATATAAATTTTAAAGTGTTTGTTTGTCTTAGTGTAGTGTATTTTGTATTGTTATGTCCAGATTTTACATTTATGACATTCTACTATGTCGGATAGGCCACAATTGACGAAGTAAGTCTATAAACGTTTATCACATATAAAAATTTTTTTCAACCATAAACTTGGAGTTTTTTTATCCAAGTGAATTAATTTTCCTTTTTATAAAAAACGTTTCTTGGCTTATTTCAGATGCCCCTGAAGATGATCTATTGATCGAAAGTACTTGGTCAAGATTAAATTAATCACTGTGTTCGATAGTTGCCTTGTACACCCTCAAAGTTTAAAATACATTGATCCTGAGTCAAACGGACAAGTCAGTCTTATATGCTTGCCGTCCACAGCTCCAAGGCAGTGAGGGAAGTTTGCGATACTTTCAAAGTTGGAAGCAATTGACTGCCACATATCACAAGTTGGTGTCGGTATACACTCTTCTCGCATTTCTGACCAAATCGCAGCACAACTATGTTTTTTGCTGTTGAAATTCCAACTTTGTAGCTGTAGTGCAAATCCGTAAACGTACAGCCAGTCGCCAAATATCTGAAATAAAGTGAACATTGTCGTTAATAATTATCATACTGAATTGATTGTATTTATTTATTTTATTTTTGTTTTTTACAGGGAAAGAAGTGGTGAAAAAGTGGACTAATCTCCGAGATTGTTTCGCAAAATCGAAAAAAGATGACAAATCTGCTAAAAAAGTGGATCTGGGGCTAAAAAAACGTAAGAAATATGTGTTTTCAGACCAACTTCAATTTTTGAATAAGATCTACACCGAAAAAGAAACGGTAGACAGCTTCAACCCCGAAATTGTATCAGGAACACTCGAAGAAGATGAAGAGCCTGAAGGCACCACTGGTGAACCTGAAGTTTCTACCAACGTAAACCTGCCATCCAAGCCCGTAGGAACAAGGAAACGAAAGAAACTAGATGAGGTTGAGGTGAAAATGCTCAAAGCTCTGGAACATAAAACGCCCTGCAGTAAAATGTCCTTCCTTCAGAGTTTAATGCCTCATTTGACAAACTATTCCAACAGTGAATTCCTTCAATTTCAAGTGGGAGTGTTAAACGTAATAGAAAACATAAACAAACTAAAGGAAACTCATCATCTTCAGTCAAACAACCCCTCTTCTGTGCCCTCTTATCAACCACAACCTCAGTACATGCTTCAGCCATCTCCCGTTAACCAACCGCAAGCATTTGTCCATGTTTAACAACCTCCATTTAAACCTCAACAATATGCAAATCCTAGTTTTTCGGGCTACGTTAAAAATAGCGCACAACAGCTTCACTTTTCTCAATATGTACGTGAACAGCAAAATCAATCAAGGCCAACGCAGCAATCAACGCCTAAACAATCAGATTTACAATCCGAACTGGATAAAGCATCCGCATCTCAGTACCTACAGGGATTTAGTTACAGCGACTCTTCAGCAACTGAAACTGAGCATAGTCCGTCTATTTCGGCTTCACGAGATTCCTCGAGGTCTGATCTATTTTGAGTGATTAAAATTAAATAAAGTATACTTGCTTATTCAAAAGGTTTTATTATATTACCTACTACTGTAATATTATGCTTACCTTAAACATATTGCCTGCATTTCAACAGGTTGTATACAGTTTTTGAACTGCGTGTTTTGTCGTTGTAGAACACTCTTCAGTTTCCCATGTAAGTCATCAAAGGAGCGAACTGACATACGAAAGTAGTTGAAAAACTTTTGGTGATCGTTTCTAAGATCTTCAAATAATGTGGCGATTGCGCCTTTGTCTTTTTCGACGCCGATGCAGTATCCATAACGCAATAACTTGTTCGCGATCCATAATTTTCATCCAGACCAGACCAAATATTCCGATGAACTGATAAAAATGTACGATTTTTATCGTTGAATGTGAAAGTAGCAAAACCACGATTAAAAATCGGGCGACTTTTTCCCGCACGAGCGAAATCGTGTAATATGAAAGGAGCGTAACAAGGAATACTTAGTTCAGGTTGGTCAATCCTCTTATTTTTTTCATTGCTACTATACTACTACTGCTAGTATACTACTCATATAATTTCCTTTATAATGCTCGTATTCTATAAAAAATTCCCCGCTACGCGGCTCATGTCGTATCCCTCATACTCATATCATAATGACCATCGTTAAATGCTCGTTGCATAATATACTGTTATTATATATTTTATATATTTTATTAGGCGAGTTAATGAAGCAATAAAAAGCCAAAACCAACCGCAGGATGGATGCAGTTGGATGGATCTCAATGAAACGTGTTGCATTCGATTCGTAAATGCGTTAGGAAATTGTGTTGAACTAAAGTGATGATGTAGAAATAAAAACTGCATTATTAAACAAGGAAAATGCATTTACAAAGTGCATTTCGAATTGTTGAAAAATGATAAATTTGTAATTCGGAAATAATTGACAGAAATGAGTGCAATATTACTACTCGGGGATTTTGGGATAGCTGCTGCCCAGGATAAGCTCCGTCTACTGGAGTTTTATGGAAATTCGATACAAAATCAGTTTAAAGGTGTTACTTGGATATATTGAACACTAATTCATTGGTAATCGTAATATTTCGTTGCTAGACGTCCGCGAAGTACCCATATTATTGTCATAAGCTTTATCGAATACTGAACACAATTATTCTAAACATTGTGTGAATGATTTTATATTTATTTACAAAAGATACTTACAGAAGCCATAGAAGAATTTATTAAATCCTCATTCGACAAAAAATACCAACATAAAGATTCAACCGATGGTAGGTTAACAATTGATCTTGAATGTTTAAATTTGATTGAACAATTTTTTTTAAAATTATGATCCATTTCCTGACTCAATCTTCTTCTTCTTCGCGTGCCATATCAGAACTATCAGACGTTGGCGATTACCATTGCGAAGGCTTCTCCATCTTCTGCAATATGGAATAATTGTCCTGCATTTGGTATCTGAGTCCATTCACGAATGTATTTTAACCAAGAAACTTGTTTTCTTCCTACACCTCTACGGCCCTCTATTTTGCCTTTAAGGATCAGTTGTAAAATTTTATATCGACTTCCCCTTACTATATGTCCCAGATAAGACATTTTTCGATGTTTAACAGTCTTTATCAGTTCTCTGTCTTTGTTGACGCTCCTTAGTACTTCTTCATTAGTTTTTCTTGCTATCCAAGGTATCTTCAGCATTCGTCTATGAACCCACATTTCCAATGCTTCAATTTTGTTCATGATCGATACTTTTAGCGCCCACACTTCTGCACTATACAAAAGTACAGACCAAACATAACACTTAACCATTCTTTGCCTTAGTTCTAAACTGAGATAGTTATTGCAAAGAAATGACTTCATTTTCATAAAAGTAGTTTTAGTCATTACTATTCTACGTTTTATTTCTATGTCTGGATCTAGTTGGTCCGTTATCACAGCTCCCAAATATGTTATTTTGTGAACTTTCTGAACTTGGACTCCGTTCAATTGAAGCTTTGTATCGGGATGTGGGTCACGACTAAACACTAAAAATTTGGTTTTGTTTGAGTTTATTTTAATACCCATTTCCTCTCCTACCTTGTGAATACGATCAAGCAGAATTTGAAGACCTTCAATATTATCTGATAGAATTACTGTATGGTCTGTATATCTAATCACATTAAGTAGTTCCCTGTTGATTTTTATTCCATATGGTTGTCTCTCAAGTGCCTTTTTAAATAGCTGGTCTGAGTACACATTGAATAATGTTGGCGACAAAATGCAACCTTGTCTGACTTCTCGTTGTATGGGGATTTCATGGTGTAGTTATCTCCAATTTTTACGATAGCAGTTTGATTTCAGTATAAATTTTTAATGACACGAATATCCTTGTCATCTATTCCGATATTTTTCAGTATTTGCATTAATTTTACATGCTCTACTTTATCGATTGCCTTTTCGAAGTCCACTAAACATGCAAATACATCTTTTCTTTGGTCACGGCATTTTTGTAATAGGATGTTAAGCGCAAAAAGTGCCTCCCTGGTTCCCATAGCATTTCTAAAACCAAATTGGATATCTTCAAGATCTTCTTCGCATTTGCGTCTAATTCTGTTGTGGAGTATTCTGAGGAAAATTTTAAGAATGTGGCTCATTAGGCTAATTAATACATATTCTGAGCATTTTCTCGCATTGTGTTTTTTAGGTATTGCGATAAAGATGGATTTGAGAGATAGAGATATATTGAATTAAAACGTCTTCCTATTACTTTTATGTTATCATTCTCTATTAGTTTCAGCAACTCAGTTGGTGTATCATCTGGAACACAAGCTTTTCTAATTTTGGCATTATTTATAGCATGTTCTACTTCAGTACAGTTTTGGTAGAATTCGACAATATTATTCCTGTCATCTTCAAACAACTCTGATATATACAGCTGCCATTCTTTTCTTATCTCTTGCTCATTTACAATAATTTTGTTATTAGTTTCAACAAGTACAGAGGGAACTCGTTTTTTAAATAGATTACTCATTTCTTTCAGTTTTTTGTACACATTAAATAAGTCGTGTTTAGATATTACATCCTCCATTTCGTCGCACCTTTCTCTTATCCATTTTTCTTTGGCTAATTTGATCTCCTTTTTTATTCTTCTCTGCAGTTGTCTATATTCTGTTTTATTAGATTTTATCAGTCAACGTTGTTCCATTAATTCCAAGATGTCTGTCATCCATTTATTTTTTTGGTTCAGTTTTTTCTATAATCATTGTTTGTGGAGACTTCGTTAACTTGGTTTTTAAATTCACTCCATAGTTCTTCTGGATCTTCTAGTTGTTGCCCGATGTTTTTTATTCTATTGTTAAATTCTTTTTTAATGTTATGTTTTATGTTTTATGTTCCTAATTAGAAGTTCCACTTGCAGTGGAAGCCAAAAAGCCAACTGTCACAATGTGTTTGAGCAAGGTGTCAAAATAATAGAAGATATATCTGGAAAAACTTGCTTAAAATGAACAATATTATAGAAGAAAAATTAAAATCTTTATTTTTCAAAGAAATGAAACAAACATGTAACATAAGCATACTGATATAAAATAAAATAAACACCACTGTTTTCCATATTTTGAAAACAAAAAAAATAAGTGCTTAACGAGTCATAAAAATCATGATAATCTGGGTGAATAACCGTCTTAAGAGACTACAGGTGATTAAATTTGTCTTCTGTAATGGGCAAATGGTTATAAAACATTTTTCTTGCGATTCCTAAATTATTCGTATTTTGGCGAACTGGTAAAAACAGCCACTCCTCGTCAAAGTTTGGTTTGAATTGGACAGGCAAATTTCTGGAATACCTTAGAGCCCTCAGATTATTCACGCATGCATCTCCCTCTTTTTTTCCTGGAGGAATGGATGTATAATACTTAATTTCGGGATAGTCATTAAAACATTGGTGATCAATGTATTTAACTTTGTATGGACTTTGGAATTTTTACGGGCCTCTGGTAAAAACTGGTAAAAACTGCCACTCCTCGTCAAAGTTTAGTTTGAATTGGACAGGCAAATCTCTGGAATACCTTAGAGCTCTCTTTAATTATTTCCACATAATTGGATGGTAAACAAATGCATTTATTTTTTTTTCTTTCTTTGAATGGTGGAGTGTACTCTATCGCATTCCATTTTCCAGTGACCCTTAACTAAATATTTGTGTATAATTACCATATAATTTTCGTTGCAGAGATGCTGAAGTGCATTAACCAATGTCCGTAGCGATTTTATGCAGAACATCCATCGCTATAAACAATTTTTGGTTTGTCCTTTTCTTGGGCATCTAACTATTCATTTAAAAAGTCAATTATACAATATCTAAAGTAGTTGGCATCCGTTTTGCCCTCTCCCTTATGCCTTACATAAACTACCTTATTATTGGCATGTTTGCTGGAACGACTGGGACAAGTTGGACCGCTTGTACATCCATCGTAAATACGCACAATTTTCCTTCCAATGCATCGTCTTTATCCTTGATTTTTTCTTTCTATCGCGACCTTTTTGGCTAATGCGCGATTCATAATCTTTTTGCTTTACATTGCTCAGTTTATGCGAAAAACATAAATCACGCTGATCCTTCCTTGGATAATACACATCAATGTTTGTCTTTTTCATTCCTTTAAAAAAAAGGTCATATCCGATAGCAGATTGTGGTTCATAATTTTTGTATACGTCATACACTTCCTTATATGATTGACAAGTTGTTTCCAAATAAAGTTTACTTGTTGATGAACTGCAATAATGGGAGGGCATCTTTGGCAGTTTTTCAAGGAATGCTTTAACTTTATTTCTGAGTTCAATATTGCTAGGTTTAATCTGGGCAGGAAAAGTAGTAGTACTTACTTTTGGGCTACCCGAGTCACAACTGGTTTTCACCCAGTTTTGAACTCTCCATTCATCCAATCCTAATGTGGAGAGAAACATTTTCTAGCAAACCGGAATTACGGTATTACCTAATATACGGTATTTTATCTCAAATAATAAAATAACCTTAAATTACGCCGTAATTTATTTTGTGATATTTTTGCGTTGTTGGATGTTTATTAACTAGCATACACACAAATATCTTTCGTTGATGCCAATCTATCTCAGACCAAAACCCATCAAAAATCTTTCTTCGTTCCTCATCAGTTATCATTGATCATTTCCTTTTTTCTTTTGCTGCTAAACACTTTGTTGAAATACATCTTGGTTTCATTTCCCAGGAGTTTCTCTTTATGGCAACTATAGATCCACTTTTTTTTCTGCTTCTTTTTTGCTCTATATTCTATACCACGCATTATTGAACATTTTTGTTTATTTATTTTCGAAGTAAAAGAATCTGCTTTGCCTTTTTTGCTATGCCTTTTCTTTTCATTTTTTTCTTCTCGAGCAGCGTTTACTTCTTTAGGCGTCGCTTTAAATTTTTTGCGTCTGGCGACATTTACAACTTTATCTTCAGAATCCGACGAAGTATTTCGATGATAATTTGACTCTGATCCTTCGATAGGTTCTTCAAATTCAATGTCTGTGTTAAAGGGTCGATTTTATGCAGCTTCACAGGGATTTGATGTATTCAAAGTTAGATCCCTACTGACATTCTCCACCTGAGTACTTTTGTTCACATCAACATTCATACCATTGTCTTCTATATTAATAATAGCCGTACTCTTTGGATTCAAAATATTACAGGAATAATACTTGAATGTTTTGTGAACAGCTTGATGAAGCTCTTAAGTTCTCTTAAGTTCTGCGACTTCCTCTTTGGAATGTGAATTTCGATTGGTAGTTCTTTCATTCTAGTCAATATCAGGATTCGCTTTTAGACTTTCTAGTGCTGATTTGACCATTCTCGAAGCCCGGCTTACCTAAAAATAAAACAAAAAAACACTTATTTTTTTTTCAAAGAAACCTCGCAAATCATTTGTATTAATACTTGATTATATTTGGTAGGTAACAAAACCTCGTATCACAATTTTTTTCACTAAAAATTTACTGAAATACATTAGTTTGTAGATTCTTGTACCAACTGATAAGTTTCTGCTTTTCCTTAATTGATTTATATAATTTGTTTCAGTTAATCAACTAAAATATAATAATTGATTCATCATAACCTCAAATTTTTTGGAATAGTAATAGTTATGTTTCTGTAATGTAAAACAATACGTCTACGTATTATTAAAACAAAGTATTAAAATGTTGCCGCCATCAATAATATGTTATGTAAGGCATGAGGGAGAGGGCAAAATGGGTGCCAACTACTTTAGATATTGTATAATTGATTTTTTAAATGAAAAGTTAGATACCCAAGAAAAGGGCAAACCAAAATTTTTTTATAGCTATGGATGTTCTGCACAGTATCGCTACGGAAATATTTAGTTAAGGGTCACTGGAAAATGGAATGCGATAGTGTACACTCCACCATTCAAAGAAAGAAAAAAAAATAAATGCATTTGTTTACCATCCAATTATGTGGAAGTAATTAAAGGGAGCTCTAAGGTATTCCAGAGATTTGCCTGTCCAATTCAAACTAAACTTTGACGAGAAGTGGCAGTTTTTACCTTCTTCTTCTTTAAGTTCCATCTTCTATCGAAGGTTGGAAATCATCATCTTCTTCTTAAGGTTCCATCTTCTAACGAAGGTTGGATATCAACATGGCAATTCTTATTTTACTTACAGCAGCTCTAAATAGTTGGCTAGAGCTCAGACTAAACCATTCCCTTAGATTTCGTAGCCAGGAGGTTCGTCTTCTTCCTACATCTCTTTTACCTTTTATTTTGCCCTCTATAATCAAACGTAGTAGCCCATAACGAGGACCTCTTAATATATGACCGAAATATTCAAGTTTCCGCCTCTTAATTGTCTGTACAATTTCTTCCCTCTTATTAACCCTATCAAGGACTTCAATATTGGTAATTTTGTCTACCCATGCTATTCGTAGCATCCTTCGATAACACCAATGCTCAAAAGCTTCCAATTTCTTAATCTCCAGTTGTTTCAATGTCCATGCCTCAGATCCGTAGAGCAAAGTTGTAAAAATGTAGCAGCGCAATAACCTTATCCTTAGATCCATTCTTAGGTCTCTACTACACAATAGATGTTTCATTTTTACAAATTTTGCCCTTTCTATTTCTATACGGCTTTTAATCTCTTGCGTTTGTTCTGCGTTTTGACTAACCAATGTTCCTAGATATTTGTATTTATCTACCCTTTCTATCTGGATATTATTAATATGGAGTGTCTCGTTGTCTTTTGGATGTTTTGTAATGACCATGAATTTTGTTTTCTTTAAGTTCATTTTAATACCATATACGGTACACTTTTCATTCAGCCGTTCCAGTATGTTTGTTAGACTTTGCAGAGTTGAAGTGAATATGACAGTATCATCGGCATATCTTATATTATTAATAATTTCACCATTTATTATCATTCCATCGTTACACTCTCCTAAAGCTTCTTGGAAAATGGCTTCGCTATATATATTAAACAGCAGTGGTGACAATACACAGCCCTGTCTCACACCCCGAAGAATTTCTATTTCTTCCGACATTTGATTTTCAATTCTTATTTTGACTTTCTGGTTCCAGTAGAGGTTCGAGATTACTTTGATGTCGCGGCTATCGATGTTTTTCATTTTTAAAATATGAATTAGTTTATTGTGCTGTACCTTGTCAAATGCTTTTTCAAAATCAATAAAACATGTATACATGTCTTGGTTCATATCCAGATTTCTTTGCATGAGCACATTTATACCGAACAATGCTTCCCTGGTTCCCGTGCCGTTTCTAAAGCCTATAATCATCATAGCTATGCGGAATCTGTTGATTGCCGCTCTAAAAAGTTCTGCACTACTGCATTCAAACCATTCCCTTAAGTTCTTAAGCCAGGATATTCTTCGTCTTCCCACATTTCGCTTTCCTCGGATTTTGACCTGCATAATAAGTTGTAATAATGCGTATTTTTGCCCTCTCATCACATGTCCCAAGTACTCAAGTTTTCGTCTTTTAATAGTTAATATTATTTCCGCCTCATTTCCTATCCTTCTAGTTACTTCCATGTTTGACATTCTTTGAATCCATGATATTCGTAGGATTCTTCTGTAACACCAAAATTCAAAGGCGGCCAACTTATTCAGATGAACTTGTTTTAGTGTCCAAGCTTCCAATCCATAAAGAAGAGTAGAGAACACGTAACATCGAAGCATTCTCAGGCGTAGTTCTAACCTTATATCCCGACAACAAAGAAACTTTTTAAGTTTAATAAATGATGTACGTGCTATTTCAATACGTGTCTTAATTTCTTTGGTTTGGTCTACATCTGATGTTATCCATGTTCCTAAGTATTTATAGTTATTAACACTCTCAATTGCAGTATCTTCAATAGTCAATTGGATATGTGCATGTGCAGATTTAGTCATGATCCTGCATTTAGTTTTCTTTAAATTTATCTTCAGTCCGTACTCATGACAGCGTTCATTAAGGCGTTGCATTACGTTCTGTAAATCATTGTTGTTATCCGTATTATTCTATTGAGTCTGAGAGCGCTTTTTGAAATACCGCTTCACTGTACACATTGAAAAGTAGTGGGGACAGCACGCAACCCTGGCGGACTCCTCTCTGTATTTTGATATTTTCGGTGTACTGGCTATCAACTCTTACCTTGTCAGTTTGATTCCAATATAAATTAGATATAATTTTCAGATCACGACTGTCAATATTTTTGCTTTTTAATATATCTACAAGCTTTTTATGTTGAACTTTATCAAATGCCTTTTCAAAGTCTACAAAACATAAGTACATATTTTGATTCATGTCCATGCATCTTTGAGCCAGCACATTCAAGCCGAACAAAGCATCTCTTGTACTCCTACCATTTCTAAAGCCAAATTGTGTGTCACTAATCTCATGTTCAAGTGTTTTAACAATTCTGCTGTGAATTATTTTCAAAAATGTTTTAAGTGTGACTCATTAAAGCTATTGTTATGTGGTCTGAGCAAGTTGTTGAACTTGGTTTTTTGGGAATTGCTACAAAGGTTGATTGCAGCCATTGTCTGGGGATTGTGGCAGTCTGATATATTAGATTAAAGAGTTCAACCATTACATCAATAACATCTTCATCGATGAGTTTTAATAATTCGATGGGCACCTCATCTGGTCCAGTAGCTTTACCCTCTTTTGTGTTTTTGATGGCATGGATGACTTCTTCTCTTAATATTGGTGGTCCGGTATCCTCGGTGATTTCTAATGACAGTTCTTCTCTTTCATCATTAAATAGTTGTTGAATGTAATTGGTCCAGTGACATAATCTCTTCTTCATATCAGTAATAATATCCCCTTTATTATTTTTAAGGATATTCGTGTTTGTACGCTTTCTAGAACCTGTCATTTCTTTGATTTTTTTGTGTAAATTAAAGCTATCGTACTTTTTATCCAGATCTTCTATTTCCTTGCATCTGTCGGAGATCCACCTTTCTTTTGCCTCTCGAATTTTTTTTCTGATGTTTCTCTGAATTTCTTTGTATTTATTCAGGTCTTTTGCTTTATGTTTTCTTCGTTCTTCCATGAGTTCAAGAATTTCTACTGTCATCCAAGGTTTTGTTTTTTCTTTGAGTGGTTTAAGGGTTTCTTTTCCAACTGGGGCATGTTGAATTTTTCCCCATTTTTGGTCAATAGTTAAAGTTTCTGCATTATCTTCTTTGACTTTCCTTAAGCTCTCGTTTATTTTAAATTTGGTTTCCACATATGTGTTGTCTTGTTTGAGACGTCTTGTATCTATGATTTTCTTGGTGCTAGGGCTGTTGACCCTCTTTAGTTTCACTCTTATCGACAAAACAACCGGGTTGTGGTTGGAGGATATGTCCGCTCCTGGATAAGTTTTAGATGATATTACAAAATTTCTATATCTTCTGTTGACGATAATATAATCTATTTGATTTCTGACTATTTTGTTGTTATTGTCAGCTGGTGACCTCCATGTATATTGTCTACGTTTAGGAAGTTTGAACAAGGTATTTGTAATTATGAGTTCCTCATTGACACAGAAATCGACAAGCCTATCGCCACGTTCATTCCTTCTCCACTTCTCCTTGGCCAACTTTAGCGTTCAAATCACCCATTATAATATTTATATCTCGTCTTTTAGTTAGTCTTAAGACATTGTCGATTTGTTCATAGAAGGCCTCCTCTATGGTGTCTTCATCCTTGTCTGCAGTGGGTGCATATACTTGGATTATATTTATTTTACGTTTTAAATGAGAGTTTTTTCCAGAGGCCCGTAAAAATTCCAAAGTCCATACAAAGTTAAATAAATTGACCACCAATTTTTTAATGACTATCCCGAAATTAAGTCCATTTCTCCAGGAAAAAAAGAGGGAGATGCATTCCTGAATAATCTGAGGGCTCTAAGGTATTCCAGAAATTTGCTTGTCCAATTTAAACCAAACGAGGAGTGGCTGTTTTTACCAGTTCGCAAAAATACGAATAATTTAGGAATTACAAGAAAAATGTATAATGCCCATTACAGAAGACAAATTTAATCACCTGCAGTCTCTTAAGACAGTTATTCACCCAGATTATCATGATTCTTATGACTCGTTAAAGCACTTATTTTTTTTTTGTTTTCAACATATGGAAAATAGTTGTGTTTATTTTATTTTATAACAGAATGCTTATGTTACATGTTTGTTTCATTTCTTTGAAGAATAAATATTTTATTTTTCTTCTATAATATTGTTCCTTGTTTGTAAAAAAGGAGTAAGAAAGCTGAAAATATGCTACCAAAACCTCGTAAGACCAAAAATTAAATACTCTTTGAATTTCAAAAATTCCTATCTCACTTTTTTTTTCGAAAAAAATCTTACTTTATTTTTTCAAGTTTAATCACAAATAATTCATTTCGTGGAACTACCCACATTAAACAAAAACACTTTAAAAGTTATATTGTCCATGGGAAGTTATAGGCGATTTCCCAAAATACACTAATTTTGAGATACAAGGTTTTGACATCTGAACGACGTAATGTTAACCATTAGAATTACATCAGTAAATAATGAACTTTATATTACGCTATTTTGCAAAATACAAGCTTTTGCAAGTTATTAATTGATATTGTTCTGAAGCTATTTTCTTGTGGCATTTTAAATTAATTATTATTTAACTGGGAATAAGCCACAATTAAAGATAAAAATACGTTTATTCACGTTTCAATTTCCACTTCATACACCATACAAACAGTAAATTAAACAAATTTTGTTTTTTGTTACATATTTGAGATCTATCAAATGTAAACACGCATGGGATAATGAACATAGGGTTCAATGGATAATTCAAATGTAGTCCTAAAAGAAACGGATGGTAAAAAAAGAAAAATCAAAGAAGCGGCTCTAATTATGCTGAATGAGGCCAATTGTGTCACAAATTCCTCGGCAGAATGTAGTAGGATCTGGTTACCAATATTGAAAGAGAAGATATTAATAAGAAAATACCAGTATTAGTAAGTCAGTAACATATAAAGGATACATCATTTATGTTTTTTAAATAACGAAACATATAAAATCAGAATTTTGGTGTTTATTGAAGGTAAACTAAATGCACGAACAAATACTCACCATGTCGGGATAGTATTATGAGGTTTTTTTCCTGGTTTTTCCCTCATAATTTACTATGGAATCACTAACAGGAGAATTTTACTGTCATCGTGTCATATGTTTGTCTTTTTAAAGACGAATTACATGCTATGATTTTTTTTCTGACGGATATTCTCAAGTTATAGTTGATTTCATGTAATCGAATGAACTATCTTATAAGTAAAGTCGCCCCAGGAGCGCAACTCAACAATATTGGCAATATCATTTTAAAGTCGTCTACTTTAAAATGCATAATGCATGTCTGAATTGTCAATATAAATGAGTCAGATAAAATTAAATTATTAGAAGAATTTTTCACTATGTAACAAAAAACAAAATTTGTTTAATTTGGAATGGAATTTTTATCTTTAATTGTGACTTATTTCCAGTTAAATAGTAATTAATTTTATTAATTAATTGATATATTATTATTATTATTTGATATATTCCTAGTATTGTTAAAATGTGTTTCTCGAATTGTGAAAAACAGAATAACTCTATTTAGACTGAATACACTACGATTGTAATTCAAATCCGGTCCTGACTCTACTAACAAATGATGCTATTGAAACAAGTCATTATGTACATACGCGAGGTCAATTCTTTGATAAGCTCCGTGTATAGTATTATAAGTATATGAGCGGTGATTATGGAGGTTGCGAGCAGGAAGTGGCAATGGAGAGAGAGCGGAACCCGGCAACTTGGAACAACGCTTTCACTGTTGTTTGTTCGGCTGATGTGGTACGGATATGTCGAGATATTGTGCACCTCGGTGTTGATTTACAAAACTGTTATAGGTCTGACAGTGCTGGCCTCGATTTAATGTTATATTTATTGGTTTGAATTTATCTTGAGAATGATTTTTACATAATTTTAGGAGAAACTTTTTATGGAGTGTGTCCTATGCTGGTAGTAAAAATTATGTAAAATTAAATTTGTAGAAGTTGTTTTCGAACTACAAATTAGAATTCATTAATCATAAGTACATACAGAGATTATAGCAACAAAATGTTTTATTTACTTATTAAAACGATTTGACTGTGTAAATTAATTGAAACTACTAAAAAACTTCAATAAAAAACAAAAATGCCTCAAAATATGTTTATGCTGTCATTTAAAAACTATGAAGATGTAAACAAAATCTGCAGCATATGAAGTATATAAGGGATAAGGCACAGCCACCTTTACTTCCAAGCCATGAAGTAGAAATTTGGCAACAACGCGTGGTAGTCCGACCGTGGTTTGTTTTGTTTAACATTTCGTATAGGAAGGCTTGTAAAGTTTGTCGAATTTAGTGTTTTTTTACCTTTATTCGAATGTTTTATTTGTAAATTGTGTTTAAATCAATTAGAAAATATTAATATAAGTGAAATTTCATTAAGTTTAGAACTTTTAGAAGATTCTTAACGACAATTTAAAAGGCAAGTATAAATATAACCTACAAAACAAACTGAAAATAATAATACTTTTGCTTCTTGTTACAAAATATGTTAACTAAAAACAACAATAATAATACTTTTGTTTTTTGTTACAGATCCTGGCATTGTTGTGTACCTGGTTGCAAAACCAATTATGCCAGTAATAGTAGTATGTGCCAAACATTTTCATGAAGATGATATTCCGCGGACTAAACAATGAGAAGATAAAGATGGAAATGTACACATTAAAACGTTAATATTTCTTAAATTAAAAGACAATGCAGTTCCTAATATATTTCCTGAAGTACCATCATATGTAACTGTTCATCGTACTAAAGAAAGAAGGAATCCCGAAGACAGAAGAAACTTTTTGCATAAGAAGAGGGAACAAGAAATAACAGAATTCTTAGACAATGATTTAATAGATTCATTTGAGTCATTTTTAAGAGACTTAGACAATAATATCCCATTGAAAAACTGGACAAGAAAAATGACAAGTGACTGTGTATATTTCTATGTATTAAACATTAATCAGTTGGGACACAAGTGTGATAATATTTGTGTAATAGTTAGCTGTAATTTTAGTGTAATGTAAGGTAAGAATAGATTAAGTAGTAATGATTTAAAATGGATTTTACAATTTAGTAAATTAACAAGATGGTCACAATTAGAGAACTCACTTTCTAGACAACAGAATAGATAACAAATTTGAGTATTACATTCAAAAATCTTTTGAGAATATAGGCTATTTTATATCGATATACAAGTTATAAATGGTATGTTACATTCGACACATTTTTCATGTATATCTCTTTGAACTTGGTCTATATGACAAAAAACCTATTCATATTTAAAATTGCTACTTTTGTATACCTAAGTATGAAAATTCAACAAAAGTTATAAGTAAATAGTAAAATATTTAATTTTCAATTAGATTAATTTAGAACCATATTTATATTGTGTCTGATTTCTTAGGATGATTATTTTAATCATAATAGTTATACTAAGTTTTTACTTAACAAATTTTATATCTTTTGTATTTTTAATAATCTTTTTAAATGTCGTGTTAATGTATTGTGTTATTTATATGCTTAAGTACTTAGTATTTAAAATTTCTAGAGATTCTTGACTGCATTTGATTGTAAGATTAATTGTTTGACACTGTATTTTAAGTGCAATAAATTTTACTCTAGTGATTATTTTATTGACAATATAACCTTAATAATAATAAAACTTTATATATATTTATTAGGTATATATTAGGTTTTATTAATTTAATTTCCCTAAAAATATTTCTGTAATGAATTGAAGTTTTCAAAATATCAGTTTCCTAAAATTCAAATTAGTTTAATTTTCTGGTAGACCCACGATACACTTACAACGGTATGCCGACGCGCATCTTCAGTGACGTCACATCGACACAAATCGTAAGTTATTTGATGTTGGTTAGGTTGAGAGTTTTTATTTTTAATTTATCCCATTGTGGATTTACTAATTTACAATTTTCAAATCGAATACAGTTGTAAATGAAACGGTGATATGGAGATATAAAAATACTTTTGAAAGTGTATCGTGGGTAGACCTTACAGCCGATTATCGGACTACCGACGTCATAGAATGCGGTGTTGCCTTTTTTACTTCATGGCTTGGAAGTAAAGGTGGCTGTGGATAAGGTAATCACAAACAATGATTATAGAAAAAACTTAATCAAGAAGAATAAATGGATGATAGACGACATCTTGAAATTAATGGAACAACGTCGACTAATAAAATCTAATGAAACAGAATATAGACACCTGCAGAGAAGAATAAAAAAGAAGATCAAATTAACCAAAGAAAAATGAAAGAGAGAAAGGTGCGACGAAATGGAGGATGTAATATCTAAACACGACTTATTTGATGTGCACAAAAAACTAAAAGAAATGAGTAACATATTTAAAAAACGAGTTCCCTCGATTCTCGTTGACAATAATAACAAAATTATTGTAAATGAGCACAAAATAAGAAAAAATATAGCTATGACAGGAATAATACTGCCGAATGATACTAAAACTGTACTGACGGCCCAGAAATTATGAAATGCGAGGTAGAACACGCTATAAATAATGCTACAATTAGAAAAGCTTGTGGTCCAGATGATACACCAACTGAGTTGCTGAAACTAATAGAAGATGATAACATAAAAGTAGTATTAAGACTTTTTAATTCATTGATGGATTCGACCTTTACTTGATGGAAATTAATTTTATGTAACAATAAAACACTGAAAACTTTGTTTTCAAATTTTCACAAAATTTATTTTAAACTCTTATCACTACAGGTGTTTCGGCTGATTTCCTTTCTCAAGTGATCTATTTTTGGAATGCGTTTACACTTTTTAGTCTTTAATGAAATATGTTGAGGAGGGGAGAACTGTTTGTCTCAAGTTGGTCATTCAGAATTATACCTGTGTTCTTTTTAATTTGTTGATTTCCATAGATTCTAACAAAGATAGCTTATGGCCTTTATTTTGAATGTGAAGAATTTTAAATTCGTCATTAAAAGAATGATTATGATCTAGAATGTTCTGCTATTCGTTTATTAAAATTTCTACCAGTTTGACCGACAACAAAATAATAATCACAAATAATAATAATAACAAAACAGTAACAGTACATCCAAGATGGTACAAATAATCATAACATTCAAGTTTTTAAACATATTCTGTACAAGAATTACTCTAATTGCTTCTTAATTACTGAATAACTTAGAAGAAAGCATTTGAAAAACTTTGAAACAAATGTTTATTTAATGCACATTTTATTATACTACTGCTACTAATAAAAGATAAGTTGATAAGTTACTATTAGAAACAAATAATGTATAGTATGTATTGTGTAAAATTATAAGCAAACGATATTTGTAAATTACATAAAATTGTACGTGAGGACTTGTTGAGAACTCCTCGTTTATTCCGTTTATTTTGAAAGATAGACAATAGAGAACGCCATTGCTCACTGCATAAAACTGGAAACGTCCTGGCGAAATTCCCATAAGATTAGCATTGCATATGAAGGGCCACGGGAAAGAACGATCAGACTCACATTTTGTTCATTTTGTACAAATCGAATTTGGAAGTTTTAAGTCGTTTATTTTGGTTCAGGAAAATTAAATACAAAATATTTATCACTTGAAATCTTCAAATTTTTAATTAAGGAGCTGGACTCTGATCTATTTTGCGCGTTAAATGTCGATTGGTGGATCTTCGGCAAATTCCACATCACTACCTTCATTCGTACCGCCATCGGAAACTAGTCCTTGGTAAAAGAAATGCGCTTCAGGGTTTGTCAGGAATTGGGTTAGGTACAATAAATCATGCAACTTAGCAGTCTTAATAGGCAGAAGTTCATTATATAGCTTTTTTAGTGGAACAGGTTTCAATTGTCTCTTACGTGCCTGATTTTTTGAGTGAACTAACACGGGTGTAATATATAGGCCAAAATAATAGTCTTTGTGTAAGATAAACCGTGGATGGTTTTTTTCTATTTTTAAAATCCTGATAGGCCTAGTCGCCGTAGGACATTTCGGCACATAAAGATGGGACAAATGTGTAAAGTCAAAAATGCTTTATAGGAAACAACAGTATTTTGTAACGAGCCATTCATATTTACCTGAACTCTATAGCTATAAGAAGATTGATTAAAACTTGCTTCAGCTTCAGGGTTTTGGCTTCTCCGTCTTCCAACGGAGACGGAGGCACTTTGTCACAGTATAACGGTGACCAGACCTGTTAAATATTAGTTTTGAACATTGTAGTCCCCTAACTCATTAAAATGAGAAATTAATCGTTGTCTTTCATTTAAAGAGATGACTTGAAAACAGTTGTAACGAAGGCACTTACAGTCTTCCCTGACCTCGTGAGTGTTGATGCGTAATTTTTTCATTACATCACTCATTTTACCGGTTTTTCTACGCTTTTTGACATTTCCTGGCTCATTATTTCCATTAGATATATCACTATCACTAAGATCACTTGACATTATGAATTTTCTCAAAAATAAAATAATGAAAACTGCAAAATAGCAGCAGCTCGCTTAGTGATGACAGAATAGAACTGATGCTAAGATGCTATAGATGCAAACGACAATCTAGATTTAGCTAAAAGGTCATTAGAATCTGATCGTTATTAGCCGTCAGCGCGAGGAACCTGATCGTTCTTCTCCGTTGGCTTAAATCTTTCCCCTTTATTATCTTCTGTACGGTTTTCCAAGAAAAGCTAAAATATGACGTCAATATCTAAATTCCGACCAAAAATGGAGTCTGATCGTTCTTATCCGTGGCCCTTTATATTTTACCCTGTACAGACTAGTCACTTTGAGACAGAGTATAGTTAGGTCCGGGACATATTGTATTGGAATAACTCTGATTATATTGTAAGTTTTACTATTAAAACATTATCTTTCTTACTTCAAATTGATATATATTGTTAGTTTAACACAGTTAGTAGTAGTCACCGGAATCATAGATACATATTTTGGAGAATGATAAATATATCTGTGGTGTTTGGGAGACATATGTTAACTCCAAAATGCATGTTTTTCAGTAGGGCAATTTTAACATTCCAGAAGGTTTCTTAAATCGAAGGAAACAAAATAAAAAAACAAATATATTTCATTTAATACTTTATTAAGTGCTATAACAGACTGATGTAACGAACAAAATATTATTTTGATATATTGGCAAATATCATATTTGTATCAAAAATGTAGATATTTAAAAAGTATTTCAATGGAGATAACGGTCAAAGAGGAAAGAACTTAAACTATTGTTGGTCAATTTCTTTGTATTGTAAAAGAGTGCTGTGGAAATATATGGCTTTACTTGCACCTAATTAAAACTTAAGCGTCGAAATTTTCATCACTGTCGTTTGTATATTGTGTGATACTGGTTTGAGTGTGTTTAAGCGAATGGTAAAATCCATGATAGATTGGATCTATAAAGGGTAGGTAGTAGGTCGAGAATATCTTTATATTTCAAATAGTCTATGGATAGAGGATCACTATAAGCTGGAAGTATCTGAATATTAGACATGGAAGTTGACCTGCCTCTTCTTAGCATAGACATTGAACGAAACGGTTCGTTGGGATCTAATGTGTATTTGAAGCCTATATACCTATCTTTTTTGTAATATAGCCAAAATACGCTGTTTCAAACGAAAGAATTTGTGTCTTTACCAACATTTCTTTTTATATATAAAATGCGTTGTTAGAAGTTTGAAAATCTAAAAAAGTCAGTCTGTTTCATAAATTTTACATTAAAACGAGGGCTCGTCATTTTAATTACTGATACCCAGTCCTGCAGAACTGAAATTGTGGCGTTTCTTTTTTCGCAAATCTCTCTATGGTAGCATGGTCTGTATCACATTCTAAATGAGTGTGACCTATGAGTATGAGTATGACTTATGATGAATTTCTTTTTGAGTTTTCTTTCCTTCAAGTGCTTTTAAAAATGTAATCGGTGATATATTATTTCGGTTTTGACCGGTATACGTATCAGAATAAAGGACAAGTTTTTCTACCTGTTTTGGCAAGTCTTTAATAAACTGAAATAAGCAAGATGCGATCTCATCAGCTCCTCGTTGAGCTACACCTTCATGCCACACATAACAAGATGTCCGTTTTGTAGTGATATTGCGGACAGTCAATTTAAAAGTCCATAACTTTCTTTTTTAGAAAGCCACATTAGATGTCAAATTAGGTGTAGCCAAACACTTCAAATGCAACTACTACAAGCTTGCCTAAGCTCCGCATACTTTCTTCTTTGTCGTCTTGTTTTGTTGTAGGAAAGGAAGCATTATTCAGGTATTGTTGGCTTTCATTTTCTAATCTCTGTTTTTCTTCTTCGGAGGAACAGCTTTTTATCTTCAGAAATGATAAATCACAGGTTATGCAAGTGTCATTAGATGGCTTCTTAAACTTAGATAAAAGTAGAAGATGATTTCTTTTTTTTAACAACGTCATCTAAGAAACCTAAATTACTTTTAAAAAGCAACATTTACAGATATTACCATCCATATTCTTCAACTTATAAGGAACTGTAAATTGCCTATTTTTGACTGAGTTACCACGCCGTGTTGTTTCTTTAGGTTTTGCTGTTATTAAACTAGCCAAATAACGTTCCTGTCTATCCATAGTTCCTGTAGTCTCTAAAAATTTGCTTTAGGTCAACAGAGGTCTTTTCATGATATTTTGCTTAAGTGCATTTGCCAAGTGTGTGGACACAGGTATTCAAATTTTAGCTGAAATGCTCTTACCTTTAGCAATAATGTATTCCTCACCCTTTCTTTTTTTATCAGAACGACCTTTTCTAAATTTCCGTTGCATTGGACCCTGGCCCTTTTTTCATTTTTTTATAGTTGTTTGCGCCAAAGGAAAGTAATGATCTAACTCGTTTTGAGAGTCTTCGAAATCCGCTTTTCCATGTTCACGTTCAGAATCTGATGGTTCCCACAAATTGCTAGATCCAGAAATAAAATTATCTTCAGTTCTAAAGTTACTTCAGAAGCTAATACATTCAGCAGATGAGTATTTTAGGGTTATATTTAAGATTTACTGGTGAAGATAGTGCTGGTTTTAAAACATGCAAATTGTTTTCTTTACTTCCAGAGGGGCCATGATATGAAGCTGATTCAACATCAGTCAGTTCTACAATAGTGAGAAACGAGTTATCCAAAATGTTGCTAGTAACATATGTGCTTACTAGCAACGATCAAACTTAGTACCTACTTACATTATTAGAAGACGACTTTTCATTTTCTAATAAACACATCTCAATTATTTTTGTAATACGAAACCTTGTATTATAAGCCATGTTTACCAAATTACTCGATCGCATGTATTGCGTCATTCGCCTTCGAAAGATTAAGACAAACTGACTTTAATACTGACTTACTGACCAAGTGAAACTAACTATATGTTATTTATCACTTACATAAAAAAACAGAAAATGCTACTTAAACATAATATTTATTTGAATCAAAGATGTTAAGTGAGACATAGCATTAAATTACCGAAATAATTTGCATATTATTTGATATAATTACGATAAGTACCATTTATCACATATGGACCAAAATGTTTTACCAAAAGAATGTGAATATTATTTGATCTCCACATGATAAGTACCAATTATCAGATAAGAACCAAAACGTTATTATTTAGTTTTGTTTTCGGGTACATGATATAATATTTTAACAGGACTATACCAAACAAAATTTGAATAATAGGGACTTATCGATATTATACCAAGTCATGGCTCATTTTCTAGACATGATGGACATACCATAGTCAGATCAAACGAAAAGAGATCAAAAACAAAATGCAGTGCAGGACTTAAAAAAATTTTCGCTATTTTGGAGTTATCATGTTTCTCCCAAACACCACAGATATTTTTTAAGTGATTTGCAAATCTTCACATCTTAGACATATTTCACGAAAATAGTTCTTCCATTAACCTCATGCATTAACCTATTTGATAAGCATAAACGCTTACCTTAAGAAAGTTTCATAGGTAATAGGAAATACACGAGAAGATTATCTTTTTAGGTAAAAAAGTTATACTCATAAGGGAAAACTGTAAAAATAATTTCAACTAGTAATTTAACCTCACTCGACCGTATCCGTATAACCTGACTGTATAATTACTGGCATTCACCAAGGCGAAAGCGTATTCTGCTAATTACGATTGAATTATAATGGCGTCATTAAAGAGGGAAAGCTCGACCCGAGTGAGAAAGACAGAATCATTTGCAGCGTAAAATATTCTAACGTGAACAAGAAAGATAGGGTGAGAGAGTCAACGAAAATTAATTAGCAAACAAGTTTACTTTGGTTGTCGCGCGTTCGAGGGACATGTTTGCCTTAGAATTATCTTTCGGTACAGTGCCGGAGAGGAGAATGTTCTTTTGTTTTAAAGACTAGCGTAAATAAATAAGTAGGTTCGAGAATTCACGACCAAGGCTTTTTATTTGGAAAATGCTTACTATATAGCTGGTGGTATAAGAACTTTAACAAAAATACACCTGTAGCTGTAAACAAATACTTGTAATCACAAAAACTCTAAGGAGTTTTTGTGATTCAGTATATGATTATACATATTATATATTGACTTTGAAGTACAGTCCCAACAATCCCAAATCATGTAATGACTATAGATTGGTAAGCTTAATGTGCCACCCTCTAAAGAGTCTCTTGAAAAATGTTCAAAACCGAATTTATAAGAAATGTGA
The DNA here is from genome assembly GCA_918026665.1 of Diabrotica balteata. Lineage (NCBI taxonomy): Eukaryota > Metazoa > Arthropoda > Insecta > Coleoptera > Chrysomelidae > Diabrotica > Diabrotica balteata. Next base: position 31,761,218 of record OU898279.1, on the reverse strand, counting down.
GGAGAAGATAGATCAAACGCAGTTTGGCTTCAGAGGAGGCATTATTTGCGTTGACGGTACTCTTGCACAAATGTCGGGAATATAACAAGAGTGCATATGTATGCTTAATAGACTTTGGGAAGGCTTTTAACCAGCTGCAGCATACGGGTGTGAATAGATGATTTAAAAATATCAGTTTACACAAAAAAGACATCGAGTGTATCAAGGCTATATACCGGAACCTGAAAGCAGTAGTAAAGGTGAACGATATAGAAACAAATACTATACCTACCGACTACGAGAGGGGTCAGGCAAGGATGCGTCTTGTCTCCGACGCTTTTCAACGTGTACTCACAGGTCATATTCAGAAAAGCCTTATAAGAAAGAATAAGAATTGGTGGAGAAATCGTAAACATCATGAGATTTACAAATGACATGGTATTTATGATTGAGAGTATAGAAGAACTACAAACTTTACTAAATGCAATAAATAGTGAATGCATTCAAATGGAACTTGACATCGAAAGAAACTTCTTAAAGATTGGATCAAACTTACAATTTAAGTTAATTTGAGTGTTGGCACAGTTCTGAGGATTCCTTTTCATTTCTCTACTGATTTCTAGATCTTCTAGTAAATTCATTTTTATATAATTATTATTGGGTATACTATGTAGGATCTTGCTATCTCTATGAGGACTAAAGCCATGCTTTGAAGCGTGTATATGATTCCCAAAACTAGATTTATCAATCTTAGACAGATGTTCTTTAATGCGTATATTCAAAGGTCGCATTGTTCTACCCACATAGGTCACCGGGCATTCACCACAGGATAATTTATAAATACCACTTTTTGACGATTTGTTGATTTTGCCTTTAGTGTGAGAAAAAATAGATTTGTTATTTTCTTTACATTTGAAAGAAAGTTTTAGATTAGGAATGTTATTTAAGATTCTGGCTGTATTATCCAAGGGATAACCTATGTACGATATTGATCGATAAATAACTGCCGAGTTAGAAATGTTATGGACAGTGTTGTATGCTAGTGATCTATTCCTTTTATTCCTTAATTTGTTGAGTATGTTATCAACCAAAGTAGGGGTATAACCGTTACTATAAGCAAGTTGTTTAATAATTTCTAATTCTGATTTAAAATTTGAATCTGACAGAGGTAAGTAAACGATGGATATAGCAATAAAAGGAGGCCATTTTCTGTTGAAAAGGATGATTAGAAGATCTAGGGATGGTATGGTCAGTCTGAGTTGGTTTTCTAAAGACTGAAAAATTTAATTTGTTATCTATTCTAGTTAATGTTAAGTCTAGAAAATTAATAGAATTGCTGGATTCTGCTTCTAAGGTGAATTTTATAGCTGGATGTTAGTTGTTAAGTGAAACTAGGATATTGTCTGCATCTGAGGAATTTCCATCTATGATAGCTAACACATCATCCACATATCTGAACCAATATAAAACTTTTTGAAAAGAGTTTTGTCTCAGAGAAAGATTGTCAAAGATATTAATCTCAAGGTTATTCAGAAATAGATCTGCTAGCAAACGTAATAAGGGATTGCCCATTGCCAAGCCTTGTGCCTGTCTATAAATAATATTGTTAAAAGAAAAGAAATCTTGAGAAAGACAAAATTTAAGTAAACCCAATATGTGAAAAATTGTATCTCTATTAATGTTATTTTTAATAAGTAATTTCTCAACTATAGAAATGGTTTCATCTCTAGGTACATTTGTAAACAAATTACTTACATCAAAGGAAACTAGAAAGAAGACTCTAGGTAAATTTAAAACTGACAATTTATTTACTAAGTCTGTAGAGTTTTTGACAGAAAAAGTGGGTTGAACAGATATTGAGGATTGTAATATAGAATTAATGAATTTGGACAATGTAACAACTGGTGTGTTATAAAAACTAACCACTGGTCTCATAGGGGTGTTAGGTTTATGAATTTTTGGTAAACCATATAGTCTTGGTATTTGCGGATTTGACAAAATGAAGGTTTTCTCTATCCTGTTATGTGATTGTAGGAAATCTTTATGTTTAGATAAGATAGCTTTAAGATTAGTAGCTAGTTTATTTAGAGGATTTCTATCTAGAATGTCAAAGTTATTATTTCTTAGAAATTCTTCTGTTTTTTGAACGTAATCATGATGGTACATGATAATGAGGCAGTTACCTTTATCAGCTTTAGTAATAATAAGATTGTTACTATTCAATTTTGTAGATATTTGTCTAATCAAATGTAGTTGTTTAAAGCATTTATTTTTTATGTTATTAACATTATTATTATGTTAAATGATTTTACAACAACCTGATCGAAGAAAACGCAGCATTTGGAGAAGAATGATGTCTTGATTAAGAAACCCCAAATAATGGTTTCTGTTAGTTGCAGTACTGTTCAAGTATTCCGAGCAACAACCTTAAGTGTAGCTGCAATGCACACAAAAAACAGCAAGTAATTAGCATTATTTGCATTACTTGTTTTTATCTCCCTGACTAAATACCCCATTTTCACATCTTCACCAAGAATCGTTTCAAATAAATCTGTCATCAAATGTACCGTCATTCATTACACTAAACCGACTGTGAATTGAAAACGCAAATCATACGCTCGTCCTTTGAAGTCAGCCACGTTTATTTTTAGTTACATATGTTTAATTCCGCCACTAGAGGTTTATTGACTTACATGAAGGCAATAGTTTACATCAATGAATGAAAAACGTTTTAATTAATAGCCTTAGGATTGTTGATAATAGTCATCTGAAAATACATTACATTTACTTTTTTACAATTATTCGCTGTGTGTTTCGAAACTTTTAAAAGATTTTTTATTTACACACACATGGCTTTATGGTTTTTGTAAATTTATTGTTGCTCCAAGAAAAGCTTCAAGGATTAATTTCTTTTTATTGGAAAACGTCATGTCTTCATTTTATTCATTAAGTGTGTTAATCTTGAGTTTTATGAATTGGTCATTTAATTTTCGTCAAATATTTCTGTAATTTGTTTTTACTTATACATTACGTAGGTATCTAATTATTGTATAACTTATTTTTAAAAGAAGTGTATTTTCCACTACACAATTAGCACAGTAAACGCTAAAACGCCATTTAAACTGTAACAAGACATGCACACACATTTTTTACAAAAACTGACATCTGAATGGAGAAACCTGTCCATGGGCGATATCCCAAAGACGTCAACCAGGCCTACATCCACAATATAACGTGGAGCTATTGATTGGCATGAGGATAGATATTTCCTATTTCCTGAAACAATGCGTTTCCTATTTGCCATTGAGAATCAGGTTATTACAATCGATAACTATCTGAAATGTAGTGTTAAAGATTCTCAGGTATAAAATAACAAATTACTTTTACATTTACTTTAACTAAGTTTTAATACAACGAAGACTGGCCAAAGCGACAACAAATATCATGGGACAGTATCAATGCGAATTTATTAGGGGAAAGTCAACAACAGATGCCATACATACAGTAAAGCAAATTATGGAGAAAGCTTATGGATATAAAATAGAAATTGAACTGCTTTTTATAGACTTCCAAAAAGCATTTGATTCAATAAACAGAGCGAAATTACTTACAGCTATGAGAGAAATGAGAATACACAACAAATTAAGACAATTAATAAAAATGACAATAAGCAAAACCGTAGTAACTGTAAAAACACAAGAAGGAGACACAGAAGAATTTGTTATAAATAAAGGTGTACGTCAAGGAGATTCATTATCTGCAACTCTGTTTAATCTTGCCCTGGAATACATAGTCAGAAAAATCAACAAAGGTACACTTAGAACGAGAGAGGGACAAATAATAGCATATGCCGACGATATTGTGATAATAACAAAGAACAGAAAAAAAATGGAAAGTATGTTAAAAGAATTGGTAGCAGAAGGGAAAGTAATGGGATTAGTATTACATCAAGAAAAAACAAAAATAATGAGATTTGACAAAAAATATGAAAACAAAAAGGTTAAACTGGAAGAATCTTTATTTGAAGAAGTAGAAAAGTTTAAGTATTTGGGAATATTATTAGCAAAAAATGGAGAAAGAGAAACAGAAATTAAAGAAAGGATAATTACAGCAAATAAGACATACTATGCAAATAAAAAGCTTCTAAAAAATAAATTACTGAGCAAAAAATCGAAAATGAAAATATATAAAACAATAATTCAACCGACTATGATGTATGCTGCCGAAACCCTTAGCATGACAAAAAAACAAGAGGAAGACCTTAGAATACTAGAAAGGAAAATACTAAGAGCAATATTAGGACCAATAAAAATTAATGAAAACCAATATAGACAAAGAACGAATCATGAACTACTAAACGAAACTAAAGAGGATATAGTTGGTAAAATAAAACAGCAAAGGGAAAAATGGCTAGGACATATATGGAGATCAGGACCATCTACTACAATATTCTCAATATTGGAATGGACACCAGCTGGTAAACGAAGACGTGAAAGACCAAGATCTACATGGCTACAAGAAGTAACAAACGATCTCAACAGGGCAGGCTTACGACAATGGAGAGAAAAAACCAGAGATAGGAAACAGTGGAGAAAAATAACAATAAATATTAAATAAAGAAAATGAGGACTGATCTACCTCGTAAAATAGATCTAGAGAGCTTAAGCGGCGTAACCCCGTACGGGGTGTTTAGCCACAATATATATATATATATATATATATATATATATATATATATATATATATATATTATATATATATATATTGTGGCTAAACACCCCGTACGGGGTTACGCCGTTTTTACCTGGAGGTCACCACAGCATAATGAACAAAATTATTCTAATCAATCTAAGATTTAGAAATTCCATTGTAAGCGTTAAGACTTTTCCTGGAGCAGATATCCCCTCATACCATAACCTCCTTGTCTCAAAAGTGAAACTGAGGGTAAAAAGATAATAAAATCAAAAAGTTCTAAGGTGAATACTCAGTTACTCAAGATAAATGAAATCCGTGCTGAGGCTTCAACTTGTATCAATCAAGAAATGAATAGATTAACATGAAAAATGAAAAATACTACGAATGTGAAAATTATGTGGGTCAAAATCAAACATTCTGCTATAAAAACACACAAAGAAACTCTACAAAAGAAAACAGAAAGCCGAAATCCTTGGATGACTCAAGAAATCCTGGAAATCATGGAACAAAGAAGAAAATATAGAAACAAAACCCAAATAGGTACAGAGGAAAATATAAATTAATAAGGAACAAAATAAAAGAGGCTAAGGAAAAGAGGATGATGGAAACATACATTGAAGTTGAAGAATTGCAGAAAAGGCATGAGCGTTTTAATTTACATAAAGAAGTAAAAGAATTATCTGGAAAATCACGAACAAATACTTAATAACCCAATTGAAATAAAACAAGTATGGACTAAATATCTTGAAGATTTTTCATGGACAGAAGAACGAAATCAACACAAATTGATAACGTGAAAGTTCCAATAATATTTAAATCTGAAGTCCAACATGCTATAAACAACTCTAAATCTGGCAGAGCCCTTGGGCCAGATGCAGTTCATATCGAGCTGATTAAACTTATAGACGAAGACAATTTAAGTGTAATAACTATACTCTTTAACAACATATACAAAACTGATGAGATACCTACAGAATGGCTGCTATCGACCTTTGTTCCGCTACCAAAAACCAAGAACCCCACACACTGTAATGACTATAGATTAATCAGCTTAATGTCACACTCATTAAAAACATTTTTAAAGATTATAAACGCAAGATTACGTATATCCTGGACTGAGCACGTGACCAGCGAAGAGTTACTACGCCGGATAGGTAAAGAGAGAGGTAGGAATAAGTATAAAGAAAAGAAAGTTGGAATACTTGGGTCGCGTTATGAGACATAATAAATATAGAGTACTACAGCTGAACAAATAATTCAATTTTAAGAGAGCTAAAAGTTAGTCAACGATTCTCTAGTAAAGTCCATCTCCAATAATTAAAATATTTTGGGCATGTTATGAGAGCAAACACAGAAAACATAAAAAGACTCATAATACAAGGAAAGGTAGACGGCCGAAGATCACGAGGAACATCCCCAACAAGATGGATAGATCAAATTACAGGAATATGCCAAAGACCTATGCATGAATTAAAAGAAATGACCAGAGACAGAGATCTCTGGAGACGGACAATACACGACATCACGTTGACCACTACACTCCCCCTGGGGGGTCAGGATTGATGAGAGAGACTACAGCTAATCGTTCAAGGGAAAACAGACAGCAGAAGGGGTCCAGGGAGGAGAAGACACTGGTGGCTCCAAAACTTGCGGCAATGGTTCGGATTGTCATCAGCTGAACTATTCAAATCCGCCGTAAACAAAGTCAGAATAGCCATGTTGATTGCCAACGTTCGGAACGGACAAGGCACATGAAGAAGAAGAATAAACGCAAGAATATTCAGAAAGTACGAAGCGGATATAAGTAATTGACACTTTGGCTTTCGTAGCGGCCTCTGTATAGTTTCACAATTCTTGCCCGAAAATGTCGAGACCAACAAAAAGATCTTTTCGTTGCACTTATAGACTATGAGAAAGCTTTCGACAAAGTTAAACATAACATTCTCATGGAATGTCTAAAGAGAAAATGACTCGACAAAAATGACATTAGCATAGTGAGAAATCTCTATTGGAACCAACAGGCTGTGGTAACATTAGATGGAAATAGCACGGATGTGCAACAGATAAGTAGAGGAGTGAGACAGGGCTGTGTACTTTCACCATTACTTCTTCTTCTTCAGCCTGTGTTCGTCCACTGCTGAACATAGGCCTCTTCCATTTGCTTCCATCGATTTCTACTTTAGGCAATTCTCTCATTCTCAGAGTAGGCGGTCTGCCTACTCCTCGCCTGTTCTCTCTTGGTCTCCAGTTTGTTAATCTTTGTGTCCATTTTTCGGGATTATCTCGAGCAACGTGTCCAACCCATTGCCACTTGAGCCTTGCAATACGTTCTGAGACATCAGTAATTTTTGTTCTTTCACGAATGACGTTATTTCGAATCCTGTCTATCAAACTAATCCCTAGCATGGCCCTCTCCTTTGCTCTTTGGGTTATACTGAGCTGCTCTAAGGTTTTCTTTGTGAAGGTCATGGTCTCCAGTCCATATGTAGTTACAGGCAAGATACATTTGTCATAAACTCTACGTTTTAGACACATTAGTATATCTTTATTCTTCAAAATAAAGCTTAATTTGCCGAAAGCTCCCCAAGACAGTTGTATGCGTCTTTTTATTTCGGCTATTTGATTTTCTTTGCCGATTTTAATGGTATGTCCAAGATATATATAGTGGTCTACATTTTCAAGACTGACGTTGTCAATAACAAGATTAGTTTGTAAATTACTCATTATTTTTGTTTTCTGTAGGTTCATTTTGAGACCTATTTTATTTGACTGCTGGTTTAATTCCTTCAACATTTGCCCCAATTCCTTGATATCTGTACTAAATAATACTATGTCATCCGCAAACCTCAAATGACTCAAACGTACACCACCAATGTTTAGACCTTTTTCCTCCCAGTCAAGCTGTTTGAATACATTTTCCAATGCTAAGGTAAAAAGCTTTGGTGAAATAGTATCACCTTGTCTAATACCTTTATCAAGGCGCATTTTTTCAGTTTTTTCGTCTTCATTGATTTTGATGTGGAATGTGGCCTGTTCATAAATGTTTTTAATGAGTGTAGTGTACCGTGAGTCTATTCGAGCATCCTTCAGGGCTGACAAAAAGGACCAAGTCTCAATACTATCGAAAGCCTTGTGAAAGTCAATAAATGCCATATGTAAAGGTACATTATATTCTGTGGTTTTTTCTACTAGTGTTCTGATGGTTTGTAAGTGATCATTAGTACCAAACCCTTTTCTAAATCCCGCCTGTTCAACCGGTTGATATAAATCAAGTTTTTGTGTTATGCGGTTGGTTATTATTCTTGTTAACAATTTGTATAAGTGTGACAACAAACTTATAGGTCTATAGTTTTCAATATTAGTAGTGTCTCCTGTCTTGTGTAAAAGTATTATTTCGGCGTTTTCCCATAGGCTGGGTATTCTTTTTTCTGTTAGACACTTATTCAGTAAGACTTCCACAACTTCTACAACGATGTTGCCGCCCATTTTTAACATTTCAGACGTTATACAATCCTCGCCAGGAGCTTTTTTGTTTTTCATTTGCTGTAAGGCATGTCTAATTTTCGAAGAGGAAATTCACTATTACTATTTAATATATATTTCGAGTTATTTACGAAAGTACTTGAAAACTGTACAGAAGGGATCAAGGTAAATGGTGAAAATATAAATATCATCCGTTATGCTGACGATACAGTCATTATCGCAGAAAGTTAGACAGACCTGCAGACGTTACTTAACACAATTTGTGATACTGGGTAACAGTTTGATTTGACAATAAACATAAAGAAAACAAAAACCATGGTTATCAGTAAAAGGGGCAATTACGTCATTACAATCATTACAAGGATCCAGATAAAAATGAAGATATTGAGCAAGTGGACAAAATGAAATACTTAGGAGTCTGGATTACGGAAGATCTGAATCCGAAATCAGAAATTCGCTCAAGAGCAGCCTTTTTGAAAATGAGGAAATTTCTGAGTAATCAAAGACTCAATCTGAAAATCCGATATCGGATGGTAAAATGTTATATCCACTCTATTCTTCTTTATGGTGTCAAATCCTGGACTGTTGACGTTGACTTAATGAGAAAACTGGAAGCTTTTGAGATGTGGCTTTTTAGCAGAATTTTAAAGATACCATGAACCCGATCATATTACGAACGAAATGGTGTTGCACAGAATGGGAAATGACAAGGAACTTTTGACCGCCATTGATAGGCGAAAGATAGCATATTTGGAGCACATACATAAAAATGATAAGTACGAGTTGTTGCAGCTGATTATGAAGGGTAAAATCGAAGGAATAAGGGGTCGACAAATATTCTGGCTAAAAAACATTCGCGACTGGACCGGGTTAAACACATATACGCTCTTAATAAAAGCAGAAGATAGAGACGAATTTGCAATGGTTATAGTCAACCTTCATTAGTGGAGACGGCACTAGAAGAAGAGGAAGTTTTTTGTGGTCACAAACCAAACAATGGCTTACGATAAACCGGATCTCATACTACATAACAAACTATCCAGACAAATAAATTATATATATATATATATATATATATATATATATATATATATATATATATATATTGCTATGATATTTTGTTTGTGTATTGTTTTGTGAGCAATGAGTATTTTTATATAACGTATAGAGGTATAGGGTTTTTGTCGCGGTTCTCAAAGAATTAGTTTGTAAGCACTTTTGAAATTATCTTTATTATAATTATTATGAAACACACATATATATCTTATTTAGACAATATTTAAATATAAATGTAAAACAACCTATCTTTAAAATGAAATTCTTATTACAACAATTAAATTATACTAACAAAATTTGGTACCTTTCTGTCACTGAATGCCTAAATGAAATTGTTTTCCAAAATAAAGGTTTTAATCACCACTCAATGTCTCCGTTATCAGCCTCTGGTTATTCTTCTTTTTATGAAATAGCTTTGCCAAATAGACCACAATGTTTTAATTATCAGCTTCCACCATTTCAAAATATTTTTCTTCTTAACATTTATAAATGGGTAAAATATTCTTCTTCACATAGAATAAGAAACGAGGAAGTTCGTAGATGAACCGGAGTGGATGACATTATCGAACATATTACAAGGCAAAAATGGAGATGGGCAGGACATGTTGCAAGAATGAAAGACGACAGTTGGACAAAAAAATTGCTTGAGTGGAGACCACGGGCTGACAAGCGAAGTCGAGGATGACCCCCAACGCGATGGACCGACGACCTCAAAAGAATCGTGACCAATTGGATAGCAGAGGCGCAGAAGAGAAGCAGATGGAAAAGTCTAGAGGAGGCCTATGTTTAACAATGGACAACTCAGGGCTGATTGATGATGGTGATAATGATCTTCTTAATTATTGCTGTTATTCCTAAGAGTAGATAACGTATACTACATCAAACTAGCTTGTAGTAGGAAATTACATCTTTATGTTACGCTACAACAGTACTACCCGTAAAGTCTAGATATGTGTGTAGATGTGTCAGATAATTTATGGAAGACACTCCAGCATACCAAGTCACCTATTGCTCAGTAACATAGTTCAATGTTTTTGATACCCTATGCAATGATTGTATTAAATAATTATGAGAGTTAACAATTATCCAAATTGTTATTTATAGGTACTGGTATTATTTTTTATGATAAAAATGTTAAATATAAATTTATCAGTTAATTTCAGTATTATGTGTGTATGTAGGATTTATAGAGTACGGTACCCGTGATGATGAATTAATCCTTCTTCTTCTTTCCAATGCACTGTATTGGCTGAGCAACATCTGTTCACACTGGGGGTGGATGTTTAAAAAAACTGGAGTTTCTCGCACAGCGATTATACTAATACTGAGTGTGAGTACGCCAAAATATATTTGCATCCCTTAAGTATGCTAGGGGCATTGTCTACAGGACCGTATTAGTTTACGCATATAAGACATACATACACGTTAATTAAAGAATTTACGAAAAACGAAAATAATTAAAAAATACACAGTACAAAAATTAAAATGTGTGGAAGGACGGAGCATCCTAGGTATTGTTGTTGAGTAAATTTTCCTCTTAGGCCGGCTTCACAACGTTGGGTAAACTGTGTTTCCACGTTCGGTGAGGCATCCACACATTGGGTTGAAGCATCAAGGGCAACTACAATATTAGCGCGAATCCCTTTGATGTGTACGCAAAACCCGACACTCCACGGAAAACCCCCAACGTTGGAGCAAGTCCTAAAAACGTTGGCGCCCCCATTGACTCCAACACAGGTTTGTCGGTATACACATTGATCTAGCGCTGTTGGGGCCAACGTTGGCCGTATGTGTGGAACCGGCGTTAGAGAGAGAGAGAGAGAGAGAGAGAGAGAGAGAGAGAGAGAGAGAGAGAGAGAGAAAGAGAGAGAGCCGCATGCCTTAAATCTGGGTAGCTGTTGGATAGGTATGTATTAAATCTAGCCTTTCGGTAATTAGTTCTTTTACATGGATGTCATTTTTTGTTTTTAATATGATTTTATTCGGGGAAGATGTTTTATACTCGATAGTCGTCTTATTAATCTAAAATTGCATTGGTATTAAAATTATAAGCTAAACCAATTATTAAAATTAAAAATGATTCTGATTCCATCTCTGTCGCGTGCTAAAACATAATATTGGAGTTAGGTAAATAATATCAGAATATTACTTCGCAATGTTCCTCGAATTCTCATTTTGCGCATGATGAAAACAGGGGCATGCGATTCCGAATTATATTTACATTGTAATCAGTTTTGAGTAGGCGTTGTTTTTCATTCACATGATGTCTTTTTACGTTGGGGAAAACTTCAGATATGCTCTGTTCAAAAACTTACAGAAAATATCTGATGATGAAGCAGTATATACCAGGTTTAACATTCTCAACAAACCCTCCTCGAAAAGCCGATTTTTAGGTGAAAATTTTTCCGCTCAGAACTTTCGTAAATTCCAAGATTTATGCTTGACTTCTGGGTGGCATTTTCCTCCTGTGGATGTGGACTATAATTTCCGTGATTTTTTATATAGGCTTATCTGTATTTTCAATAGGGCACTCAATTGCACATTAAATAAAAATGTTGCAAAAGAAACTTGGTCCATAATAAACGATCTTTGAAATAAAACAGACGCAACTTAAGGGTTGTCACTTCCGAAGGTATTTTTCAAAAAGGCCCTTTAAGTTACAACTAACAGAGCAACAGCACTTTATTTAATATAATTACAACTGACTTTAAAATAAAAATTTACAGAAATTTACACAAATTTATAAGAAATGAATTGATGATGACCTGTCTACAATATGTGCCGAAACTGCTGATCGGCTGGACTATTGAACTACAATACCGCTGAAGATCGGGTTTAATGTATCGTAATTTCTCCATTCCCTAAGGAAGTTTTGTGAGGGATAAACAAAACTCTGTATACTGTTTCTAAGGAACCGTTCTTCTTCCTGTGATAACTTGTGTAGTTCGTCTAAAGGTCTAATTCTGTCCAATTTTAGGGATTTGACTATTGGGTGTTTCTTTGGAATAGTGGTGGTCTTGACTTTTAGTAATGTTAGTGGTTCTTCTTTAATTGTTGTTTTGAAATTCATGTAACCTTCATAATTGGTTTGTGGTTCACATCCTGGCGGTAACTCAGTTAGATAGTTCCCTTCCAGTACTTCTATTTCAGTGGTGGTGCAATGGCTAGATACTTTCGTAGCCTTTGGAAAATCAGCAATGTACTGTGCATCTGATACTTGTTGGACGATTGTTGTAGTGATAGTGACAGGAACACTTTGGCATTGGGCAGCATCATTGATTAACTGCACAATTTGGATGATGTAGTCATTAGTCTGATGGGCAACACTCAGAAGAAATGAGGATCTGTAGAGGAGTTAGACAGGGATGTGTGTTATCACCATTTTTGTTTAACTTATATTCTGAAGAAATTTTCCAAAACACGCTCAATAATATCGAAGCGGGAGTCACCGTTAACGGAAAATTAATTAATAATTTAAGATATGCAGACGACACTGTGATCATAGCAACGAGTATAGAGGATCTACAACATCTTATCGAAAGCTTGAGTATAAATAGTGCTGAGATGGGAATTACTATAAACGCTAAAAAAACGAAGTACTTGCTGATTACAAAAGGCCACAAAATATACATCACCTATTGACAATAAATGGTAACGTGATAGAACAAGTAGAAAAATATCAGTATTTGGGAACTTTGATCAATGAAACCAATGATCATACTGTAGAAATAAACAGACGAATAGAGATTGCCAGATCAGCATTTATACGAATGGAGCCACTCCTAACATGCAAAAATCTAAATTTGGAGATCAGACTACGTACCATTCGCTGTTATATATTTTCAATATTATTATATGGAGCTGAGACTTGGACATTAAAAAAATGTAATTTAAAAAGAATCGAGGCCTTCGAACTCTGGTTATACCGCAGAGTATTGAAAATATCATGGACTGATAGAATTACAAATAAAGAAGTACTGAAGAGGGTTGGTAAAGAAACAGAACTAATCAGCACTATACAAACCAGAAAACTGGAATACCTAGGCCACGTGATGAGGGGACCAAAATATGAAATTTTGAGACTGATAATACAGGGAAAGTCTCTATTGCCATTCGAAAAAATCTTAAAAACAACATTAAATCGTGGACTGAAGTAAATGAACAACTACTAATACTGGAAATGAAAAAGAATGGACACAATATCGTAATTATCGGAGTATATGCCCCAAACGAAGATGCAAATCCAGAAAGTAAAGACGATTTCTACAATATGAATGAAATACTCTCTGAAGTTAAAGAAAACTGTGAAATCTTTATACTAGGAGATTTAAACGGCAGAGTAGGGACAGAAGAAAATAGCAGAGTCGTAGGAAGATATGGAGAAAAAATAACCAATGACAACGGAATGCGTCTTAGAGATTTTTGTGAAATAATGTCTTTCAAAATTATGAATGGATTTTTTCAACATAGAGACATCCACAAATTTACATGGATACAACCTACTAGGAATCTGCGCTCGATAATCGACTTTGTAATTCAACGTCAAACTTCCCAGCTGAAAACAACTGACGTAAGGGTATACCGTGGATCAGAATGTGGATCCGACCATCATTTACTTATGGCCAATGTGATAGTTAACTATCGCAAAAACAATAACACTCAGGTACAGAATATAGAAAAGGGACAAAAAGTAACATCTCCTAAATATAACCTAGAAAGCTTAAAAGAAGATTCAACAAAATTTCTTTACAAATTACGACTGGCCACAAAATTACAAAATGTGGATCGAGAAAATATAACAGCGGAAGAATTATACCAACAACTTAAAAAGTACATTCATGAGGCTGCAAGTGAAGCTTTGGGGTATAAAGACAAACATGAAACAAAGAATCAAGAATGGTGGTCGGAGAATATGCAAAAGTTAGTAAACAAGAAGAAAACTGCTTATCAGAAATGGATGTCAACGAGAAAGGAGGAAGATCACAAGGTATATACGAAATTAAATCGAGATGTAAAAAGAGAAGTAGTGAAAAGTAAAAATGAGATGTGGGATCGAAGATGTGCAGAGGTGGATAGGTATATGGGTGGAACAAGAGTTGGGCAAGCGTGGAAGGTGATACAGTCTCTCCGGAGGGAAGGAAACGAAAAATCTAACTTAAAATTAATAGATCTGAAACAGTGGAAACAGCATTATATGTCTTATTGACCGAGGATAGACGTAAATTCCAAGATATCGAAATGGAAGAAATATCTGAACATACACAAATAATTGAGATAACAACCGGAGAGTTAAGCGATGCCCTCAAAAGATCGAAAAACGGTAAAGCAGCAGGACCTGGAGACATCCCAATTGAGTTGGTAAAGTATGGACCAAAAATATTACACGAGATGATGGTTAAACTATTTAATAAATGCTTAAAAGGACAAAATATCCCTGATGATTGGAATGTTGGATACATCAGCTCAATATACAAAAAAGGGGATAAACGCAATTGCTCTAATTATAGAGGAATAACTGTTACTAGCTCAGTTGGGAGGTTGTACGGTCGAATAATAAAAAAAACGAATTGAATCAGAATATGAAGACATAGAGGAACAAAATGGATTTCGGGCAGGAAGATCGTGCATTGATAATATATTCGTTCTGCAGCAGGTAATCGAAAAACGGAAGGCAAGGAATCTATCTACCCACCTATTGTTTGTAGATTTAGAGAAGGCATATGATACGGTACCTTTGAAAAAACTATTTTATACATTGACGAAAGTAGGTCTCAGTAGAGAGTATGTGGATGCTATCGCAAATATATACAAAATGCAAGAAGTGTCGTTAAAGAAGGAAACTTTATATCTGAATCATTTCCAATAACCAAGGGGCTTAAACAAGGATGTTGTCTGTCTCCGACCCTGTTTAAAATATATATTCAATCATCGCTAGAGCAGTGGAGAAAACAAGTATCGGGAATGGGAATAGACATAGGCGGTGGTGAATGTCTAACAGCTTTATTTTTCGCAGATGATCAGGTAGTCGTAGCGAATGACGAGGAAGACATGGACTACATGTTTAGAAAACTAAAGAAAGAATATGAAAAATGGGGCCTCAATATGAATATGGCAAAGACAGAGTATCTTAAAATAGGAGATGGTGAAGAAGATCCAGATGGTGAATATAAATATCTCGGATCTATAATATCTAAAGAAGGCACTACCAAAAGAGACATCGAAAACAGAACACAACAGGGAAAAAAAGTGGTAAACATTCTAAACTCTCTACTTTGGTCTAAAGATATTAGACAAGAAACGAAATTGACAATCTATCGAACCTTGGTAGAGCCTATTATGACTTATGGGGCAGAGGTTTGGCAGATAACGCAGAAGGATAGAAAAAGAATAGAAGTAGTAGAAATGGATTTTCTAAGGAGAGCGTGTGGTATATCCAAAAAAGATCACATCAGGAATGAAGATATTAGAAGGAGGACAAATACTGTATATTCCAGTGTAGATAGAATTGAAACGAGACAACTAGTGTGGTATGGTCACGTGAAACGAATGAATGAAGATAGATGGACAAAGAAAGCTTTAAATTACATACCACAACAAAGAAGAAGAAGGGGAAGGCCTTCAGTTGCCTGGGAAGAAAATGTACGGCACATAATGAGAGATAGAGCCATCAGAGAAGACGAATGGATGGACAGAAAACGATAGCGGTCGAAATGCGAGAAACGGCAGAGGCTGTAGGAACCTCGCTTATATATATATAATACAGGGAAAGATTCAAGGAAGAAGATCTGTTGGCCGAAGGCAGAACTCATGGTTAAAGAATCTACGTGATTGGTACCAATGCAGATCGATTGATTTGTTTAGAGCAGCAAGTTCTAAAATAAAAATAGCCATTATGATTGCCAACCTCCGTAGGGAGACGGCACTCTAAGAAGAAGAAGTCATTAGTCTGGTCATTCTCTTGTAGAAATAGATGAATGATTTCGCTCAGCTTCCTTTGCATGATAGATCTATATATTGAAAAAGGTCTGAGTTGTGAACTAGGTATTGACCAGGTGAAATGATTATTGTATGATTATTAGTTGGGAGTGAGTATAAATGAAAGTATGAGAACGACTTGGAATGTGTGATTCGTGTAATACCACCAATGTCTAGGATTTCATAGTATTCGGTTAAGTTATAACAAATAACAATCTTCTTCTTAACGTGCCCTATCAAGTCCCCTTGACGTTGGCGATTAACATGGCGAAACTGTCTAAATAGTTGCTCAGCTTTCTTTATTCCTGTCTACTCCCTGATATTCTTCAACCAAGAGGCCTGCTTTCTACCAATTCCTCTGCGTCCTTCGATTTTACCCATAATAAGTTGAAGAATATTATATCGGTCTCCCCTTACTACGTGTCCAAAATAGGCCATCTTTCTACATTTGATGTTATCAAGCAGCTCGCGAGCAGCATTTGCTCTCTCAAGATATACATATATATATATATATATATATATATATATATATATATATATATATATTATTCTATATATATATATATATATATATTATATATATATATATATGTATATATATACATATATATATATATATATATATATATATATATATATATATATATATATAATATAACAAATAACAATCAAACAATCAAAAATACAGGTCTGTTGAGTGGTTACAACCTTACAACTACATATTCTTTTGTTCTTAATCTTCAGGAGGTCTAATATCTAATATAACGACTGTGGCTCACTTATCCAGATCTTTGCGCTTCTGTACTTTATTGATCGGCAGCCCGCCTACGCGTTCTCCCTAGTCGATCATCACGCTGTGCTTTATCAAACCTTTCTCTACACACATACACAAACCCGACACCCGACACGCACATACAAAACACATTTCACGATGACGCTTCGTATCTTTTATTGTGAGGCTGTCTATTGTTGTTTCGAGTTTTTCTGCTGATTAGTCGAGCGAAACCGCAATCAGGAAGACAGCGAGTGCAGTGGGCGAGAACGATCAATCGATAAACAAGCAATTTACTACATTAATGCTCGGTAGGTAGAAACATGCACACAAAATTATACAGTGTCCATTAAGCTTTTTGTTTTTTATTAACAAAAAATTTACTAAGAAAATAAAAATATCAGATTACTTTATGGTAATTCTTGTAAGATGAGATAGAAGGGTTATTGTGAAAGAAAGGCTTTAATTAAGAAGTCTGATTTGAGACTTAAAAATTGTTCCTACAAATAAACTAGATATAAGCAACTATAAACGGTAAGCTTCCTATCTCACATGTCTAAATTGCTAATGCAAATCATTATCTTGCAAAACTTTGCACAAAGAAGAACATTGGATAACTGTCCATAATACAAATAATAATGTATTTAAAACGTAAGGATCATTGTCAGATATTTATTACATAACATATTAAATATATGTCTAATTGTGGTATCTGTACGTAATGCCTTGTCAATTTCAGACTTAAATATGGTATCCCAAAATACGTGCCTCCTAATGGCGAAATACTTGCTGATAGGATAGTACGAATAGCATGAGATAAGTCACCAAATGGACGAAGAAGTATTGACAGACCTAGAAAAAGATAATGCGACAATTTAAACAATTTAGGTTACATACATACATACAAAAAGGAAGGAAAAGAAGAAATATATTCAAATAACAGTGCAGGACCTATCATGGATAATCCTCTAAGCCCATTACTATCAGATATTGTTAGAGACAAAGATTTCAAAACATCCCGTATTTAAAACAGTTTTTATATTGGTGGAGATACGTAGACGACGTACTGGTATGTTTCACAGGAACTAACAGCCAACTTGACCAATTTTTATCGTATATCAATTCACTCCATAGTCATATTGAATTTAGAATAAAAAAAGAACAAAATCAATCCATAAATTTTGTAGATATAAAAATTATCACACTTAAAAACAAACATGAGTTCTCCCTATTTCATAAACCTACCCATATTGACACGACTATACATAATTCATCATCTCATCTTACACAACATAAATTGGCAGCCTATCATAGCATATTACATACATTAATAGAAATTCCAATTTCATCAACTTTGAGATAGAATTAAATATTATTAAGCAAATAGCAGTAAACATGGGTACAACAAACAAACAATTAATAAAATTTTAAATCAAAAACTACAAAAAAAAGTCCTGAAATTATTTCGACCACCACAAAAAAATCCAGTACCTTCTGCTTGATTACATATATAGGCAAGATATCAACAAAAATAGCCAAACATAAACAAGAAAGGAATAACAACAGATTTACAACAACAAACAACAACAAAAATAAAAAGCACTTACACAGTGGTATACACAAACTTAAATTTGGCGATTGCCCAAAAATTTACATCGGTTAGACTGGTAGAACTTTTAACAAACGTATATAAGAACATATGGAGCAGAAACATGGACTCTAACGCAGAAAGATGAAAGACTTTTGGGAATATTTGAGCGTAAACTACTCCGCAAAATATTTGGAGTTGTAAACGACCAAGGGCAGTGGCGCAGAAGATATAATTTTGAATTGTATCAGCTATTTGATGAGCCAGATGTCATAAGGTTCATTAAAACAGCGACTTAGATGGGCTGGACACATAATACGAATGCCAGAAAATACGATTGCTAAAAAGCTAACCACAGGAACACCTGTAGGAAAAAGAGCAAAGGCCGACCGCGAATTAGGTGGTTAGATGGAGTTGAAACCGACTTATGAATATTAAAAATCAGAAGATGGCAACATGTTGCCAAAAACCGAACAGAATGGCGACGAATCTTAGAGCAGGCCTAGATCCACAGAGGATTGTCGAGCCAAAGATGATGATATAAGAACATAAAAGGGCTTTTAATACTAGAAAAACAGATGCTACATACACATTTCACCTTCTAGATAATCATTCTTTTACTGGCGAATTTCAAATTCTTCACATCCAAAATAAAGGTCTTAAGCTATCTTTATTAGAGTCTACGGAAATTACCAAATTAAAAAACACAGGCATAATTTTGAATGACCAACTTGAGATAAAAAGATCTCCACTTTTCAACCTATTCAGTTAAAGACTATAAAGTATAAACACATACCAAACATAGATCACTTGCGAAAGGCACTGCCAAAGCAGCTGTAATGATAAAGTATAATAAATTTTGTGGAAGTTTTGAAAATGAAGTTTTCAGTATTTTATTGTTATACAACTGAATGTGTTATTATGTACAACCCATCCTTAGAACTTTTAACTCAAAACAGGGTTATTTGTCTATAAGATATTTTTTTTAATTGCCGTATTGCCAGATTCCAGTAAGAGCCTAAGAAGGTATTGAATTCTGATAGGCACCGGTGAGGGAAATCTTTTTTGGACATCTACGTCACGGAACAAGACACCCTGGCATCTTTCGGCCGCGTAAGGTACTAGGCCAGAAGACCCCAGGGTAGTGCCGGATTAACCGTGTTCCGGCTAAAACCTTAACCACCGTTCCAGAGAGGTAGTCTTGCCACTCAATAAACAACTAAAATAAAATACTAAAAATTTATAAATAACCATACCTATTACTGTAAATCAGATCATGTTTCAGACGTTAGGCTATAAACTAATAAGTCATATTAACGATAAATTTCAGATCCCTGGCTCAATTTCCTCCTCTATCCCCCTGCTCATTTTTCTTCATCAACCCAGAAAACAGACAGTGTACTTCTCCCCATCCTTTCTCTCCTCTCAATATTATGTTTACAATGTTTCTTTTATCCAGCCCGAAACCCATTCGCCTCTCGAAATCTCCTATGTCATTTGCCATCTCTGGCAGTTAAAAATGTGGGCGGGAGCTTCCGGTACCCCACAAACAGTACAGTCTGCCGAGGTAGATTGGCCTATTCTATTTGTGAAGGTGCCAAGCCTACCATGTCCGGTCAGATACTGCGTCAGGAAGTAGTCTAGTTTCCTGAATTTACATTCCGACCACGGTCTCAGATCGGAAATAAGCTCCTTCGTCCACCTCGTCTACACTATCATTCGTCCATTTTCTCTGCTACTCTACTATCGTTCTTTATCTCTTATTCTCATCTATATTTACATCCATCCTCCTCGCATACACCCTCGCTCGCTCTTTACCCAACAAAACGATCGGTATCACCGCTCCAATGACATATAAAGCCTTATTTGAAACTGTCCTATATACGCTAGATACCCTGAGGAGTATTCGCCTTTGCGAAGTCTTCATCAGCTTAGCATATTTCGCAGTGTTTAGTACGCTACACCACACGGGAGCAACGTAGGTTATCACCGACTGGAAAACTCCATTTAGCACCTTTCTTTTTTTGCTACCTGGGCCTCCAATGTTTGTCATCAGCCGTATCAACGCCTCCAGATTTCGGTTCGCCGTCTCTACTGTCTTTTGGATGTGTGCTCCGAACCTTAGTCCTTCCGACAACCAATCTCCACACCTTCCACTATAAAACAAAGAGAAGGTTTTTCCAGGGTCCCTTTGACAACTAACACCTCACTTTTCCGAGGCGCTAGCTATAGATCGTTCTCTCTGATCCACTTACTAATGCGACGCAGGGCTGTGTTAGCCGCATTAGCCATGTCCGTTTTCTGACTCGCATTCGCAACCAGTGTTAAATCATCGGCTTAAGCCGAATGCGTCCTCTTGGCATATGAAGCCTTAACACCCCTTCGTACAGGACATTCCACAGGATGGGACCCAGTACTGAATCCTGCGGAACACCCTACAACAAACTCATGCTGGTATCTTTTCCTCTTATGGACCTGTCAGTAAAGTATCTGTCAATTACGTTGACCAGGTACTCACTAGCGCCCATTTCTCTTAGCATGAACATGATTTTTCCCATGATGACGTAAAGGCATTCTTCACGCCAAGCAGGATGAGAGCCACCCATCTCTTTGTATCCTACGTAACTAAAGAGGTTATCTGTAATCGCATTTATGGTGGACCTTTTGGCCCTAAAACCATATTGGTGGTCGCTTAGCGCATGCTTTTCTTCTAGCTCTCGTTCAAGGCGGTCTTTTACAAGCTGTTCGTACAATTTATCTATCGAACTAAGAAAGCAAATTGGCTGAAATCGCACCTCTTCCTCTTCACCGAATTTGTAAAATAAAGCGCCCATCATTAAACATCTATAAGTTAAAATAACTAATTACATAAAATGTAATTTTTATTACAATTAATTGTGGTTAAATTCCATAGAAATACAATATTTACAGAGTTATAGCTCTGCAGGACACCTGTTACAAGACGGTGTCCAGGGTTCTAAGAGAGAAACTAAACTAATTTGAGCAAAATAATGCTAGGTGAATATTGAGCAGATTTTAGAGATAGATCGGTTACAGATAAAATTTTTAAACTAAGAGACCACCTGCTATGAGCACAAGATAATTCTCGATGAGTTTTTCATAGATTTTGAGCAGGCATGTGATCCAATCAATATAGAAAAGAATCAATAAGAATAAAATATATAAAACACTGGTTTAAATAATAAAAATGACTCTGAATAGCCCAACAAATGATGTAGTATGGAGAGTCTTCTTATCAAATGAATTTGTAGTGAATTATATCTTCAGTGACATGTAAAATATTTAAAAGCTTTCAAATATTACTAACTAGCTAAACAATATCTAATATTTTATTATCGTAATTCTAATGATACTTATTTTTAGATGTCGCCAAAAATGCTTTTTACGAATTTGTTTGCTACAATCGAACAAGATCGCTAATTTCAGTTCATGAAGTTGCACATCGAAGGCGCATAAAACCAGCTGATATTTCTTGCACGTCTGATAGACTAGCTTGTTTTGAATATACAATTCAGGGACCAACAGGTACAAATAAACTCTGTAGAAAATCATTTATTGCCATTTTTTGCATTATCAATGATCCTGGATTTCACTAAATGTTAATTTTATTTCCTTAAAATTTCTGAGGTTGGAACTGGATTTAGATTCTCTGCCACACAAACAAATGCATCTACAAACTGCGAAATAGTCTGGAATGACTTAGGAGAAACCAAACTTAGGAGCAGTTTGACTTTCTTCTTCAGAAACTGAAACACATATGGGTATCAACAAGTTGTTGTAAACGCCGGTTTACAAATATCTCAGATGAGAGACGGCATAAAAAATAAAACAATGACTACTTTTATCAGAACTGACACATTACATTGAGTATAAATCACTTTTTCACAACAAATTTGCCGGTTTTTTACCACTTACTTTAACTTCACATAAAACTAAACACTGCCACTACAGAGTATCAATGATACCTGGAAAAATTACATAAGAAATTTATTTTTTGATGAGAGAGAGAGAACCAGCCCCCAATACCTACGGAAACAGGACCACCTATACTAGTGGCAGAAATAAGAGCAGCCATAATATCACTAAAAGAAGGTAGAGCTCCAGGACCAGACGGAGTACAATCTGAATTTCTTAAACTTCTTGATGATGAATCTTTAAGAGTACTATGTAAAATCTTCAATAATATCTATGACACAGGCAATATCTCAAAAGATTGGCTACTTTCAGAATTTATTACCTTACCAAAGAAACAGGGAGCAAAAAAGTGCGGAGAATATAGGCTAATAAGTCTAATGAGCCATACATTAAAACTTTTTCTTAAAATTATACATCGTAGAATATACAAGCTATGCGAAGAGAGAATACAAGACACACAGTTTGGATTCATGAAAGGCGTAGGTACAAGAAATGCACTGTTTAGTCTACAAGTATTATTTCAAAGATGCAGAGATATGACTTGCGATATTTACACCTGCTTTGTGGACTACCAAAAAGCATTTGATACAGTTCAACACCAAAAAATGATGGATATTCTAACAAAAGCCCAAATGGATGATAAAGATCGGCGTCTAATACAAAATTTATACTGGAACCAATCAGCCACAATAAGAATGAATTTTGGAGGTGACCCAACGGAAATGATCCAGATTCTACGAGGCGTTAGACAAGGTTATATACTTTCATCTATATTCAGAGGAAATATTTAGTGAAGCCTTGGAAAAATGCGAACATGGAATACTTCTAAATGGAGAACGCCTAAACAACATCCGTTATGCAGACGACACCGTTATTTTTGCAGACAGTTTGAACAGTTTACAGCAACTAATAAACAAAGTAAATGAAGTAAGTGAAAGATTTAGACTTCAAGTAAATATAACAAAAACTAAATTTATGATCATCAGCAAAAATAAAGTTAGAGACGCTCAACTACTTATCAATAATACACCAATGGACCGAGTAAAACAGTATAACTATCTTGGAGCAACAGTAAATGAACAATGGGATCACTCACAGGAAATAAAATGTAGAATAGAGAAGGCTAGGAGTGCATTCAATAAACATGGCCAAACTCTTTAAAAGCCACAATCTTAATCTGGAGATAAAAGTAAGGCTCCTACGATGTTATATCTTCTCAATATTGTATTACGGAGTTGAATCCTGGACACTAACTGAAGCAATGGAGAAAAAAACTTGAAGCCTTCGAGATGTAGCTATACAGGCGAATTCTAAGGATATCATGGACAGACAAGATAACCAACGAGACCGTATTACGAAGAGTGGGCAAAGAAAGAGAGGTGATGTATACCATTAAAAGGGAGAAAGTTGGAATATCTCGGACATATAATGAGAAACAGCACTAAATACAGATTACTGAAGGTAATCCTACAGGGTAAAGTATTCGGAAAGCGAGGAATTGGGAGAAGGAGATTATCATGGTTGAAGAACCTGAGGAAATGGTTCTCCACAACAACAACGAATCTATTTAAAGCATCAGTCAATAAAATAATTATAGCCAGAATGATTGCCAATATTCGGAACGAATAGGCACTGAAAGAAGAAGAAGCTACTACAGAACACATTTTTCCATGATAGAAGACGAAAAACACAAAATATTACTAATTTGAAGAAAAATTCGGACTCCAATAAGACTAAACGCCTTTAACAGTGGCCGGCCTTACCGAGAGTGATATAATTCTCTTCCCTGCAATACTTTCTCAGCGATCTAAGTGGATGTTTATTTGAAGCGCAATATTAAGCGGAAATGATCAGAGAAAATACCAAAGAAATACGCCTCTGTGATATATAAACAAACTTTAAAATGTGTTTATTATCAACTCCAGCGATGCAAAAGGATTGAAAATACTGTTTCGGTATTTTAATACATACAGGGTGATTTCAATATAAACGAAAGCAAATAAAAATGCTACAAACGCGTTCTATATATACAAACGCATTCTATATATATATATATATATATATATATATATATATTGGATTTGAAACTTCCGTATATATATATATATATATATATATATATATATATATATATATGTTACCGCGACTATTAGACTTTAACTATCTGTTAAATTACACTGTATAAATTTTTTTGTACAGTATTTTAAACAGTATTTTATAGTCTTCTTCTTCTTCTTCCTTCTAGTATGTAGGCTTTAAACCCCGTTTCTTCTTCAATATTATCCTCCTAAATTGTTTAAATTGTCGCACTATCTTTTTCTTTGCTTTCAATACTTTTTCGTTGATTTGGTAACTTATATCGTGCTATTCGTACTATTCTATCCTCTGCCATTCTACTGATGTGTTCGTTCCACTCCTATTTTTGTTTTGTCACCCATCCATTTATGTCTTCTATTTTGCATGCTCTTCTTATGTTTTCGCTTCTCCCCTATCCAACAGATTTCTACCTGATATTCGTCAGAGTATTTTCATCTCTGTTGTTTCCAGCAGTCGTCTCGTTTTAGATGTGTCAGTCTTGTCTCCGCCGTGTATGTTAATATAGGTCTAATTGCTGCTTTATAGATTCAACTTTTATAGTGCCTTCACCAATTGCAAACAGCTTAAGCTATTATTTATAAACCGTTTGATACCCCATAAGGACGAATTTTCGGAATAGGTACATAATTAATTCAAATTTAAACATCTTTAACGTCTGTTTTATTTTATCGAAATGACAAAGTCTTTAAATATAACTTTATAATTAATACATTTTGCTGCTCGTCTACAACTTAAAATCATTTGCAAATTATCACGGGACGATAAAAGGGGAAAAGCACAATAGAACGAGACATTGCCTGTTTATGCTAATTTCTAGATCTTTCGAACTTAATATCTTTAATGCACCATAAAATAATGTTGGTGTTGATCTTCTCTCTTCGTTTTAATACTCGTTTCGTATTCATGGAGGCTTGGCAAGAAGTTATTTCGTACTTTAGTAATTTCTGAACTTAATCGAGTAAAAGAAGGACGCCGTGTAAGCTTTATATATATATATATATTTATATATATATATATATATATATATATATATATATATATATATATATATTTATATAAAGTATAATAATATATTTCTTTTTGTTTTTTTTTTATGATTTATTAAATTAGCAATACACCTAATACTCTGACTAACCAACATTTTATATTTAACCTAATCTGCTACTTCTCTGTTCTAGGTGTTCCCAACGGCTCCCCTGAATTTAATTATTGAGGAGTTTGCTGTAAGAAGGATGCAGTTTCATATTTAGACCATTTTGGGTGGAAACATATGCCACTTAAAAAATTGGCGGATTGACTGTTATAAGAACGATGCAGATCCGATAATAAATAAAGGAATTATACGTCTTTATGGATCTGCCTCCTCACTCATTTGGTGCAAGAAGGGTGCAGCCCAGGACTTGCATCTTATTTGCACCAAATGATTGTGAATGTTCGGTGAATTTGGTGGAATGCAAAGTCATCTTCTGTTGGCGCTGGGCAGGCAGAGCTGCTGATTTGTTTTGACTTTTTAGTCACTATCATTACTACGTGGCGTGCGTTTTCATGCGGTTTAATTGTTCGTGTAAAAATTTACCTCGATCAGATAAGTGCAAAAAATGTGATGTCTTTTAATAAACGCAAAGATATCACCCTCCACGAAAATGGACGAAAAATTTTAGCAGCGGAAAAGAGGTTGCATGAAATTAAGGCCGATTTGTTTTCAAGGAGCTGAAGGAGAAAACCACATCGTGCAAGGATAGCAGTGAAGTGGAGGTTCTGACCTTTGACTTCCAATAAAACCTTTCCCTTCCAAAAATTCCTGCTGGGGAAACTTTCTACACACGCTATTTGTGGACATACAACTTCTGCGTTTAGTCTGTTAAGACAAATTAAGTATACTTATATACATATGATGAAACTACGGCTTGAAAGTCACCAAAAGAGGTACTATCGTCATCGATTGATATTATGTCTTTTGGGTTAAAATAAACAGTTTTATTAAAAAACAGTTTTTTTCAATTTTCCAATAATTACCAAATATGGAGCTGCCATCCTTTTTACCACAAACTCCTCAATTATTGTTGCACACTTCACTGTTTGAATTTTAAACTGACTATAGTCTGAGTCCTAGAACACAGCAAAGAGAATAAACATTCATACAGAGAGCAGCTATTCTAGCAGTACAGAAGCCACTCACCAAATTATAACTGGTAAGGAACTGCAAGGATCTCTTCAACAACCAGGCAAAAGACAATAAAGTAAGACAATAAATAAAGTGTACTTAATATGGGTGCCGAATCATGATGGAGTACATTAGAATTAACGAACAGATTTGTTGGCAAAACAAGGGTCGAGGAAAACCTTTGTTGGCCCAGAACCACTGTGTGGCATCAACAAATATTCTGCAAGAAACGAGAATAAGAAATAGCTGACATGGAATCATAAACAAAATGGAGAGTTACTCCCAGGTTTATGGTATCAGATTAAGAAAATAATCAAGGATATTGATAAAAAAACTCTGACAATGTGATGAACAATTATTGATGAACCTCAGTAAACGAGAGGTGAAAATTGACATTGTCGTTTAAAAAAACACCCATACCAAATAGGTAAGGTGAACGAATCACGGTGCAGAAAATACGAAATTAAAAAAGATACTGCCATAAATACCATTGTATAACTGATATGAATTTATTGGTCAACTGAGACTTAAACCACAAGAGATCCTTAAACTCATTATCATCATCTTTGGCTCGACAAACCTCAGTGGATCCTGGTCTGTTCCAAGATTCGCCGCCATTCTGTTTGGTGTTTGGCGACTTGTTGCCATCCTCTGTTTTTTAATACACCTACATAAGTCGGTCTCAACTCTATCCAACCACCTAATTTGAGGTCAGCTTCTGCTTCTTCTTCATACAGGTGTTTTTGTGGTTAGCTGCTTAGCAATCGTCTTGTCTAGTATTCGTATTATGTGTCCAGCCCATCTGAGTCGCTGTGTTTTATTGAACGTTACGACGTCTGGTCCATTGAAAAGTTAGTATATTTTGAAATTATATCTTTTAGTTCTTCTTTGGTTGTTTCTTCAACGTAATTATGTTTAAAGTACATACCATGCTCTACTTTTAAGGTTTATTCGTCTTTTAATTTCTTCGCTTGTTTTTATTCCAGCGAGTCGTCAGTTGTCACCAGAGAGCCAAGGTATGTGAAGCTGTCATCAGATTTAAAGATAGGATTTCCAAAGACTGTTTTTCGTTACTCGTTTGCTATAGGATCCAACCCGCATTCATTTGGTTTTGTCTTGGTTTAGATTAGGTTTAGAGAGGTAGCGTTTTGGCCTATTCCGCTGCGACCGTTTAACATCTATTATGGTTCGAGACTGTATCTTCCATGTAGCTATTTGCCGGTGGATTTTTTCTTCTAAGACAAAGAACCGCACATTTGCCAGACTGTCACGCTGACATAAAATGTGCTCTGCCGTTTCTTTTTCGAGGTGACAGAATCTGCACAGGTCTTCTACAGGCACTGTAGCTGAATACTTGATCTGATAATCTCCTCAGATTCAAGTGACTATTCAGCTTACAGTGCCCTGTTAGAAGACCTACTATGGCTTTGACTGTTCACCTGTCTTTGCTTATTAGGTCTGCCGTGAATTTTGTCAAATATTTTGTAATGAACTGTTTCGCCTGTCTTTGTCTTGGTGAATTCCTCCATCATTCCAGAGATTTATGAGCTACCCACTTCCTTGTAGCCGTTCTTGTTACTGACTGTGCAACGCCGCAGAAGTGTTCCGGTCCAATGAATGGCATTGATGAGCCTTGTGTGGCTATTTCATCTGCTTTTTTATTGCCCTTATGATCCTCGTGCCTCGGTATCCAGGCTACCGTAACCTTGCTAAGGTCTGCTAGTTTATTTAGGGCACATACGTATACTAGCTTAGAATTGATCTCTAAAGAATTGAGTGCCTTAAGCGCTTGTAATAAATAATGCTTTTCTTATGGTATCGTGTGGTACATTTTTGAAAATACTACTGTACACTCTTACAATGTTACTTATCTTAAATGTAATACTACTTAGTTGACGTTGTGACAATACGTGATACATTAACTTGCCATCTTGACGTTAAATTAGTTCTGATCGCTGAGATAATGATTGTTGTCGCTATTAAAGCAGGCCTTGCATATATCAGCAGTTTACTTCTTAGTGTGTCAAGTTTGTTCATGACCTACGCCAAACATATGTCGTGATTGGTAATAGTGCTGACTTACAAATTCTAATTAGAGTATATTTATGAATGTCCTCGATTCAAATTATTAAACATATTTTATATAAACAAAATGTGAAACTATGTTACACGAATATAAATTATAATATTTTAGGAATCATACTACACGCTGCCTGACTATCTGTTACGATGGAACTGAACAGAATGCCCTTTCCTGTCTTTCAATTTCTTCCACGCAGTGATGGATTGTCGTTATTTCCACCTGGAAACCAAGTCTACATCCTTAGGTAGACTTACAGGGAAATGTATCCCTGGATTTGTCCTTACTATGCTGGTCCCCACACCCTCCGATGTTTTTGAACCATCCGTGTACCAGGTAGCAGCAGCTTGTATGGGTACACCTTTATTCCAGTCTTCCCTGTCTGGTATCTGAATTGTGAACTTATTGTTAAAGCTATATCTCGTAGCTGTTGCATCGATAGGTTTCCCCATCACAATATCAGCTTTTAGCTCCTCGATTAGCTTTCTGCTGTCAGTAACATGCATCTGGCTTATATATTGCTGACTATGGATTAATCTGTGAATCACTGATCTGTTATGATAGTTGTTTTTATGTCCCCCGTAATACACAGGCATGCTAGCCTTTGTGTATTACCTATCAGCCTTTTTGTTCCCACTTGCTGCGTCTTTGTCCATCACGTCACCGAGCCGTAGGTTATTATTGGTCTAATAACCCTTGTCTTTAACCATAGAGTCATTTTGGGGTTAAGTCCCCAATTCTTACCGCACATTCTTGGACATAGTAGCTTTCTGTGTGGTTTTCAGAATGTGAGTATTACTTGTAAATCTACGATCCAAATGTACGGTACTGACCGCCCCCCCCCAAGGTCTTTTGTTTCTTTGGCAAATGACATCTCTGTTTTTACCAGCACCGGTGGTTTTAGGCCTTGTAGTGCTGTTTTCTTGGTGAAGTTGACGATTTGTGTTTTCTGAGCATTGACTGTCAGTCTCCCTTGTTTACACCTAGACTTATGTCTCCCTTGTTTGCATTCTCTCAGACACCACCTAAGCAAACCTGCCCCTATTTTCTTTATGAGAGGTCTCCATTAGAAGGTAACCGTATGGCGTCATCTCTTTTATTAAGACAATTTGGCCTTTTTTCTATTTTTAGAAATATAATGGGTTGGCTCTATTTTGCAAGACTTTTTCCAAGGATTCGGTTAGCTCCATTTGTAGGTGTGAGTATGATCGATTTGTGACTAGTTCTTCAATCCAATAGAATTATAGATACATGTCTTCTTCTTATTATGACGTCCAGATTAACGGAGGCTCTCGACCACATTTCTAAAAGTTTCTCTGTCTTTTGCAACGTGGAATAGTTCGTCTACAGTCACGTTTGTCCACTCTCGAATATTTCGCAGCGATGACTTCTCCTTTCTAGCTATTTCCTTTTTGCCATCGACTCTACCCTGCATGATGACCTGCAGAAGACTCTATGTATCATTCCTCAGTATGTGTCCAAAGTATGCAGTCTTGCGTACTTTTAATAGATACATGTACCTACATACTTGTATTTTCAAATAAAGTTTTCTACCTTTGTCAACCATTTCTATCTTTGAAAAGTTATAGAGTTTGAGAATTCTATATGTTATAATTTGCAACGCGTTATAACTTAAGCATTTTTAATGAACTTTACAATTTCACCTAAATATATTTTTTATTATTTATGAACAAATAAAATCAATATTATTTTAATTATTGATATTAATAATATTAAATAATAACAAGAATCTATTTTATTAAAATCATATTTACGTCCCATTAAGTTCATATGAAAAAGATCTTTATATGTTTGTGAATAGAGAATGGCTTTTGTTGGAATTTCATTGTTACTTCGATGTTTGCTTTTTCCTGTCCGTGCATTACACAATGGATGGCTCTCAATTAAATGAACTACACTTTATTCGGCGCCCCTGAAACTTTGAGCAATCTTTGCCGTACTCGACTTCCCCCCTTTATAAACTTAATATTTTTGTAAAAGTTAGCAGCCTTAGTAATTTGTATGATAAATCCTTGGAATTGATTAATAATAATTGGACTAAAAGCGAGGTAATATTATTCAATAAATAAAACATCAGCACAACATAGCGTGAGAAGAATTCATTTACTGCCTTAATAATAAAGATATATAAATGAATTCCGTAAATAATATAGTATAACTTATCTATTTTTTTAAATAAATTAAATAACAATATTTACAAACGATATTAGGGATCATATTATAAACTTATGCAAATACATATAGAGATAAGTTTCAGAAAAGATCACAGCAAATATAAGATCTGCTATAGGAAATGAATTTCTAAAATATAGTTTCTCAAATAGGGTCATGGAAATACTATAGGGGTTCCTAGAGTTAGCATAATGATAAAATAGAAAACCCAGAGTGTTTACACTTTTTGATTTCTAGATTAAACTAGAATTTGGATTTCCCATAAGGTATTCATAGCATAGGTGTGTGTATTCTCTTAATTAATCTGACATAATTAGAGCAACCCTCATAAGCTAGTCGCGTTTCTTTTTTCTCGCGTTGTCTTTCATCGTTGTACCTTAATGACAGACGAATTTGCTTTAAAATTATTCTTTCACCTTTTCTTAGGACGACCTACTGATTTTCTACCATGTAGTCTCTCAAAAATACTGTTACGTAAAAAAATGTATGAGTCATATTAAAAACCGTGACATAAGCCCTGACACCAAAACTAAGAACGAGATAATAATTACAAAAATACGTAGTCAAGGATGTCACAGTGCTAAACCGTTTCACAACAGGCAGCGATCACCGAATGGTGAAGGCTAAGATACAAATTAACAGCTAATTTGAAACCAGAGAGAAAATCAAAAATGTACAAAAACTAGATATAGAGAAACTTAGCCAAAACGAAGAAAAGTACAAAGAAGAAATAAAAAAAATGCATCCCAAATACAACCGACTTAATAAATAAAGAAACAAACGAAATAAATGAAATTCTCACAACTACATTGCTACAGGCCGGGAAAAGAATTGCAAAATCGACGACAAAAAAGGATAATTATATCTCAGAAGAAGTAGAAAAGAAGAAGCCTACTTGAACAGGGCAAAAGAAATACAGTAGAATATACTGAAATCAATAAAACAATTAGAAAAAACAATAAAGAGAAAAACGCAGGAAGCAAAGATTGAAAGAGTAATTAATCCAGCAGAACAAAAATATGAAATGCTTAAAACAACTACTCGGTAAAACTCAGATAATTCAGAGTCAAACAGCGAAGGAAAAACCATTAATGATATGAAACAAATAATAAAGTTGACACAAGAATACTATACGCACCTATACAGAACAAGACATAAACCATAGCAAGAAATTATTAAACAATTAAACACAAAAATAAAAAATATAAACTCTGACCTACAACCAGAAATAAGTAAAACAGAAATCAATAAAGCAATTCAAGAATTAAAAAACCATAAGTCACCTGGAAAAGATGAAATAACTGCAGAGATGCTGAAGAGAGGAGGGAAAACAACTAAAGAAAGCCTACATATCCTCATGAACAAAATATTGACCACAAAAAAAATATCCGATAGCTGGAACGATGCGGAGACACTATTAATGTTCAAAAAAGGTGACCGAAAGAACTTAGAAAACTATAGACCTATAATATTACTAAGTGTTGTATTTAAACTACTAACGAAGATCATGACAAATAGATTAACAACTAAGCTTGACAAATGCCAAGCAAGAGAACAAGCGGGATTCAGAAAGGGTTTTAGTACTAGCGACCATCTGTTAACAGTAAAAATACTTATTAAAAAGTCGAACGAGTATCAAATCCCATTATACATGTCATTCGTAGACTTCCGAAAAGCGTTTGAGAGCATAGAACATTGGGCTATCAAAAACTCACTACAGAACAGCAGAATTGATTATAGGTACACGGACCTAATAACAAACATATACAAAAATGCGAGTACCACAATAAAATTGACAAACGAACACGCTACAGAACCAATAAAATTCGAAGGAGGAATCAGGCAGGGAGACACAATATCGCCAAAATTGTTCAATTAGGCTATGGAAGACATATTTAAAAAATTAGAATGGGATACATACGGAATAAGAATAAACGGTTGCATATACTTGAACCATAAATGAAAATGAACTATAATGAAATGAACTATAAATCTTGAACCACTTGAGATATGCAGACGATATAGTCCTGATAACAGATAAGAAGGAAGAGTTACAGAAGATGGTTAAGGAACTAGACAGAAAAGCGACAGAGGTAGGTCTAGAGATGAACTATAGTAAAACCAAGACTATGACAAACCAAGAAGACCAATTAGAAATAGTAGTCAAACCGAATAAATTAGAGCAGGTGGCAGAATACATATATCTAGGACAGATAATAAAGCTGAACAGGGACAATCAAACAGAAGAAATAAAAAGAAGAACTAGACTAGCATGGGCCTCATTTGGTAAACTATTATATTCTAAAAAAATAAAAAGTTCCCTCAATATATGCGAACGAAAGTATTCAACCAGTGCATTTTACCAGTTATCACATATGGCTCACAAACATGGAATTTCACAAAGGAGAACATCGACAGGATATCCAAAACACAAAGAGCAATGGAAAGACAGATGCTGGGTATCGGTCTTAAAGACAGGAAAAGAAACTCATGGATCAGAGAAAAAACAAAGGTGAACGATGTATCAAGACAGGTTGCAAAACTTTAATGGAACTTCGCTGGTCACACTCTCCGGCAAAAAGATGAAAAATGGAATAAGCGAATTCTACACTGGAGACCATGGGAAAAGAAAAGAAAAAGAGGAAGATCACAGATGAGATGGACTGACGATCTTAAGAGAACGGCAGGAAAGGACTGGATGCATATCGCCCAAAATAGAGACCAATGGAGATTAACAGGGAAGGCCTATGCCCAAGAGTGGGCGTTTAAAGCTGATTAGATAGATAGATAGATTAAAAACCGTAAACATATTTATTACTAATATTCTGTTCATTTACGATTTTTCTAGGTATTACCTACCTGACAGCCGATAGGTTCCCCTCCGCTATAAAAACAACCATCGAGCTTTCTGGAGACGAGTCGATGTAAAAATAGCAGTTTTTTAGACCATTCGCCGCTCTGTCTACGTCGAGAATGCCATCGAACTTTCGACGATGTCCTAATGGTTTCATATAAATAACGGGGATTTTCATTGAGGAAATAAGTCAAAATGAAGCCCGCGCTCGTGTTTTAAAATGTAACGCACGTATAGATAACTTGTGTAATTAGTAGTCAAATAAATTGTTGTACAGTGATTTAATAAATTGATAATAAATTATCGTATTTTAGTAAATTAAAAAAAGAACAATAAATTAGAATTAATAAAGAGTTTACAATACTATTTTTAGTACTCTGTTATACTCATACCTTACAACATGACCTGCGTATCTAATCCAATTAATCTTTGTAAGTGGGTATATTTATTTAAAAACCCTTAAAAGGGCTACATCAAAAAATCAAACGTTTTCGGACTAAACAGTCCATCATCAGGTTTAAAATCTGCTAGGTTAAAATGCCTGAGCCACCAAAATACATGGGTAAAAACCCTTTAAATTACTTATAGTTATCAAAGATTATACATCTTTTTGTTAAAAAACTGTGATGTTCATTATTAAATTAGATATGACTTCAGGTAATATACATTGTAAAAAGTTTTGAGTTCCAGAGCCGGGGAGAAAACCTCAACGCACGGAGAACAGCTGGAAACTGAGTTTCAGCAGTACTCAGTTTCCAGCTGTTCTCCGTGCGTTGAGGTTTTCTCCCCGGCTCTGGAACTTAAAACTTTTTACAATGTATGTTACCTGAAGTCATATCTAATTTAATAATGAACATCACAGTTTTTTAACAACAAGATGTATAATCTTTGATAACTATAAGTAATTTAAAGGGTTTTTACCCATGTATTTTGGTGGCTCAGGCATTTTAACTTAGCAGATTTTAAACCTGATGATGGACTGTTTAGTCCGAAAACGTTTGTTTTTTTGATGTAGCCCTTTTAAGGGTTTTTAAATAAATATACCCACTTACAAAGATTAACCTCTTTTTTTGTGATACGTGGTATACAGCCAGCTACAGGAATTGTTTTCCTTGTGGATTTTTTTAATCCAATTAGCGTTTATATACCTTATTATATTTTCACTACTGTCTAGAGCTATTAATTCAGCATCTTTGCGTCTTCACCAATCTCCTATTATTTCGATTTTTTGAGAGCCAATTTTCTGAGAACCTTTCTTTCAAATACCAGCAGCTTATCTAGATTGTCTTTTTATTAGCGTAGATCTCAATAATGTTAAAAGAGGCTATACTACTCTATTCCTAGCAGTTATTCTTGCTGGGTATAAACGAGTACCGGCTAAACAACATCAGATATGCTGATGACACCATAGAATTTGCAGACAAACTAGATCTACAAGCCCTTATGAAAAAAATCAAGTATAACAGTAAAAAATATGGACACAATATAGAGGTAAAGAAGACAAAGCTCGTGATAATTAGCAAGAAAAAAAAACAGGTCAGCGCTACGTCAACCAAATCGCAGTAGAAAGAGTGACGCATTACAGCTGCCTTCAACCGGATGGGAGCATTCTTGAAGAGCCACAACCTTTCTTATGATATACAAGTAAGCATGTTGCGATAATACGTCTTCTGTGTCCTTTTTTAGGAAATTTATCAGTCGGATCAAATACCCAATAAATGGTGGATGATAAGCCTGATGTCTCACACAACTAAAATGTTTTTAAAGATCATCTATAAATGCATTTATCAAATACTTGATATGGATATTGAAGAAACCCAACTTGGATTTCGTAGAGGCGTACGTACCCGTGAAGCTCTCTTTGCATTCAACGTACTAATCCAGAGACGCTTGGATGTGAACCAAGATATGTACGTCTGTTTCATAGATTACAACAAGGCTTTCGATAAAGTCCGCCACGGAAAGCTAATAGACGTCGTAAAAGCAAAATAATTACAATACAATGTCCTTCGAATTATAACAAATCTATATTATAAACAGCAGGCACACAAATGCTTTAATGAACACACATCAGAAGAGTTCAAAATTAAAAGAGAAGTGCGACAGGGGTGCGTATTGTCACCACTTCCATTCAATGCATACTCTGAAGAAATTGTGAAAAGAGCTCTTGAGGGAGAAACAGCAGAAATAACGGCCAGTGGAACACCAATTAACAACGTTAGATATGCGGACGGTACTATCATAATAGCAGACAACCTCCAAGACATCCAAAAGAGAAGAATATGGATTATCAATATCAATCAAGAAAACTAAATTTATGAGAATATCAAAAACCCAAAATAATTATGAAAGCCTGACAATTAACGGTAAAACTTTAGAACAAGTTGAAAACTACAACTATCTTGGCACAATAATTCATCATCATCATCATCATCATTTTGGCTTTACAACCCTGTGTGGGTCCTAGCCTCCCTAAGAATTCTCTTCCAGTAGTCCCTATCCATCGCCTTCCTCCGCCAAGCACGTATTTCCATATTTCTCATATCTTGGTCTATGTTAGCTAGGAATCTTGTTCTGGGTCTTCCTCTTCTTCTTTGACCAATAGGTCTATCAAGGAGCGTTTTTCTAGCTGGGTCGGTTTGCTCCATCCGCATTACATGGCCTACTCACCTCAGACGTCCTATCTTAATGTGTTTTACCAATAATTCATCACACAAACGAATTACAAAGAAATCATAGCATAATCAAGTAAAGGTACTTTGTGCAAGAGAACTGAAATTAAACTTGAGATTTAGACTGGTAAGGTGTTATATTTTCTCGACTCTGCTTTACGGGATAAAAGTATGGACACTTAACGCGTCGACTGCTAAAAAGTTGAAACCATTTGAACTGTGGGTGTATGAAAGAATCCTGAAGATATCATGGACTGAGCATGTAACAAACAACTAAGCCATGAGAAGAGTCAACAAAAGAATGGAAATATTGGAAACTATCAAGACACCAAAGCTGCAATACCTAAGGCATGTTATGCGTAATGAAAGATACAACATACTTCAATTAATTATACAAGGGAAAATCCAGGGCAAGAGAAGTGTAACAATAAAACACTGAAAACTTTGTTTTCAAACTTCCACAAAATTTATTTTAAATCTTATCACTACAGCTGTTTCGGCTGATTGCCTTTCTCAAGTGATCTATTTTTGGCTTGAGTTTACAAATTTATCATGATATTTTTAAAAAACATAAAGAGGATATTCGGACAGTTTCCCCTTATAATACTCGTCTAAATTATGTTATTCCACTTCCAATTCTCTCTTCTACATTAACTAAAAAATCATTTATTTACACTGGTAATAAAGAGTTTAATCACCTACCACTCGATATAAGATCCTCAAGCAATATTTTTATATTCCGAAGAGCAATCAAGAAGTTTTTATTATCTAAATGTTACTATAGTATGGAGGAATTTTTGAGAGTTGCGCTAATTGATATATGTTTTTTAATTACGGAAATTTTATAATTAGTATTTTAATATATCTTGTACCTTGTTTGTACTATACCATGTGGTGTTTTATAAATGTATTCTCATTTTAAAAACAATAAACTTCTCTCTCTCTCTCTCTCAGATCAGAATAGCCATGATGATTGCCAACTGCGCAAACTATGCTTCGTCCCTCTTTGCAGATAATAGACCGAAAAGTAGCAAAACTAGGCAAGGCCCCTGGACCGAATGGAATTACTTCGGAAGCCATAAAACCGTTGGAAGATGATAACATCGACATGCTGGTGACAATTTTCAATGCTTTATATAACACCGGTCACATTCCAACGGATTGGCTTTATTCAACCTTTATAATGATGCCTAAATCACAAAGAGCGACAAAATGCAAAGACCACAGACTGATAAGTTTAATGAGCCTTTTGCTTAAGGTGTTTCTTCGCATCCTTCACACAAGAATGTTCAGAAAGCTGGAACATCTAAGCGGTGAGACACAATTTGGTTTCAAGAGTGGACTGGGTACATGTGAAGCAGCTTTCTGCTTGAATACGCTTGTACAAAACTTCATGGATCAACGAAAGAATATAGTCATAACATTCCTCGATTATGAAAAAGAGTTTGTCACCGTAAAACATGACGCAATAATAAAAATGTTACACAACGCTAAAATTGACGAGAAAGATATAAGTGTTATCCAGAATCTCTATTGAACAGAGACTGAACAAATCAACCAACACAGAAGAATTTGAAATTTTCAGAGGGGTGCGACAAGGGTGTATTTTGTCTCCTATGCTCTTCAATCTCTATGTGGAGAACATTTTTGTAGAGGCACTGGAAGGCTCTCAGTGTAGTGGAATAAAGGTAAACGGGTTCCCGATAAATATCATTCGTTACGCCGACGACACCGCGATAATGACAGACAACGAACATGATATGCAGTTGATGTTAAATAAAATAAACACCGTAGGAAAAATATATGGCTTGAAGATAAATGCTGGAAAAACTAAATGCATGGCAATAAGAAAAAACGCACTTTTAAGAATACAACTCAACAAGAAATAAAATGCCGTACCGAACAAGCAAGACAAGCTTTTATCAAATTTAAACCGCTACTATGTAACCGCAATCTTTCCTTCAATTTCCACTACAGGATGGTTAAATGCTATGTATGGTCCCTATTGTTATATGGCATGGAAACATGGACGTTAAGAGTACCTTCCATTAATAAGTTGGAGGCCTTCGAAGTGTGGGCGTTGCGAGGAATTTTCCGCACACCATGGACAGATGTGGTGAGAAACAAGGAAGTCTTAAGAAAGGCAAACACTGTGAGAGAACCACTCAATTTGATCAAGGTACGTAAAATTGGATACCTCGGCCATATTCTGTGAGGAAAAAAAATATCTCAACTAATCATCCAGAGAAAAATTAAAGACAAGAGAGGAGTAGGTCGCAAACAAATGTCGTGGCTACGGAACATAAATAACACTGGCGATCTTTTGCACGCCGTAAAAGACAGACGTCTGGCTTTAAGATAATTCGCCAACGCACTATAGGTTCACGGCACTATAAGAAGAAGAAGATTGCCAACCTCCGTCGCGGGGATGGCAAATAAAGAAGAAGTATTGTCTTGAATTATAGTATGTTTGTTATGGCTTAGTTGACATACCTACATTTCATGTAAGTTTTTTTTTTCTTTTCTTTACATTTTCCCTTGTGCAGAACCATGGAGTGTTCCGCCCTAGGAACGGTTTTTTTCTTAATCTTTTTTATAAGAACCATTTAGAATTTTATAACTCCTCACTTTTATTTTGTACGGTGGATTAGGTTGTTGTTTAAATAAAGGCGTACGTTTTCTGTTCGAATTTCGTCCTGTTAAAACATATTCTGTTTATTGTTCGATACATTCATAGTGCATTCGATCTAAGAATTTGGAGACTGCATCAAATTTATTTCTTTGTCTCTCTCTCTCTCTCGATTTCTCTCTCTGTGTGTGTCTGAAATTATCTCTTTCTATGTTGACGTCCTCCGTAATGGGTAAGTGGGAGCTTTTTTGCTTAGCCAATAATGAAATGTGACATATGGACTAGATCAGCGCATTTCACAATAACAAAAAATATATATTGGATGAGAATAAACTAGATATATATGTGCATAGAAGGGTAGCGGGTAGACACTCTTTACGATCCCGGTAAAGACAGGTCTGCTTCAAAATGCGCCCCTGCCCACGCGAGCTCGGCTTTTTCTCCCAATCCTCTTCCGGGAGAGAAACGGATCCTAATCCCTAAATCCTACCCACCAACCCAAACCTACCCAAATCCTTCCCTTCTCTCCTCAACCCGCACTGGACCAGTGTGAGGAGATAACGGTCCAAACCTTCAAGTCAATGTACAGGACAAAAAAGAAAAGGCCCCCAGTGCCCAGCACTTCCCAGAGTCTTGATCACGGCAGCGATCAAACAACTAACGGAAGGGGGGGTGCTAACAATCCCTGGGTAAGACGCGGCTGCCACAAGATGACAATTTGGCTATGCTCCTACAATATTCGAACACTGACGGACGACAATAGATTCCAGAAATAGAAAGTGAACTAAAGGATAAAAATGGGATATCCTTGGTATATGCGAGACCAGAAGAGAAAGTGATGAGTATATAATACTAAAAAATTTAACACATTTTATGCATAAAGGTGGCGAATACACGGGAGTGGGATTCTTGGTAAAACAAAGCCTCACACAGTGTATCGAAGAATTCAAGCCCATATCAGACAGAGTAGCATATCTCATCATCAGGATTAATAAAAGAACCACTCTGAAAGTAATCCAAGTGTACGCTCCGACCAAAAGCCACGACGATGAAGAATTAGAAATATTTTATGATGAAATAAGGACAGCTATAAAAACAAATAAAGCAAATTACGAAATACTATTAGGAGATTTTAATGCTAAATTGGGCAAAAAAGAGGTAGATTATAAACATTTAATTGGTAACTATGACTACGGGAAAAGAAACGATATAGGAGAAATGCTTCTCAATTTCATGAATGAACATAACATGTACTCAATGAACTCCTTTTTCAATAAAAAACCAAGCAGAAAATGGACATGGATGAGCCCCGATAAAAAGACAAAGAATGAAATGGATTATATCTTAACGAAGAATAGAAACCTAGTAGAAGACGTATCAGTATTAAATCAGTTTGACTTAGGAAGCGATCAGAGACTAATAAGAACAAAACTAATAATTAACAAAAAAACTAGAAAGAAAAAGAATACATGAAAAAAGATACAAATGGGCATCTGAAGAAATAAAAAATAGTGAATTTAATAAAAAGATAGCGCATGCATTAAATCAAGTTAGCATGCAGCTCCAATGATATTGATGATTTGAATAACCTAATTACCGAAACAGTGAATAAAAGTCTTCTGCAACTGAGAAAACCAAAAACAACATACAATGAATTAGACAAAGAAATATTACAACAAATAAAAAGAAGGAAGATCTTAAATAAATCTAACAAAAGGGGAACCGACGAATATAGAGAACTTAATAGGCAGATTAGAAAAGGAATCTTCTTCTTAACGTGTCCTATCAAGTCCCCTTGACGTTGGCGATTAACATGGCGAAACTGTCTCTGTCTCGAGCTATTCTAAAGAGTTGCTCAGCTTTCTTTATTCCTGTCCACTCTCTGATATTCTTCAACCAAGAGGCCTGCTTTCTACCAATTCCTCTGCGTCCTTCGATTTTACCCATCATAATAAGTTGAAGAATATTATATCGGTCTCGCCTTACAACGTGTCCAAAATAGGCCATCTTTCTACATTTGATGTTATCAAGCAGCTCGCGAGCAGCATTTGCTCTCTCAAGGACTGCCACATTTGTCAGCATAGCCGTCCATGGAATTTTTAGTATACGTCTGTGCAGCCACATTTCAAAGGCCTTCAGACAATTAATGGTGGATATTTTTAATGTCCATGCTTCGACACCGTATAAGAGGACTGACCAAATGTAGCATTTAACCATACGCTTTCGAAGTTGAAGTTTCAAGTTATCATTACAGAAGAATGACCTCATTTTTAAAAATGTCGTGCGGGCTATCTCTATTCTACATTTTATCTCTTGATCTGGAACTAGTTGTTTAGTAATATGGCAACCAAGATATTTAAAACTGGACACTCTTTGAATTATATGATCGTCAACATATAATCGTGCATCTTGATGTGCTAAACGGCTAAACACCATGTGTTTTGTGTTTGAACAGTTTATGTTTAGGCCAAACTCTCTTTCCACTGTATCAATGGCATTTAAAAGGCATTGTAATCCATTCATTTATCATTGTATTTATCAGAATTCCATTAACTTTCACGCCCCATTCCAAATTATGCAGTGCTTCTTTAAATATTCTATCTGAATATAAATTAAATAACAGTGGGGATAGTATACAACCCTGTCTGACACCTCTTTGTTATTTACATATTTCTGTTGATTTTCCGTTTATGCAAGCTGTCGCTGTTTGACGCCAGTATAACTTTTCTATGAATCGTATGTCGTGACTATCAACTCCTTTATCTTTTAATATTGTAATTAATTTGTGATGCTGTACTCGATCAAAGGCCTTTTCATAGTCAATAAATACAGCAAAGACGTCTTTCCTTTGATCTCGACATTTCTGCAGTAATACATTTAGTGCAAAGAGGGTGTCCCGAGTTCCCAGTCCATTTCTGAAGCCAAATTGTGTTTCATTCTGATCTTCTTCACATTTATCTCTGATTCTACTGTGGACGATGCGTAGAAATATTTTCAAAGTGTGGCTCATAAGGCTTATCATTCTATAATCGCTACAGTTTTTCGGACGTTGTTTTTTGGTAGTGTTGTGAATTCGGACTTTAACCAATCTTCAGGGATATCACCAGTCGAATAAACATCGTTGAAAAGTTTGACCAGTATTCCAATGTTCTCCTCATTTAGAAGCTTTAACATCTCTGTCGGTATGTTATCAGGGCCAACGGCTTTCTTGTTCTTTGCTAACTTTATAGCATGCAGTATTTCTGATTTTAGTATTTCTGGTCCTTCACCTTCAACTAAAGTCTCCGGGTCTTCGGGTCTATCATCATTATACAGTTCACTTATATAATTGCACCAGGTTGTTCGAATTTCATGTTCGTCTATTATCATCAGAAAAGGAATCAGACAACAAAAAAGAAAAGAAAACGAAAAATTAATAACAACAACTATTGAAAAAAATAATAAGAGTATGAAATGCCTCAGACCGACACTAGGACGACGTCAGATGATATCATTAATGGGAAAAGACGAAAATGAAATCACAACTAGCGGAAACATACTGACACGAATAGAAGAATTTTACACAGAACTTTACAGAACACAACAAGATGAGATGAGACCAGCACGGAAATTAATAAAAAATGTTGGATCAGAAATAATGCCAAAAGTAACAATTTCAGAGGTAATTACAGCATTGGAAAACATGAAGAGAAATAAAGCTGCAGGAGAAGATATTATTACCACAGATATAATATTAGAAGGAGGTAAGGAACTAATTGCAATTGTAACTAAGCTTGTGGACAGTTGTTTACATCAGGGCAAAGTCCCTAAGAGCTTGAACAACTCTAAAGTAATCTTATTACACAAGAAAGGTGATAGTCGAAAATTGGAAAACTACAGACCCATCAGCCTACTGCCACACCTGTTTAAAATACTCACCAAAGTCATAACTACTCGACTAACAAGAAAATTAGACGAATACCAACCATATGAACAGGCAGGTTTTAGAAAAGGCTATTCAACTTCCGATCACCTGTTAACCACAAAAATATTAATAGAAAAATGTAACGAATACAAGTTTCCAGTTTTCCTAGCATTTGTAGACTACGAAAAAGCTTTCTATACCATAGAACACACGGCCGTAATAAATGCAATGCAAAATTGTAGAATACACAGCAGATATATTAACTTAATAAAAGAAACTATGAACCAAGCTACAGCTACATACTACCTAAATGAAAATGAACACACGAACCCTGTACCATTAAACAGGGGAGTCAAACAGGGAGATACTCTATCACCCAAACTGTTCACCTTAGTTTTGGAGGACGTTTTTAAAAACCTAAATTCTAAATATAAGGGAATAAACATCAATGGCCGCTACCACAGTAATCTACGATTTGCAGATGACATAATCCTGATAGCTACTGACCTACAAGAAATGCAAACCATGCTTTTAAAACTACATACCGAATCTTCTAAAATGGGACTGAAAATTAATTTAAACAAAACAAAAGTTATGCACTCCGAAGACACCGTGACAATAATAAACGATAAAGTTATAGAAAATGTTGAAGAATATAATATATACTTAGGACAAAAAATAAT
The DNA here is from genome assembly GCA_918026665.1 of Diabrotica balteata. Lineage (NCBI taxonomy): Eukaryota > Metazoa > Arthropoda > Insecta > Coleoptera > Chrysomelidae > Diabrotica > Diabrotica balteata. Next base: position 31,717,458 of record OU898279.1, on the reverse strand, counting down.
ACTAAATGGGGAAATTCAAACTGAAGAAATAAAAAGGAGAAGAAAGTTAGCTTGGGCAGCATTCGGTAAACTGAACTATATACTCAGAAATCAACAAATTCAATTATATCTTAGATCTAAAGTTTTTGATGCATATTGCGATATTAACTTATGCGGCACAAACATGGACAATCACAAAAAAGAATATGAATATACTTAGAGTTACTCAACACGCGATGGAAAGAGCAATGCTAGGTATATCATAAGGACAAGAAAACAAACACATGGATAAGACAGAAAACCAAAGTCACCGATGTGGTGCAATAATCATTAAAGTTGAAATGGGAATACCCTGGACATGTAGCTAGGAGCAATCTAAACAAATGGCACAGATCAATTTTAATCTGGAGACCATACCAACACAAAAGACCCAGAGGTAGACCTCCTATGAGATGGACAGATGATCTGAAAAGGACTGTCGGGAAAAAATTGGCTACAAGTAGCGTACAATAAAAAACAATGGAAAGGAAGACTTGAAGAGGCTTATGTTCAGATGTGGACGTGAATGGCTAGACGAAGAAGAAGAAGAAGAAGATATGTGCATAGAAATAGAAAAAACGTGTTAAATAGTATCGACACAAATATAGTTGCAAAAAAATGAAAATAATGTTTCAGTTTTTAAAAACAAAAATTAATAAAAATTACTAATAAAACTGAGTTTTATAATATATATATTTTTATAGAAATATTCTTTTTATAGAGATAAACAGAAAAACAAAGAATTTACAGCCACAGGCGAAGGTATCTTTCTTTCATCGAATAATCGTGTCCTCAAAAAAATCGAATACATGCACACAAACCGAGATCGTCAGATGACGTGAACGTGACCAGCATTGAATAATAATAAGCAACATTAGGAAAAGTATATGGCAATTGGCTGGCAGACAGAAACGCAACCAACAATATATTATGTAAAAAGAGATATACAGTTCTGATTGTCGAGGATTTCACAACGCTCGAAACTTTCGCACGAACTGGATTAAAAATTCAGTTTCAGAATCGTTGCTTATAATTTTATTGACGATAATTTAAGATTGTTATGTAGCAACTACATGAAAAGTTCAGAGGTCGACATAATCAACGAAATGTTTTGTTTAGTTTATTTATTTTTATACATTTAGCTTTTTCTGTAAAAGTATAAAAGCAAATACTTTCTATAAAAGTATTTATACTGCAGTAAATGAACATTTTACTGGGTCGCACTGGTACTCCAGGTTGGGTGTTGGGAGTAGGGTTAACACCCCGACATCAGAGAACTACCGACACCGTAAAAAATAGCTTGTTACGAGAATTCAAGGTAAAGTTTCCGGACTGAAATCTGGACGACGACTCGGGGCGAAAAAGGACAATGATTTAGAATTATTCTCGTGGATTGTAAGATCTCTATACAGGCCAGGAGCCTTGCTGTCTCTCTTTAATAGTATAGACGTATATAAGAGCGATATAGTTGCACTTCAGGAAATAAAATGGTTGGGAAAAAATATTAGAGAAAAAGTATTGTATGATATATTATAGCTGTCATTCAACGGAACACAAATTAGAAACGGGATTCATAGTCAATAAAAGAGTAAAGCACCCTATTATAGACTTACTTCCATCCTCTCATCGAAAGATTAAGCACACTAAGAGTCAGAGGTAAATTCTTTAAATATTCAATAATAAATGCCCATGCACCAACTAAGGAAAAGCCGAATGAAGAAAAAGAACAATTTTATGAACAACAGGAAAATATCATACACCATTGTTCTAAAAATGACGTAAAGGTCTTAATAGGAGATTTTAATGCAAAGATAGGTAAGGAGAGGGAATACATGCCAACCATTGGAATTCACAGTTTACATGAAGAGTTAAACAACAACGGAACTTGACTAATACACTTAGCCTCCTCAATCAACACGGTGATTGTCAGCACATGCTTCAGGCACAAAGATATACATAAGGGAACATGGAGAAGTTCAGGTGGGAATACAGTAAACCAAATCGGCCATGTTGTGGTTGACGCAAGACACTTCAACGACGTAATAGACGTACGTGCAAGACGCGGGGCAAATATAGACTCGGACCATTATCTAATACAAGCTAATCTAAGAACTATAATGCAAAGAAAAAAAAGGAATTAAAGAGGAAAGGTTTAAAGTAGAAGCGTTGAAGAACCCTGAAATAGCTAAGAGATTCGAGGAAAAGTCTCGATAGCAAGCTGGAAGGCTGCACAGATGTTATAGTTTAAGATATTAAGGCAGTGTAGAGCCATATTGGAAGAAGTGACAACTGAATTTATCGGAAAGCAAAAACGTAAAAAATTAAGGTCAGACTGGTACGATGAGAAATGCGCTAGTCTACATCGTCGTATTTACATATTGTTGGTGATGGGAGATTTCAACGCCAAGGTTGGAAAATGAAAAGTGGACGGATGCGTGGGGGAATTTGACTTGAGAGAAAGAAATGAAAGAGGGGGCAGACTTGTCGAATTCTGCCAAAGCGAGGACATAATAATAATGACTACAAATTTTAAATTACCTAAAAGAAGACTTTATACTTGGAAATCACCTGCGGATTCAGAAGATAACATTGTTCGAAACCAGATAGATTACATTTTAATAAAATCTAGATATAAAAACGCTATAAAGTCTCTGGGAACATACCCCGGAGCTGACATAAATTTAGACCATAATCCATTAGTAGGCGGAATACAGATAAAATTAAAGAAGATCCAAAAACAAACAAATATACCACGGTTTGATGTCTCAAAGATAAAAGAAAAACCTATACGTCAGAGCTTAAAACAAGAAATAAATGATAACTTAAAGAAAATCAAACAAGACGTGATAAAAACAACATATGTTAATGACAAATGGAACATGATACAGGAAACTTTAATAAAGGCAGGAGAAATGCTACTGCAGACAAAAATAAAAGAAAACAGAGATGGATGACTTCAGAAATCTTCACAGACTTCAGAGATCTAATGGAGGAAAGAAGGAAACATAAAGGCAGGAGTAAGACAAAAATACAAGGAACTACAGAGATTGATAGGAAAGAAAATAAAAGAGGCCAAATCCTCCTGGCTTGCTAATCAATGCAGTGAAATAGAGGCATATGCTAAACAGTATGATACCTTTAATATGCATAGAAAAATAAAGAAAATGACAAATACACTGAGAAAAAAGAAAGATGCCCTTCTGAAATACGCAAATGGAAAAATCATTATAGAAATTTAAAAAATGGAAGACATACATAACAGATCTGTTTGAGGATAATCGACAAGAACCGGAAAAAATCGACAGCGAAACGGGGCCAGAGATCATAATAGAGGAAATCAAACAAGCAATACGAAACGCAAAAAATGGAAAAACTGTAGGTCCAGAAGAAATACCTGCGGAACTACGGAAATGTCTAGACGATTAAACTCTACCTGTACTTCTCGACCTATTTAATCCTCCCATACCGGTTTCACAAGTCTTTCGTTATGCAGTCTGTGCACGTTGCCTGCCCATCTTAGTCGTTGTGATTCAATTTTTTGGACAATATCGGCGTCGTTGTAGAGTGCTTTTAATTCGATATTGCTTCTGATCTTATATTGGTTTTTGGTGATGTCATGGTGAGGTCCGAAAATTTTTCTAAGTATTTTTCGTTCAAAGCGTCTGACCTTTTCTTCGTTGGCTTTGGTTATGGTCCACGTTTCGCATCCGTATGTTATTATAGGTCTGACGATGGATTTATAGATTTTGATCTTTGAACTTCTTGTGAGATTTTTTGATTTTATGAGCTTATCCAGTGCAAACAGACAGCGGTTTGCAGATTGATTCTGTCTTTTATTTCTTCAGTGACATCGTTGTCAGCTGTGATTACGTCCCCCAGATACTTAAAACGTTGTACTCTTTCGAAATTAAAGGTGTTGACCGTCACATTTTGTCCTATTCTGTCTCTTCGTGTTGTTCTATTTATACACATATATTTCGTCTTCTCTGCATTAATCTTCAGCCCTACTTCACCTGTTGCTCCTTCCATCTTGTTGAAAATGTCTTTTGTGGATAGGATGGAGTCTCCAACGAGATCTATGTCATCTAGATATGCGAGTAACAGCTTGGGACCTTGAACCGATAGCAATTCTGTTTTTATTTCGGCCGACCTCCTGGTTTTCTCTAATACAAGGTTAAAAAGTAGTGGAGATAACGCATCACTCTGCGTAAGTCCACTGTTGATTTCAAAGCTGCCAGACAGTTTATTATTTACACGTACTTTAGATATTCCAACCTTCATACAGACTTTGGTCATCCGAATGAGTTTCTTTGGCATTGAGAACTCCGCCATGGTATTCCATACTTGGCTTCTTTCTACGCTATCATATGCCTGTCGAAAGTCTATGAAAATATTGTGTATGGGTCTGGTATACTCCCATCCCTTTTCTAGAAGTTGTCTCAGCGTGAATAGTTGATCTATTGTTGATCTGTTTGCCCTCAACCCGGCTTGATATTCGCCTAGGACATTTTCAGTATAAGGGATTAGTCTACTAAGAATGATGTTTGAGAGGGTTTTATATGCCGTGTTTAAAAGTGAGATTCCTCTATAATTCACGCATTAATAGTATCTACATGCCCGGGAAAATTCATTTTACAATAAAACCATGTTCTCAATAGCTCAACATTTGGATTCTGTTAGTCCAGGATAAGACAGTTTTCTGTTAGGTAACAATTCTTTTTATATGCCTGGATTTGCTTGAAATTTTGACAATAGGTAGGAACTGCTCAAAGATCTAAATCTACCCTATGCCAATATGTGCTTTTTCTCTGGGGATGGTTACCACCCCCAACTCGGCGGAGGATAAAGTTTATAAAAAAACACGATAGTCGCTAGAATTCGTAACTGAAAGTTCACAAATTAGACGCCAAAAAAATCATGTTTTTAAACCGTTTTTCACGATTAACTCCAAAAATTTGGGTTTTATTGGTAAAACCGTTTGGATAGAAAATGAAGGTTTTAAAACAAAGAGATACGTTTTTTTTATTGTTTTCGGAAACTTAATACTAACGATATTATGGCTGTTTATTCATCGAATACAAAAATTCAAACTTATTATGTTAAATTATCGGAAAACGGTAAGTTTTTCATGGCCAACTTATAAAATTGTCTTAAAGATCTGAAAAAACCTCTGAAATAATCACTGCTAAAAATGATTTGCATGAAAATTTAGGTAAGTTATAACTAAAGTCCGCTTATATTTTTGTGACGCAGAAAGTAACAACTCCCTCCCTCCAAAAACATCCTGGTTGAATCTTTTCGTTGTTTATTTATAATGTACTTCTGGAAAGTTTGGAACTAGTTTAAAAGATTTAGTTTTATAAAAATCAGAGTTTAAATTAAAGTTATTTTTGGAATTTTTCAAAAATCTTTTTTTTCAAAATAACCCAAAAACTCAAAAAGATACAGAAAAAATGCTGCAAATAAAAAAACATCTTTTTATTGAATATTTTGTTTGTTTTTTATTTATGCAGACAAAAAATTAAATAGGATATGATTGTTTAAAGGTTGTATTGGCATGCGTTTAGCTCCATTTTCAAGCCCTTTCAGAGCGACCCTTTTTAAAATAAAGGGCTTAAAAAATTTAATATACACCTCATAGTAGTTTATTCTAAAATCTATTATTAAGTCATTAAATATCTGTCCTGAAATCAAACTGATATTGTAAAAATTGAAGTCGTGTATATCGACGAAATCTCCATACAATGAGGAGTCAGACAAGGTTGCATGTTGTCCCCCATCATTGTTCAATATTTATTCGGATTAGTTATTTAAAAAGGCATTTGAGAGATAGCCATATGAGAGAGATTAATTAGATACACGGACGTTACAGTAATTCTGTCAGAAAATATTGAAGGTCTCCAAATTCTGCTTAATCGTATTCACGAAGTAGGAGAAGAAATGGGCATTAAAATAAACTCAAACAAAACCAAATTGTTAGTCTTTAGTCGTAACCCACATCCAAATGAAAATCTTCAGTTAAATGGAGTCCAAGTTGAAAAAGTTTACCAAATTACATATTTAGGAACTGTCATAGCGGACCAACTCGATTCAGACATAGAAATAAAACGAAGAATAGCAATTACCAAAACTACTTTTATGAATATGAAGATAATTCTTTGAAATAATAATCTCAGTTGAGATTTATGTAAGAGAAAGAATGGTTAAATGTATTTGGTCTGTACTATTGTATGGAGGGGAAGTGTGGACACTAAATGTACCAAATATGAACAGAATTAAAGCATTAAAAATGTCGATTCATAGATGGATGCTGAAGATACCTTGGACAACAAGAAAAACTAATGAAGACATACTAAGGAGGGTACTACAAAGATAGAGAATGGGTAGACTGTTAAACATCAGGAAATATCTTATGTGAGACATGCGGTGAGGGGAAATCGATATAGAATACTACAACTAATCCTTAAAGGCAAAGTAAAAGGCCTCTAAAAATATGGGTCTGCAAGTAAATGAGGAGAAAACTAAGATAATGGCATCAACACCGAACAATAGAGCCAGAAAATTCGGTCACCAATTCACAGTTGATAACTCTTCCTTTGAAGTGGTGGACAAATTCACATACTTAGGCTCCCTGATTACCAAGAGAACGACATGACTGAAGAAATCAAGCAAAGAATAATCCTAGTATAATGTTTTTATTAGTCCTAATTTATTGTCTTTATTCTAATTTATTGTCTTTATTCTAATTTACTGTCTTTATTCTAATTTATTAAAACTCACGATAATGTTTTTATTTTATACTAATTTATTTTACACTTAATAATTACAAATAATTATTTGCGTTCGAACAATTTTAAACCGATATCCGCGATCTTCTTTTTGACTGACTGCTCAATGAAAATCTTCCGTTATTTATTTGAAACCAGCTGGTAAACAGAATGTTGTAGAAAATACGATGGCGTTCTCGACGTAGACACAGCGGCAATAATCTCAAAACTGGTATGTTTTTCATCGGCTCGTCCCCAGAAAGTTCGATTGTTGTTTTTTTTTTTTTTAGCGAAGGGACCCAAAGGGTGTCCGGTAGATTTTTGACCTAGAAATTACGAGAATCAATAAAAAAGAATTAGTCATAAAATATTTACAGTTCTATACGCCTATACGCCATAACATTTAAAATCGTAACACTAGCAAACAAATGCTATTTTGGATGGAGTAGACATACGAGAAGCAGAAACTTAAGCCAAAAAAACAAAAATAACCATATACAAAACTCTTATACAGCCAGTGTTGACATATGGATCGGAGACATGAACCATTTCCAAGGCAGATGAAACGCTCCTGCTTATATTTGAACGAAGGACCTTGAGAAGAATATCGGTGGTATCTATGAATATGGTGTTTGGAGAAGGAGGTGCAACTACGAGATCATAGATATAAACATATATTTAGTGGTAAAGACGTAGTATCTCTTATCAAAATAGGAAGACCAAGATGGGCAGGACATCTGGCAAGATCACAGCAGAACAACGCTCCTATAAAAATCCTTATGTTACAACCAGTGAGAAGTAGAAGTAGGGGTAGGCCAAAACTCAGATGGAGGGATAGTGTAGATGAGGATGGTAGAAAAATAGGCGCAGCAAACTGGCAACAGTTGGCAATGGATAGAACTGACTGGCGTAATAGATTTGGGAAGATCGAGGCTCTTTTATACAGCTGTAGCACCAATGATGATGATGATGAGAAGGTCGTAGAGATGTAGGAAGAAAACAGGTTTCTTCCAAAAAACGTTTATGAATGGATTCAGATATCAAATGCAGGACAATTATTCCATGTGGCAGAAGATCGAGAAGCTTTGTCAATGGTTATCGCTAACGTCGGATAATTCTGAAATGGCACGTGAAAATGACGTTATCGCTTTAGTTTTCCGCCTTAAAAAATAAATTATTCTTATATTTAAGCAATGCGTTTACTCGTAGTACTTTCTTGATGATTGTCGATTAGAATAAGATAAAACACTTCATTCGGGGCTTAAATATTGCAAATTGTAGAAGCAATTAAGTAGAGAGTGACAGTGAAATAATAACCATCATAATGACATCAGCTTCACCAGATGATTCCTGTCAAATAACAAACAATAGCTGTAAAAATTTGGAATTGAAGAAATATAATTCCACCTAGGAGAAGGAAACAACAAACATAGAGGAAAAGGTTTTATTATTTACGATTTTGTAAAAAAAAAATATCTCACAATTTAAACCTGTTAACAGTCAGATATGCATTTGACCAAGCCAAATTAATCACGTACATATAGATGCCAGGCACTTGATATCAAAACAAGCTGAACGGTCGAATATTTCTCTCTCTTCAATCCTGACCCCCCAGGGGGAGTGTAGTGGTCGACGTGATGTCGTGTATTGTCCGTCTCCAGAGATCTCTGTCTCTGGTCATTTCTTTTAATTCATGCATAGGTCTTTGGCATATTCCTGTAATTTGATCTATCCATCTTGTTGGGGATCTTCCTCGTGATCTTCGGCCTTCTACCTTTCCTTGTATTATGAGTCTTTCCATGTTTTCTGTGTTTGCTCTCATAACATGCCCAAAATATTTTAATTGTTGGAGATGGACTTTACTAGAGAGTCGTTGGCTAACTTTTAGCTCTCTTAAAATTGAATTATTTATTCTGCGGTCGGTCCAAGGAATTCGTAACATTCGTCTCCAACAGAACATTTCAGTGGCGTCTATCTTTCTTCTCTCCGATTGTCTCCGATCTTGTGAGTCCAAGATTCACATCCGTAGGTCAGTATTGGGAATATTAAGCAGTTGATCAACCTCATCTTTATCGCTCTTGAAATTTGACAGTCCTTCCATATTTTGGTCATTTTTGCTGTGGCAACTTTTGCTAGATCAGATCTACGTTTAATCTTTTCTTGTAATGACCCTGTGTTTGTGATTAATGATCCCAGATATAAGTATGAGCTCACAACCTCGAACCGGTCAATTGTGGTTACGTGTGGATGATTGTTGTGTAGTCTATCCACTATCATGATCTTTGTCTTTGATATGTTTAATTGCAGACCAAATATTTGACTTTCGTTTTCGATCAGTCGTATAAGTTCTATCAATTCTGCTTGACTATTTGCAAGAAGGGCTGTGTCATCTGCGAAACGTAGGTTGTTTAGTTTATGACCATTTATTGAGATGCCCTTTTCCCATCCTTCAAGTGCTCTTCGCATAATATACTTCCCATATATGTTGAATAATTGTGGAGATAGTATACATCCTTGTCTGACACCCCGTTCTGGATGAAATTCGTTCGAAAGTGTGTCAAGTACTTTAACTGATCCAGTAGTGTGTTCATATAGTTCGGTTATAAGCGTAATTAGATGTTGTGACTTTTGACCCTGTCGAACGCTTTACGGTAATCTATCAAACAGATGTATAGTGGGATGTTGAATTCCCTAGATTTCTCGATTATCTGTCTTATATTCAGCAGGTGTTCTCGAGTGCCTCTACCTTTGGTAAATCCAGTTTGCTCTTGTGGAATTTCTCTTTGAAGAAATGTTTTCAGTCTCTTATTGATTATATGTAGCATTATCTTGCTGGCATGGGATATAAGAGAGATAGTTCTATAATTGTCGCATTTATGGAAGCTGCCTTTTTTATGTATGGTCGTTATTGTAGATTTTGTCCAGTCTTCAGGCCATTGTTTGGAATGCCATATTTGGTTACAGAGTAGATGAAGTAACTTTACGCCGGTTTCTTCTGTGGCTTTAAGCATTTCTGCTGTTATCATATCTGGACCTGGTGCTTTGTTATATTTGAGCTTGTTGATAGCCGAATATTTAACGAAATTTATATCGGAAAAGAATGAAAACATTCAAGAGATTATTAATGAAAATGATGAAAACATTCAATAGGAATTTTCGGGGAGGATTTTCATCTGATAAGTTTAAAGAAAATAGAGGTCTTAGACAAGGAGATCCGTTATCCACGGTGCTTTTTAATGTATATTGGAAACAATAATCAGAAATAGCTGAGTTACAACGACTGAATCCATCTTCAATCTTCAAAAATGAACATCAATGTCTGGCCTTTGCGGATAATTTATTGAAAACATTTTGACCTAGAAATGAACCAGGTATAGTCAAAGTACACGATACTCGGAAATACAGAGCAAAAATAAGAGTCAATTTACTTTCATATTTAATGAATCAAGGGAATATAATTTCCATTTCTTCCATTTTACTTATACAATACTGAGAACTGAATTACTTTACGGAATAGACGAAGGCATCCTTCTAAATGGTGAAAGAGTAAACAATATTAGATATGCCGACGACACCATGGTGATAGCAGATAGTTTAGAGGGACTTCAGAGGCTAATGGACAGAATAAACGAGTACAGTCAACAGTACGGACTAAACATTAATACCCACAAAACGAAACAAATGATTATCAGCAAGGAGAATATAAATGGGGCTCATATATACATTAATGGGACGCAGATAGAGCGAGTAAAACAGTATTGTTACCTGGGAACTATTATTAACGAACAGTGGAGCAATTTACAGGAAATAAAGTGCCGCATAGGAAAGGCAAGAACGGTCTTTAACAAAATGAGCGCCATCTTCAAAAGTCACAACATATCCCTTGATACAAAAATGAGACATTTGAGATGCTATGTTTTCTCTGTGTTGTTGTACGGGGCGGAGGCATGGACGCTTACAGACGCCACTATTAAAAAACTTGAAGCATTTGAGATGTGGCTTTATAGAAGAATGCTGAGAATATCATGGACAGCAAGGATCACGAACAAGGAAGTTCTAGGAAAAATGAAGAAGGAACCAGAGATTGTGTTTACGATCAAACGCATAAAATTGCAATATCTTGGACACGTTATGAGAAATCAGCACCGTTACTCCCTGCTACAGTCTATATTGCAAGGTAAAGTCAAAGGTAAGCGAGGACCCGGTAGAAGGAGAATATCATGGCTGCGGAATTTAAGAACATGGTTTAAGAAAACCTCAACGGAGCTTTTTCGAGCCGCAGCGAGCAAGGTTATGATTGCCAATATGATTTCCAACATCCGAAACGGATAGGAACTAGAAGAAGAAGAGAACTGAATGCTAGATTGGCAAAGAAAAGTAAAGAGATGGGATGCCTAAGACCACTGATAAAATTCAAATATGTATCGAGGAAAACGGTTAAAGGTATACAAAACAATAATAAGGCTCACAGTGACGTATGGTAGTGAAATAAGGACAATAAAAAAAGCAAATGCTGATAAATTGTTAAGATGGAAAGGAAAATGTTTAGAGCTATATATGGAGGCAAAAACATGGTGGAAGGTTGGGTGCCAGGAACAATCAGGGAACTAAATGCACTGTATAACGAACCAACTATAAGTCGCTTCATAAAATCACAGTATCAAGTATCAGAAGTAGATAATTATAAAAGATGCTCGATGTGATGAACATTGGTCTTTATGCATAAATTTGTCCTTTTGCTTAGAAAATGACTAATTCTTGCAAAAATGCCAAATTTATTTCTAAATGCCAGAGTTGTGCACGATTTTGTATCGGAAGGGAATAAACAAATATTTTTATGTATCATCAAACACAATAATCGCAAGGATTAAAATCCGGTGACCTTGCTGACCAAGAAACAGGACCGTCTCTTCAAACCCAGTGGTCTTTGTAGTTATTATCAAGAATGTCTCGCACATTCCTGCTAAAGAGGGCCGGACAGCCATCATGTAAAAACCAAAAGTTTTGCCGGATATTTAAAGGCATATCTAATGCATCAGGTAAAACATTTTGCAGGAAAGTAAGTAATCAGTAGCATTTAAACGAGCAGGCAATTCCACAGGCCCAAGTAGATAATCGTTATCTACTCCTATCCAGACGTTTATGCTAAACCTAACCTGATGCTGAAATTCTTGAACAACGTGGGTATTGTTATCAATATATGAATTATAGTGTGCATTATGCACATTAAAAATTTCATTAATTGTGACTGTAGCGTTCTCGAAAACAAAATGTACCTGAAAAAAGTAACCACTTTGATTTTTCTAATTTTGTAACCATCTAGCGAATTCTTCACGAGCAAAAACATCTTCTTGTAACAGTACTTTTACCTTTGTAGAAGATTTTTACTTGAGTTGTGGAATACATAGCAGATAGTCTTCGAACGCCAATTTCTAGATTTTCCTGCTGCTCTTACATAATCATGTCGTCCTTTTTCCTTATTTTTGTGACAACTGAACCTGTTTCTCTTAATCGTTAATAAAGAGCTGTGAATATTGAGTAAGTGGGATCACGATTGGGAATTTTTTAGTGTTTCTACGTTGTGCTGCTCGAACGTTACACCTCATTTCGTCATAAACTAAAGCATATCAGCGTATTCCTCATTAGTTAAAATTATTTTTGATGAGTTGAAATTATTATATTTGAATGACACAAAGTAAAAATTAAAAGATAAACTTTGCAAACCGACAACAATTTGACAATGAAAAACGTAGGTTATACTTCTGTTGACAGGTCAAAGCTAACTATTGTAAAAACATATTAATTTAACTTTCATGACTAAAAATAGAAAACTTTCAAATCGATTTTTCTGGAATGGTGTATCCTATCGACTTAGAAGAGAAGTACCTTTTAATACTAGAATATCTGAAATTGCAATAATCTAGTATCACGAATGTTTGAAAGATAAAGACAAAAAAGTTATACGTTAAAATAACCGTTGACCTACCCAAATCGGACGCCTATGATCGGTACTAGAAATTAGCAATTTATGAAATCAATTCAGCACTGGAGGATAAAATAATCGTACCAGTTCTCGTTCTTCTAAATACATGCGTTTTGGAGTTATTAAACAAACTAATTAATAGGCGTTATCTTCAAAGAGCTTTAGCTCACTTAGGAAGCATTATCGGACTGGGTAAATTGGGTTAAATTGTCTTAAAATTATTTAAGGAATCTCCGGTCTTCGTGGACAATTGGTATTCTGTTTTCTTTTATTACTTTTTGGATTAGTTTTAATAGTCGTTTGGTCAGATCTGGTCCTCCTTAATTTGGGAGGTCAATTAATAAAGTGCAGGAGAAATCATAAGGATACAACAAACCAGCATATCTATGTTTCGTGGACCTTAAGAAGGAATTTGACATTGTCAAATTAAAATACTTTATCTAATTATTGTATGCAAGATAGATACCTCTATGAGTAATCACAACGATCGAAAATATCTACCAAAATAAAAGTAGAAGAAGTGACTGACTCAATTGAAGGAGACAATGGAAGAAGACAAAGAGATATTCTGTGTCCTCTCTTGTTCAACCTGATCATGGATAAAATAATAAAAAAAGTAATAGCTTACAAAGGGTATCAAATGGGAGAAAAACAACTTAAAATAATCTGCTATGCAGACTAAGCAATACTACTCTTTCCAAGTAAAGATGATTTAAAATGTATGCTGCACCATACAACCATACAACCGCTAGAAAATTTCTTTATTTCTTTCTCCCTTTTCTTTTACCCTATCAGGGTGGCGGATTTTTTTCTTGGTTAGCTTCTTTTTCTTTTTCCGATGTTCTTTGCTTCATAAACTTTTCTTGTTATTCTATTGGATTGCCATTCTCCTAATAGTCTCGTTGCTTAATCTATCCCATTTTGTCTTTCCAACTATTCTTCTTAGATGTCTCATCTCCATTGCGTTTATCCCGCTCTTATGTTTTTCCAGAATTGTCCAGTTTTCACTTGCATAGAGCACAGTCGGTATCACTATTGTGTTATATATTTTTATTCTTGTCTCTCGTGTAAGTTCTCTTTTTCCCATTATTGGGGCTAACGCATAGTATAACTTGTTTGATTTCTTTGCTCTACTTGTTATTTCCCAGTCTATTTTTCCGTCATTAGTTATTATACTTCCCAGGTATTCGTAAGTTGTTACTCTTTCCAATTCTGAGTTTTTACATTTTATCTTTATTTGATTATCTTCCTGATCTCCTTTACCACTAATTATCATTATCGTACTTTTTTCCTCGTTTATCTCCATTTTTAGTTCTTTTATTTGTTCTAACCATATATCCATTAGTTTCTGCATTTTATTCTCGGAATCTGCTATTGGTACTATGTCGTCCGCATACATTAAGGAATCTATTGTTACCGGTTGTAATCTGTGGTAACCTATTATTGTCTGTAGTTGATTGGTTCTGACTCTAGTGTTTCTTATCAATTCATTCATTACTATTATGAATAGCAAAGGGCTGAGACTATCTCCTTGTTTAATACCTCTCTTTCAATTAAATGCTTCCGATCTTTCCCCTGTTATTTGTACCCTTCCTTTTATCTCTTTGTAAGTACTTTCTATAATTTTTATCAATGCATTAGGTACATTTATTTTTCTCAAGCATTTCCCTATAATATGTCTTTCTATCGTGTCAAATGCTGCTCTTAGGTCTATGAATGCTAATACTAGTTTTTCCCCCGTATCTATGCTTCTTTCTATTAGGTTTCTAATGATATATATATATATATATATATATATATATATATATATATATATATATATATATTTGTTGTCATTTGTCTGTGTTACCGGTTTAAATGCCGTTTGTTCTTCTCCCAATACCATTTCTACTTCTTGTCTCAGTCTCTTCTCTATTATTTTCGTATATATTTTAAAGCATACCGATGACAGACATATTATTCTATAGTTGTCGCAGTTTACATGTTCTCCTTTTTTGTATATTGGCACGATGATATTATTCTGCCAGTCTTTAGGGATTGTTTGTGTTCCCCACGCCTTTTATATATTTTCCATAGCAAGTTTATTCCTTTTTCTCCCATGTATTTTACCATTTCCGGTTCAATTTCATCATCTCCACCTGCCATGCCTATTTTTATATTTCTTTCCATACTCTAGCTACTTGTTTTGGACTTATTTGTATTTGGTTTGAAGTATCTCTTACTGCGTTTATTTCCTTTCGTCCTCCTTACCTTATCTGTTGTATTGTCGTCCAAAAGTTTCTATTATTTGTTATATATTCTTCCTGAAGTTCTTCTCCAAATTCTTTCCATGTTTTTGCTTTTGCTTGTGTGACTGTCTTTTTTACCAATCATCTCTGCCTATAGTATTTTTCTTTATCTTCTTCTAATCCCGTTTCGATGTATTTTTTCCATGCTATTTTCTTTTTTTTATTATTTCTGTCTTCACTTCTTTATTTCACCATCTTGTCCTTTTCAATTGTTTATTATATTTTTTTATTCCACGCACTTCAGTTGCTGTTGTCTTTAATACTTCACTGTAAGTATTCCATCTTTCTTCCATTCTCCACGTTTCTTTTCAGCACTCTATTTGTCTCAGTCTTTTGTTAGTTTCCTCCTTGTACAATTCTCGCACACTTTCTATCTTTAGTTTGTTTACATTTACTTTCTTATACTCTTTTCTTTCCACTTCCTCCAGTTTTTCAACCTCCAGTTTTGCAGTGACCATTCTGTGTTGTGTAGACAGTTCCGGTTCCTTTTCCGTTACGATGTTCTTTATATTTTCTTCTAGGATTCTCGTATAGACTATACAGTCGATTAAGCTTTTTGCATTTCTCTCTTCAGTCACAATTGTATATTTGTCGTTAATGGTTTGTTCACTGAATGTGTTTCCTATTAGCAGGTCATTGGTTTGGCAGAATTCCAGCATTTTAATTCCATTTTTGTTTAATGTGTCTTTCCCATATTGTCCAATGCATCCTAATCCCCTGTTAATGTCCTTACCTACTCTTGAATTCCAATCACCTAAGATTATTATTATTTTTTCTCTTAATTTGTCTAAGCGTTTTGGAGTTCGTTGTAGAATTCTATCATTATCTCTTCGCCATTTCCTTCTGTTGGTCCGTAAATTCCAAATTTCAACATATCGACCTGCATATTGAAGACGAACGTATTGAAAGAGTACACCGATTTAAATATCTGGGATATACAGTAAATGACAAGTGGGACCCAGAAGTAGAGATTAAGATCCGAATTGAAATAGCAAGATCCAAATTCATCAAAATGAGAAAGCTCTTAAGCAACCGCAACCTAAGCATAAACCTCCGATGGCGCGCCACGAAATGCTACGTACTCTCTACGCTACTTTACGGCGTAGAAGGGTGGACGTTAACAGCAGCAACTATAAAGAAGTTAGCGGCTCTAGAAATGTGGCTGTATCGACGCATACTGAGAATACCTTGGACAGACAGAGTGACCAACACAGAGGTATTAAGACGAATGGGTAAAGAGGTGGAATTGTTAACAACTGTTAAAAGGAGGAAAGCGTCATACCTGGGCCATGTGTTCCGTAATGATAAGTACAGTCTGCTACAGCTTATCGTGGAAGGCAAGATTGAAAGTAGAAGAGGTTTGGGCAGAAAGAAGAAATCCTGGCTGAGAAACTTGAGAGAATGGTTTCAAATACCAGAAGCTGCGAACATAATTCATGCGGCACAAAACAGAGAATCCTATCGTATGATGGTCGCCAACCTTCGGTAGAAGACGGCACATAAAGAAGAAGAGGTCCGTATATTTGTATTATTCCTATCTTGTCTTTCAGTTCTATTTGGGCTGTGATTATTCTAGATGATACTGCTTCGTAGTTTGTTATTCTTGATTCTATTATTTTATTCACTATTATACCGACTCCTTCTTTTGCTCTGTGATCCTGTGGTACTCCGGAATAATATAGACTATATTTGTCATTGATATTGACGTGTCCTTTCCCTATATTTTTTGTCTCGCTTATCCCATTATTTGTACTTTTATTTTTTCCATTTCTTTATTTCTTTTGTAACTTCTATTTCCTTGCCGGTCAGAGATGTTACATTCCATGTCACTATTCCTATCGCTAGAAAATTTAAAATTTTAATATCCCCCCCCCCCCCCCCAAAAAAAGAGAAAATGCATGGTTAAAACAGCAAATTTTCTAGGATGTAAATTAGAACTTCAAGTTCAGATAAAATAACAAGTGATTATGTTTAATATCTAGACATCACACTATCTAGCTACGAAAATCCCGAAACGAAAGTGGAAGATTAAGTGAATTGAGCAAACAGAGCCGCCAGCTGCCTGAATGAAACGATATGGAGAAGACAAAAAGAATTTTAAAGACAAGAAATACCCATCTGTGTTACATAAACAAACTAAAAATGTCTATATTATCAATCTCAGCGACGCAAAATATACATACGAAGGGAAATCGGGCAAATTAAAGCTGAATGGAATCATGAAACTTAATTAAATCTTAAAAAACTTAAAAAGTGGAAATGTAAATGTAGATTAAACTTTGATAAGGTTGATTTACTGGTTACAAAAGTTTACTCGTAGTTAGAAATGGCAGAGATGAAAACTCTTAGAAAAATTGATTGTAAGACACTATGGGGCAGAGCTAGAAGTACAGATATACGACATAGATGCAAGGTGGAGAACGTCAAAAACTTTGTAAGAAATAGAAGAGTAGAATGAAACGATCATATAAGCCGAATTACAACAAATACAATAGTAAAGACGGAAAGAGAAGGTTCCCCAATAGGAAGACAATCAGTAGGAAGACCACGAAAACGATGGAATGACAACTTTTTGCAGGCACATTGAAAGACAGACATCTCTACATAAAAAGAAGTACATATGTATAAATTGTTAATTTTCTTAAATGCTATTTCTATGTATTTTAAATTTCTCATTAAAAGTAAATTGTTGCTTTCCTGTCTTATTATTTTAGCACTTCTTTTTCAATTTAAAACAAAATTTTCCAATTTAAAATCCATTATATCAGTTCACAGAATCGTTGTAATTAATAGATATTATCCCGACGAGTTCTCAACAAACAGCCAATAAAAAACCCACATCTCATTCAAACCCAGTAAAATGGCCAAATAAAACTGTCGCCTAGTCGTCTTTCGCATCGTTGGCATCTCCCTATCTCTCATTATCATTCACTTCCTCCCACATCTTGTTCTCCCTTGATTTCTTTCTGACGAGCATTCCTTTGTTTTCGGATAATGTAAAGGCCAGACCGAATTCTCGGAATCGACAGAAACCGGAGACTATGTACTGTACGAGGATCGTGTAAAAAACTGCTTTATATTTACAGTTCGAACATGAATAATAACATCAATAACAGTAAATGCCAAAACGTTGATTCTATGTCATTCAATTGGATTTTATATTTTTTTTAATATTAAAAAGTTTTACTTAATAATTTAATTTATTATTATTTATAATGTCAGTAAAAAATAAAGGACTGCTAATTGACAAGATTAAATTTATGATTTATTGAATAATTAGATAAACAGTTTAATAACCTTCCTGCACTAGTAGGCCCACTATACCAACTTGTTAGCAATATTTCATTATAGTGTATTTTGATTAAAACATCTGAAAAGGAAACTTGGTTATCATGTTCTGTTTAACATTGTGAATAATTTATGTTTACCGTAGTACTTAAAGGGCCCTATTCACATGCGTATCTGTCCAGAGGATATGTCCGGCGGACAGATCCGTTGTTAGCTATATACAGGCAGATGAGTCTACAGACAAATTCGTTGGCGCTACACATTCATGGACAAATCTCTCAGTTCTACTGGTTTCTGCGTTGTGTGTTTATATGTTTTCCACTGCGCTATGAATAATAAAAAGGAACTAGCAATATTTGGAGGATATATAGTTTTATTTGATGATAGAAAAAAGAAAAAACTGTGATCAAAACAATGGTTATTAGAACGAAGAAAGTACTCATATATGAATTTAATTAGAGAACTCGAAACAAGAGTTTTTCTTCTGGGGACATTGACTGTAATGTTAGTGATTTTCTAAATAGACTTGTATCTATTTTTAATAAAGCATTTCCTCTATTAAACATCAGGCCAAAACATAACAAACCTTGGATTACCAAAGGCATTCGCATATCTGCGAAAAATATGCGTTCTCTGCTATATATTAAAAAATTTAATGACAGTATCCCCATCTCTGATTATATCAACAACTACAGAAAATGCTATATAAAACTACTCAAAGTAGCCAAAAAATCCTACTTTCATAATCACTTAACAAGCTCCAAAAATATTTCAAAAGAAACTTGGTCAATAATAAACGATTTTCGAAATAAAACCAGTACAGCGGATCAAACCTAACCCCGAAAATCTAAATGATTACTTTGTTAATGTGAGTAAAAATATAACCTCAACTATTTCGCCACAACAAGATCCAGTTTCCTATCTCTAATTCAAAAAACATTGCTGATACCTTCTTTTTAAGACCAGTTGATAAGACGGAACTCATTTCAACAATTCGTAGTATAAAAAGCACATCGTCCTGTAGTATAGATGGATTATCTATTAAAATTTTCTCAAATCTACTGGTCATGGTCTCGCTAGTAAATGATTTCCTTGAAAAAGGTACATTCCCTAACTGCCTAAAAACTGCCATCGTCATTCCTCTTCATAAAGGTGGAGAAAAATCTGATGCCTGCAACTATAAATAGACCTATTGCCTTGTTACCAGCACTATCAAAAATTATTGAAAGACTTATAAAAGCTCGACTTATGCCCTTTCTCCTTAAATATAATATTTTATCGCAAAATCAGTTCGGCTTTTTGTCTAATAAATGCACTAGTGATGCCATATTTTCTGTGTTACATGATGTATATCTATCACTAAACAGTAACCTCTCCTCCGCCACCGTTTTCTGCGACTATTCCTTTGACTGTGTAAATTACGACATTCTATTAAAAAAATTAACTTTCTACGGAATTCGGGGTGTGTCTTTGAACTGGTTCAAAACTTACTTGATAGATAGTAAACAATTGGTTAGAATAAATGACACCGACTCTAGGTGTAAAGATATTGAGTGTGGAGTACCGCAAGGTTCAGTATTAGGTCCGATTCTTTTTTTACTTTTCATTAATGACATCACCTACTTGAAAATTAAAGGGAAAATTTTTCTATTTGCTGATGATACCAGTATTACTTGGAGCAGCTCTGATATTTCACCGCTTCATTCAATTATAACCGCTGATTTACTTATAAACAAGGCTTGGTCAGACTCCAACTTACTTAGCTTTAACGTGGATAAGACTGTAGCATTATCTTATAAAGGAGTCATGCAACCCTGGCTTTTGAATGAGAGCCAAATCAATATCGTAAATTCCGTGAAATTTCTAGGTATTCTCATTGACAGTGATCTCAAATGGTCCTTGCATACTGACTCCTTAAGGAAGAAACTAGCCTCAGCTTGCTTTGCATATTTCTCATTGTTTGAGTCCCATCTTTGATATGGGCTTCCATTTTGGGGTTCTAGTACAGCGGCCCAATTTGATACTATTTTTAAGTTGCAAAAAAGAGCAATCCGTTATCTATTTGGTCTCAAACAAACAACTCATTGCAAGACCTACTTCAAAAATCACGGAATTTTGACGCTTCCCTCTTTATTTATTTTGGAAACGATTTGTTTGATTCGAAAGCATCTAAACATTTTTCCCGATAGACCTGACCATGGCTACTCCATTAGAAATTCGGATTGTAACGTTTATTTGCCGATCCCGTCCACTCAGCTAGTAAAGAATTATATTCTATATCGTGCAAAGAAACTTTATAATCACCTTCCAAGAGAAATTAAATCCGCAACATCCTTCATTAAGTTTCGTAAGGTGACAAAAATCTATCTCTCAGAAAGACCATATTATTCAGTTGACGAGTTTCTTAATGTATAACAAAGAAACAAAATTAGTATTGTTTATAATTACATTTGGGTGTCTCAAGCAGTGGCTACAATTTGTCTCATTTGTTGTTGTCTGTACAAATTATGTAGGTTATACAATAATTTTACTAATTTAAAATTGTGTTATTCTGTTTTTTACTATATTTGTTTTTGTTTTATACTTTTTGTACTATTTGACTGATTTATTTTTTAGCTTTGTCCATAAAATTGTTCAATATTTTCAGTGACAATAAAGCATATTTCTATTCTATTCTATTCTATTCTATTCTAAGAGAACCGCTTGATTTACACAAGTTTCTGCGAATGGATAATGAAGCATTTGAAACATTATTAGGGTATATTGACCCTAGAATCGAAAGAAAGAACACACACATGAGAGAATCGGTAAGTAGCATAGAGCAATTAATCGCCACGCTGCGATACTTAGCAACTGGTCGAAGTGTGAAGATTTAAAGTTCAGTTGTGCAATCTCCCCACAGCTTCTTGGACAAATAACCTGAAACTTGTTGGGAAATATTTATGCCATTAAAAGACGAATACTTGAAGGTTTGTAAATGCTTTATTCTCTAAAGTAGAGATATAAGCTATTATTTACTAAATTAAAAGACTTACCTACGTAAAAGCTTTATTGTGTACCTAACTACAATAATTTAAATGCTTAGTTAGTACTAGGAGTATTATTTTTTATAATTACAAACTCAGAAAGGTTAAACGTAGTATCCTCCATTATTGTATTACTTGTTGATGTACTTTGAGAGTTAGAGAGAGGAACACGTTGTGGCTGATTAGCTGCTGATAAGTGTGGTGTAGTTGATGTGGATTGCTCTAAGAAAGAATTTGGCTGAAAAACTGATGTGATCGGTTGTGTTGCAAACTGATTGCCATAATAATTCATGCTATATTATGATTTTGCCTGTAATCATAGGTGTCTTGAACAGCAGGGATTGCATAAGCAGGCACTGGCAATACATAAGTTGGTAAGTGAAAGGCACAGTTGTCCGTAAGCCTTCCTAATTTTCCATGAAACAAAACGTCGGAGATGATTTTCTGTGCAAAATTTCGTTGTCGTATGTCCATGGATTCGGGATCCAGTGCTACATTTTTCCAAACGGATCATATGGAGATGCAGGTGTTTGTGAATCTGCAAGAGCAATATTAGCTGCTTCTAAAAACTTTGCTTTTTTTTAGCTAAACTAGTATTTTTGTTTGTGAACCTGCTCTTCTTTTCACTACTTAGTGAACGGCAACTACTTAAGTAAGTTGTTGGCTCGCTTAATGATTGTGATGGTTCATCCTGAAAAAAAATATATATTATTATATATACTACTCTTGTTATACATTTTGCACTACAGTTTCCATCAAGCACAAATGATTGGTTGGAAATAGCAGACGGATTTAAAACTTCATGCGACTTTAAACATTGCTTGGAGCAATGGATGGCAAGCATGTTGCGATTAAAAAACCGCCTAATAGTGGGTTTTTTTACGAGCGACTTTGCGACAATCTTGAAAACCATGCTATAAATATACCGCCTCCTAATAATCTCGCCAAATCACCAATCAAACTTCCATACATTTTTATTGGAGACAATGCCTTTAGCATCACAGAAAATATGATGAAACCCTATTCATTAACTGGTATTAGTCACGATGAACAAATTTTTAAGTATCGCCTATGTCGAACAAAGTGAGTGGTTGAAAATATGTTTTGGTATATTGGCTTCTCGGTTCAGAGTATTACTGAGCACAATTTCATTTAATAATGTCGAAAAAGTTGATAAAGTAGTAATGGAATGTTGTGTTCTACATAATTTTTTAAGAAGGAAGAGCTCTACGTACATACACAGTCGTTCTATTGATCTCGACGACAGTAATCGTAATCAGAGCGTTCGAGATGGTGACTAGCGTGAAAAACTTCGTCAATTACATTACAAGGTTTACAAAACAGATGGACCTATTCTAATGATATTGCCAAAAATGTCAGAAAAGCATTTACCCAGTACTATAGTAATGAAGAACGAATATCATTTCAAGAAAACATGATCAACGGAAATTAATAATTTAATCGAAAAAGCATATTTATCTTTTTTAAATTCTCTGTGTCTCTTTCCTTGATACAACGGATCAAAAATAAAGAATAATAAATATATGACTTACCAATATTTTACTTTGACTATCCCTTCCGATTGCTGGGATTCCATTGAAGATGTTCCAGGGCGAACCTCTTCTTGATCTTGTGTAAATAACAGTAAGTCAAAATACCACAAGGTGGTTCATAAACACTGTCCGTAGATCACCCAGTTCTCTTACTCTTTCTCATTTCACGTCGAAATCCAGCACACAAGGAATCTATTTTATTTCTTACATACTTTACATCTGCATCTGTAAAGATTTCTTTACTTTTTATATTTCACAAGCATGGCTTCAACTTATATAACAAAATAAATGCGTATATGTCCGGCTCGCTGTCCCTGCTCGTCATCTTGAACCACGGACGGCGATCAAGACACATACGGCGTACGCATGGATATACACATGCGGATCTGTCCGCCGGAGATATCCACCGGACAAACACGCATGTGAATAGGGCCCTATTAACATGCAGATCTGTCCGGCGGATATGTCCGATGACCAGATCCTCCGGACAGATCCGCATGTGTGTATCCATGCATACGCCGTATATGTCTTGTTCGACGTCTTTGGTTCAAAACGACGAACACGTGCAGCGAACTAGAGAGATATACGCACGCGTGAATACTTTCGAGGATTTGCTCGCTGGACCTGTTGAATTTGTATCAATTTTTTATTCTAACCACGTACTAAATGTGTATTTATATTTCATTAAAATGGCATTGGCGGATAATAAAGTAGTTTGGGAAAGTTCTTTTTGTCGTATAAGTTAATGCGTGTCGAATGTAACAAAGTAAAGAATATTTTAACAGGCAATTGCGAAAAAACACATAATGAAGAATTATTTTTGAATATGAAGTCTTAAATTTCGTTATTCCGCAACTTTATTGATTCTGTCTGCCATTTGTTCAAATTTACTCCGGGTACAGTCTTCTTCATATCCTTTAAGAAATTCTAGAACCGATTTTTGGCTATTTGTGCTGGACTAACGGGTCCATCATGCTTAGTTTTACTTATATCAGATGTACCTCTAAATAGTCTTCCTAGTTGAGGTTTGCGGGATGCTATTTTAATACATCTAAATCATCAAAAATTTAAAATATTTAATTTGACAACCAAATTAAAATGATTGTAAATGATTTGTTAAAATGAAAAATTTTGCTAGAGGTTACGTTTGGTTTCCAAATTTAGAAAAAGAAATTAGAAAGTCATGCTACCATGGTCGTGGCCGAAAGATCTATGGGAAAGAATGCATCTACCATTATTTTGCATTATTTTGAGCTAAAACGAAAATATTATTTAGTCCTTGTAGATGCATTTTCAAAATGGTTGGAAGTTTTCGAAATGTCAATTATAAATTCTATGTGCACAATTAAAGTACTTAGAAATGTGTTTTCCGGTAACACTAACAAAATTATCAATGGTGTTGGCTTCTGGGTTTCAAAATCTCTTTTTCCTTATATACTGGGATATCAAGCTATCAGTGATCGTATAATTTCCTTAAAACTAAATGGATCTCCCTCTATTGTACATTTGATCCAGGTCTATGCGCCTACCTCAACTGCTGATGATGATAGAACTGAATCTTTTTTCAACGAGCTGGAATCATATCTGCAAAATATCCCAAATAAAGAAATCGCTATCATCATGGGTGATTTAAACTGAAAAATCGGTGTTACTATGGCTGACGAACATATACGAAATATTGTGGGTAGATATGGAATAGGTGAACGCAATTCAAGAGGAGACCGCCTTATCCAGTTCTGCGTTGACAATGACTTGACAATAATGAACTCTATGTATAGGTACCACCCCAGAAGATTGTACACTTGGATCTCACCTAATGGACGACACCGAAATCAGATCGATTACATAATGATTAAACATTGCTGGAAAACATCTATTAGCCAATGTAAAAGACGACCTAGCGCTGAATGCGGCTCTGACCACCAACTTCTTGTTGCAACGCTAAAGCAAAAATTCAAGGAATGTGCTAGGATCCGAAACAAGAGGATATCAAAAATAAAAGATACACAACAATTTAAAATCCAATGTAATGAAAGATTCGAAAATATTTTACCAACTATCGTCACTCATGATTCCGAAAAGATTTGGTTATCTTTTAAAAATACCTTGATACAGACCTTGACTGACTGCGAGGCACAGTCTAATGCCGTCTCAACCGGACCAAAAAAAGTGTG
This sequence comes from Diabrotica balteata, assembly GCA_918026665.1. Lineage (NCBI taxonomy): Eukaryota > Metazoa > Arthropoda > Insecta > Coleoptera > Chrysomelidae > Diabrotica > Diabrotica balteata. The sequence continues at coordinate 31,692,361 of OU898279.1, read as the reverse complement.
GATGTCTGCAGATACTTTTGACCTCGTTGAAGAACGTAGAAAACTTAAAATTGCTGGAATCGAGAACCCTCTCAGGAATTCCCAATACCGACAGCTATCTAGAGCTATTCAGGCTGCTTGTAGACGAGACAAAAACAAGCATATAGAGAAAATCTGCAGAGAAATTCAACTACACGACGACACAAATAACACCAAAGAACTCTTTGATAAAGTCAGACAACTCACACGTAAATTCAAGCAGAAATCTTGGTCTATCAAAGATGATGAAGGTAATGTACAGACGGATTTGGACAAGGTTATTGATGTTTGGAGGGCGTATTGTAAGTCTTTATACGCCAATACGGACCAGATGCCAGCGGACGCCCCGTTTGTACCTGACTGCCAGACCTCCACTTTCCATTCTCCTTCAACAGAGACACACCACACTAGTTTTGAGTCTGAACCTGACATACTTTTTTCCGAGGTGGAATTCGCTTTAAAAAGACTTAAGTTAAACAAAGCAGCAGGATATGATCTCATTACTGCAGACGTCTTGAAGCATCTTCCGGAATGTGGAGTGAAAATATTACATCGATTGTGCAATGAAATATGGCACACAGGCGTCTGGCCTGAGGATTGGAGAAAGACCATAATCATACCTCTTCATAAGAAAGGTTCAACAAATAATTGTAACAACTACAGGCTATTAGCTCTAATATCACACGCCAGTAAGGTGATCCTCTACATACTGCAACGGCGTCTAGAAAACTTCATAAGTTGGCAAATAGCACCTGAGCAGGCTGGATTTGTAAAGGGCAGAGGTACTAGAGAACAAATCCTTAATGTACGAAACATCATAGAAAAAGCCAGAGAATACCAGATCCCGATATTTATATGTTTCGTCGATTATACAAAGGCCTTTGATAATGTTAGATGGGACAAACTATGGAACATATTGACGACAATGGGTGTACCTAAACACTTGACTCACCTTATTAGCAAACTGTATCAAGATAACCTGGCATATATTCGAATGGACGGATATCTGTCTGACAAATGCACTTTGGAGAAGGGAGTACGCCAAGGATGCGTTTTATCTCCCTTATTATTTAACATCTATTCGGAGTTCATAATGCGCAGAGTTTTGGATGGTTGGGAGGGAGGAGTAAACCTAGGTGGTGTTAAGATATCTAACTTGCGTTTCGCAGACGACACTACACTTCTAGCCTCTACTCCAGAAGAAATTACTAGATTATTAAAAAAACTCGAGGTAGAAAGTGCTAAATTTGGACTCATGGTTAACTACAACAAAACCAAAATCATGGTTATTGATCGCCAACAACAGTTTCCTGAAACCCAAACTATTGCGGGATGCGAGGTAGTCTCATCTATGATATATCTTGGAGCTCTAGTTAACAACACAGGCAGTTGTGAATCCGAAATTAGAAGACGCATTCAACTAGCAAGAGCAGCAATGAGTGAACTAAACGGGGTCTGGCGTGATCGTCACATTACTATGACAAACAAAAAGAGACTCGTTTCAACTCTGGTCTTTTCCATATTTTACTATGCATGCGAGACATGGACAGTCAAAGAATCAGATCGACGACGTATAGACGCCTTTGAAATGTGGACATGGAGACGCCTGCTTCGAATTCCATGGACGGCTCGCCGTACAAATATCTCGGTTCTGGATGAAATTAAACCGGATCAACGTCTCTCCAGTACCGTTTACTCTAGAATTTTAAAGTTCTTTGGCCATATCCATCGAAGTGATCACAAAATGGAGCGGTTGGTGGTCCAAGGAAGGCCTCAGACTCAACGCCAACGCGGAAGATCTCCACAGCGATGGGCGGACATTACTAAAAAGCTTCTCAATAAACAGTATACTGAGGCAATACATATAACTGATGACCGCGACCAGTGGAGAAATATTATCAATCAAACTGTCCGAGCTGCTGAAGCCCAATTATGAACCACAACACATCTACTAAGATGTTAATGACTGTGATGATGAGAAATGTGTTCGCTAGATTCGGCCTGGCATTAACGTTTTTTTAATCCATTTTCTCTATTCGGATTGCCGAATATAGTCCTCTCCTAATTCTCGCCATTCATCCCTGTTGTTTGTAAGACGTTTCCACATAGGCCCTGCAGTTCTTTTATTGCCGTCGCTCCATGGCATTTGCGGTCTTCCTCGTGGTCTTTTGGTTTCAGATGGCCGCCAATTCCCGATTTTCTTTATTCCATCGACCATCTATAAGACGTGCTTTATGTCCAGCCCATATCCATTTCAGTTTAGCTGCCTGTTCGACAGCATCTTTTACTTTTGTTAAATTACGAATGTCTTCATTGGTTTTATGGTCTTTGAGTGAGATACCCAGCATCTGTCGTTCCATAGCTCTTTGAGTTTTGCTGATCTTCTCCATGTTTATTTTAGTGAATGTCCAGGTTTGAGCTCCATATATAAGCACAGGTAGGATACAGGAATTGAACACTTTGGTTCGCAGTCTTTGAGGTATATTTTTATTTTTAAGTATGTATGAGAGTCTTCCGAACACTGCCCATCCCATTTTTACACGTCTGCTGCCATTAACGTCAGTTTCTGATAATGGTAGATTTTTAATTTCTGAAGAATTCGAGATTTTTTGGCAACAAACAACATTAAACATTTAAGTAGTCCTCCGTACTCTCCCTCCTTCAACGGGGCTGCAGAAAACTCTTTCAAAACTGTTAAAATGCGATTAAAAAAGCTTTTGAATTTTATAACACTTTAGACACTCATTTCGTATTAGTTAGATTTTGGTTTGACTAACGTAATGCACCGCATATTTCTTTTGATATTATCCCAGCGACACTTATGTTCAGTAGATAGTTAAAAAATAGATTTTTAACATCAGAAGACACAATCACAAATAAAGACATATACTTTTGAAATACGCAAAAGAATCGAAAACGTACAGAATAAGCAAGTAAAATATAAAAGTGGTAAAAATAATGTTAATTTTAAAATAGGAAAACAGTTTTAGACAAAAATTATAGAAATGTTAATCATCCTTGTTATACTAAGGGAAAATTCTAAGAATTTTATACGCTTATAGGTAAGTTCAATGAAAAGCTGCTGAAAAACACACTTTCCAAAAAAACAGAACCTATGACCAATAAGAACTAAAACAGCATTTTATTCTTAAAATCATATTCCCATTATATATTAAAATTAGGACAAGAAAATTGAAAGAACTTTAAATGAAGATTCGTATTTTATGATCCAAATTATTACAAAAAAAATAACGTAAATGAAAAAGAAAACGAAATTTATTTTTCGTGTGTAATTATCCACATAAACCATAAGGTTATTAGCGGAAAACTTTCTTTTACAATTTTTAATTTTCAAACAAACTTTTGATTGATCCCTGTAAATGGCTATGTTCGTGTTTATTTACAGACTGATTGCTGTAGCGGGGTCACAAAGGCGCGAGGGGCTCGATATGTAGGAGCTCTCCGGCTTTTAGTTGAGTCTCGAGCTCGTGTGCCGGGAAGTGGAGAAGGGCGAAGAGGGAAAGCCAGACGTCCATTACGGATTCTTTATGACCTCCCCCCGATACGAAACGAACCGTCACTCAAGCGGACAGGAGAGCCCATTTGGTCGAACAGGCCCGAAATACACTTTCTTTGTTTGTTGTTATTTTATACCGACATATCATATATCCACAGACGTTTACAGTTGTTATTTGTATTGGATTTACCTGGCTGTAGGCCAAAAACTGCACAAATAACAAGTGTGTCTTGCCAGATAACGTTGGTTCAATAAACAAAAATATGTGTTTTGTAACACCAGAAGTAATAAATTTATATCCGTTTCTAAAATCACTATTATAAAAGTAGAGGAAAGGGGCCTTATTTTGGATAGCTTTTTGTTTTTGGTTATAGATTTTGAAAAACTGTATATTTTGACGTGTTATCACTCAAGGAGTAAGTTCATACATGGTAAATCGAACAAATATAAACAATTAGGATGTTTGTTAGGAAGGGCCGCATAATTTTTTTTTTTAATTTGCAAATTGTACGTATTAAAAATTGATTCCCAAATTTAGGACACTCTGGTGCCTTAATTACAGATAGTAATTTAACTAGAAATAAAAAATGCAAACATTAGGAACATATCAGTCGCCTAGATTCAAAACACGACAAGTCCAGGTAAATGATATTTGAGATAATGAAGAAAAACTTCACTAAATTCAAACTAAAATCTATATCCTATTAAATTAAGCTGCGACTTTTTGAGAAAATTGAGGTTTTTGATAATAATACATAAAAAACACTTTGAAAAAATCTAGGGCCCCCCAGAAACAGGTGATTGTATGATATATTTTGGACATGTCGGGGTTTGCTGATGAATTTAATATTTTAAAAGAAAAGAAAATCGAAATCTATTAGAAAAATAAGTTTAATTACTCAACAACGCAAGATAACATTTTTCCACTACTTTATATTGCAAAGCTAACTCTTTCTGCTTCGCAATTATCTTCCTCTTCGTTTGCTTCACTGCCTTGTCCCTCCTCTATAGCTTCGTGGAATACTTCTTTGAAAAAGACCAGTTCATCTCTATCTTGCCATCCCTTCCCGTAGTGTTTCTCCAATAGCTTAGTAATACTTTTTTTCTTATCTTCTGTAATTGCTATCCCAGCCTTCAGTGTTCTTGGACTAATTTGCGAGACCTTTTTCCCTCTTTTGCATAAGCTTTTGGGTACGCATAAGTCAGTTTTGTAAAATGCCTTACCCCTTATAAGTGGTACTGTTTGTCCTCTTGTAATGATTACTCTCTTTGGCGGTTGGAACTTAAAATGCCAATAGCCTGGTTGTTTTATTACTTTTTGAGTTTCAGCCTTCCAGTCCTTAATTGCAACACCAGTTCCAGCTCTGCAAACAGTGGCACACTTTTTGATTAACTTTACATATTCATCAGGATGAATAATTACCGTGTATTTTTTATAAATTCTTTCAATTTGTCTAAACACACGATCAGGGGGAATATAAGAATGCCACACAACGGGAAACACTATCTTAATTTCCTTTATTTGTCTTGGAGCTCCAAACTGAAGCCAATAGGCCAGCATGGTGATGACCATGAAATTTTTATTCTGTGCCCCACACCCATCGCAAATAAGCCGAAGAACACTTACATTATCCACAAAATTAAAATTTAAAAGCAAGTGGTGCAAGAACGACGATATTTCGTTTGAACTTCTATGGTGGTCCAACTCCGTCCAAACATATGACGTAACATTTTCTGGAGTTAATGTACTTTTTGAAGATCCACGCACTAAAGTTAGGTTATAAAAATTAAGTTGCATACTGAAATAAGCCGACTGATCCGGAAGTTTTGGTAGCGCCAAATTCTTCTGACAATCAAATGAAAATGTGACTATGTCGTTTTTTTCTTCTTGAAGAAGTCTATAGAAACTCTTTCTTACGTTGTGGAGACGTTGTTGTGCTTCCAGACCAGTTTTTGTTGCTTCGTCAGTCTCGCCTTTTACGCTGAATTTGTACTGTAAACAAGTTGAACACATATCTATCTTCGGAGTTCCAAAGCCAACGTTAAAATTTTTGTTAAAATAATCTCTAAAGAAATATTCTTTGATTTTAAAGTCTTCGTTTTGGGCCATTTTGTCGTTGTATATTCTCCATAATTTTGAGATACTTAATTGAGCAGGCAAATAAATTCTGTTGTATTTTTTTGGAACGGCAATAATGAGATTCCGCACATTTTAGGGACTCGATGAAGTTTTTTATAAATTGTTTTTTACCTTCGTTTTTTTGTCAAATTTGATCGCCGGCCTTTCTTTCGGTAGGAATAAGTGAATGCTTCTTGTAGTTTTTCATAATGTTTAAAATTCTATCTTTTTTAATTCCCGGAATACCTTGGAAAGCTGTTCGACATACAGGAACAGTTAGGCTGTCACTTCTCTTCAATTTGTTGGATTAAATACAAGATTTTGGTTTATTTTTGTTGGCTGTTCGTTTCCTTTGTCTTACCGGGATATGTGAGACAATGTGGCGTAAAATGAACATATCTTGTCCCCTTTTATCCTTATTTTGATAAAAAGCTGAATGACACTCTCTTACATCGTTCATGGACAGATGAGATGTACATTGAAATGGTTGATATGGCTTTCCGTTATGGCCGCAAGTGAGATACACAGGTAATGTTTTGGCAGCATACCTAAAAATAATTATTTCATCACAAATAATGTACTAATTTATTGTAATATTATAGGTTATACCTTGCACGTTTTGCCTTTTCTCTTCTTGTTTCGACCTTCGCTCTTTTTCGAGCCTTTGTCACATCACACTGTTTTACATTTAGAAACTGTCCAACAGTATTTAAAGTTGCCAATGAATCCATTATTTTAGCAATTTATTACACACACTGCAAACATCTTACTTAAAAGCATAAACTAAGCTGATCTGCTTGGCTAACACGTTGTCAATCGAAATCAGGTGGCGAGTAAAATACTACGCGTCTATTGGCGGATTGGAAGTGTTGGCTTTTGCATTTAAAACGAGAATGACCTGTCGGTATTTGCATCTAAGGTACATTTTTGGGAGCCTATAATTATCGGATATGTCGGGATTTGCTTGGTAAATGTATTATGGACTTGTAGGTTTATGTATTTCAAATTCTTATATCTAATAAAAAAGGTTTTGAAAAAATTGTGACTTGTCGGGTTTTGAATCTAGGTGACTGATATACATACTTCATTTATTTCTTCTTCTTCTCGTGGCACCGTCTCCTTTTGAAGGTTGGCGATGCAATTGGCAATTGTAGTTTTGGAAACTGCTGCGCGAAAGATTTCTGTGGATGAACTATCTCCTCAGGTCTTTCAGCCACCAGTTCTGGAGTCTTCCTACTGATCCTACTGATCTTTTGTCCTGTACTTTTCGTTCAAGTATAACTTAAAGTAATTCATATCTTTCGCCTCTCAACACATGACCCAAGTATTACATTTTCCTCTCTTTGATTATTCTTAGTAATTCTTTTTGTTTACATATGCGACGAAGTACTTCAACATACGTAACTCTTTGTACCCATGGAATTCTCAACATTCGTCTGTATATATACATCTCAAAGGCATCTATTCTTTTTTCTATTTCAGAGTCCATTGTCTAACGTTCACAGCCAGACAGTAAGACAGAAAAAACGTAACATCTGCCCTCCTACTGCCCTTCTAAGTAAAAAAGGGCGTATCTCAATTTTTTTGAAAATAAGGTTTTGGTGGCATGGTATTGCAATTACCGATGACTAAATGTACTTTAATTCGCAGATAAATATGGAAGCATGCATGATTTGGTATTGAGTTACAACAGTAGAATAATTGTGACTGCGTTATATATATATATGACACGGCAGATAGGGATAGGCAAATGCTAAATTGAACAACTAACCGAAATCAGGGGCCTTTCCTCTATATTCATATGGGGCTTAGGATATTCGAATACTTCACCAAGTCAAGATGTAATATCAAAAAGATTACCCAAAATGGAATGGGAAATAAAAACATTATTTCAAAAATATATTGTCATATAGTTACCGGATCTATGGACGAATAGACTCACAAATGAATTGAACATCGCGACATACAATACAGTAACATTACCTTACCATTAACAAAAGTTTAACAAAATGTATCTCTCTCTTTACTCTGTATATTGCTGTTAGTTAAACAAATAAGTTTAACTCCATCAAAGTAGTTTCTAGGCTGATGTGGTAATGCCGAGAAGAACTCAAAAAACTGAAGGAGCTAAACAATGGCAGAGTGATATTGCACGGCATCAAAAGAGTTGCTAAAGGAGGATCAGATACGGGCTGGACCCGAACGCAGCAAAACTACTAGTGAGAAAATATACCCGGACAAGCACACGGCTAAATGTATAATGGTTATTAGTACTGAACTACTGCGGAAAGCAGGCAGAAATCTATTTAAAATCGGAACAATACGCCAATCAAGAGTCATCTGCATACAATTGGGCTGGTTTATGCATACCAGCTGCAGACTGTGATCTGACCAGAACTTGAACTGATTGTTAACCAGTATATAGTAGGCGGAAAGTATTTTTAGTAAACATCCACTAATGCTGTACAAGTTGAAGACCAGAAATCTAAAATAAGTATCATAAATAAATACAACCAGGGCTTGTTGTGACTATCTAAAACCGGAGTTCCCAACCAGGGGGGCATAGAGAGATGTCAAGGGGGGCGGAAGACGTTTGCGATTTTAGAAAGAAAAAAAAAATCAAATAACATTTACAAATAATATTACAATGTAATGTTTAATTTACACGGATAAAATTAATGAAATTAAATATGTCAACAACCGTTTCAAAACCCGACACCAACGTCGTCAATCGCAGTTTATATTTTCGACAAGCCACTACATGAACTCCGCTCGCAACCCTTCCGCACCGATTCCGCATAACGTTCATTAGGAATTAGGATTAGATCATAGGTAGATAGAAAATAGTTTAGTACCTACCGGACGTGCATGAGCATCTGTGACATTCATTCACACAAATTTAAGAAAAATTTGACGTTTCGGTATCAATTTGTTGCTGAGAAATTAGTTTGAGTGTGTATAATTATTGTGTTTCACTATTAAAAGGTAAGTTTGTGTATTTACAAACTACAGTTTACAAACTACAGCCATTTTTATTTAATTTACTAAATTATTGATTGAGCTAAGATGCGTTCGTAGATCGATCATTGGATCTTTTTTAACACATTACAATCAAACCTACGTGGCGAATTAATTTTGAAACGTTAAATACATTACGTTATTAAGATAAATGGGCATTTATAAATAGTAATTACATGTAGGTATTTTGCTTGTTTATTTATTACTGTTTTATTGTTATAGGTTGCAAAATGGCAGCGAAAAAAAGAAAGTTTTCCGAAGATTATATTAAGTTTGGATTTACCTTCATAGAAAAAGACGAGTTACAGTTACCTCAGTGTGTGATATGTATGAAAGTTTTAAGTAATGAGAGCATGAGGCCCAATCGCCTTGAAAGACATTTGAAGGTACAACATCCTACTCTGGTTTTGAAGACACAAGAGTTTTTTTCTTCTAAAGCAGAATCGCTAAAGCGGATGAGATTGGATAAATCGGGAAGTTATTACAAAGGTGTATCGCAGCATCTCAAAGCTTCATTTAAAATAGCTTTTATGATAGCAAAGCAAAAGAAACCTCATACTAATTACTATTAAACTGGGAATAAGCCACAATTAAAGATAAAAATACGTTTATTGACGTTTCAATTTCCACTTCGAAAATCGTTCTCAAAATAAAAACAGTGTTTGTATTTTGAGAACGATTTCCGAAGTGGAAATTGAAACGTCAATAAACGTATTTTTATCTTTAATTGTGGCCTATTCCCAGTTTAATAGTAATTAATTTACAATGCCACAAGAAAATAGCTTCAGAACAAAATCTCATACTATTGGTGAAGAATTAATAAAACCGTGTGTCCTAAAAGCCACGCAGATAATTTTAGGAGAAGATGCAGAGCAAAAAATGAAATATATTTCTCTTTCGGATAATACAGTCAAGTGTAGAATAGATGACATTGCAGCAGACATAAAGTCACAAATAATCAACAAAGTAAAATTATCGCCATTTTTTGCAATTAGTTGCGATGAATCCACCGACATCGTTAATTGTGCACAGTTAATAGTGTATGTTCGTTACATCGGCGCAGATATCATTGAAGAAGAGATTTTGTACTCCCAATCTTTGACAGCAGGTACTACTTCTGAGAATATATTTAATTCAATATCAAATTTTGTTGAAAAACATGACTTGGATTGGAGTAAACTCATTGGACTTTGCACAGATGGCGCACCTGCAATGATAGGTGTACGATCGGGCTTAGCTAAAAAGCTCAAAAAAAAAAATCCCGCAATGGTTAGTACACATTGTGTTATTCATCGGCAAGCTTTGGCTTCCAAAACATTACCACAGAAATTACGCCAGACTTTGGACTCGGCTATAAAGATTGTAAACTACATTAAGAGCAGCGCTTTGAACAGTCGTTTATTTACTTTACTTTGCGGGATCTCGATTCTGATCACAAAGTTCTTCTGTTCCATACAGAAGTACGCTGGCTATCCAAAGGCAACATATTGGCTCGCCTTTATGAATTGAAAGAAGAAGTAATTCTTTTTCTCGAGTTCAAAGAAAAACACGATTTCTTCACAATGTTCAAAGATGACACATTTCAATGGAGGTTGGCTTATTTGGCTAACATATTCGATGCCTTGAATGAACTAAACGAACTAAACTTAAAACTTCAGGGCAGTAGCGGCACTATAATAAGCAATTATGATTATATTCAGGGGTTCATATCAAAGCTTCAACTTTGGAATCAAAAATCTCTTCTGAAAATGTTATGTCTTTTTCTCGGCTGTTCGAAGCAATTAAAAATAATATACTTGACTCAAATTTGAAAGCTGACCTAAAAACTCATTTGCAAGCGCTGAAAGACCAATTTCGCCGATACTATCGAGACATCAATTCAGAGTCACCAATATGGCGTATGACAAGAAATCCATTTGTTGTTGATGTGTTCCAATTACCAGAAGAAATTCAGGAAGAATTTCTAGATATGATGGCTGACTCGTTCATGAAAGATGACTTCCATCTCTTGACATTGGAGAAATTTTGGATTAAAAGATTGCATGTTAATTCGAAGGTTGCCTCTCTTGCTTTACGAATACTAGTTCCTTTTTCTTCAACTTACTTATGTGAGACAGGCTTTTCTGCTCTAGTTTTAATTAAAACTAAACAGCGAAATCGTCTTGATGTCGATAGCGACCTGATGATAGCTCTGGCAAAAACAGATCCTAGAATCAACCAAATAGTACAGAATATGCAATCTCAAGTGTCTCATTAATATTTACTTTGTTAAATTTATTTTTTTTAATAAAAAACATGTACTAGTTTAATTAAACTTTTAAAATTTGTTTATTAGAATTAAAATAAAATTTTAAGTATATAATGTGCGTTTTTTGTTGTATTTTAAGAAAATTTAATTCATAGTCCGGGAGCCCCAACAAAGAAAAGGTTGCGAAACCCTGATCTAAAAGGTCTTAAATAAAAAATGCAAGAAAACTTTAAGAGAAAAATAATGGAAATTTTGTGATTATAATGATCAGCTTATTGGTAAAATGTAATCATAGAAATCATCTAAGTGTTATCATCTAAAAAAAAAAATAGAGAAAATACATATACACTCAGAACTAAACGATATTTTAAATGGAGTTTTATGTTTTATGACTCCAATAAAGTATTTCTAAACACATGTTGGCTAAGTTCCAATATAAACTGTATTATTTTTGTTTTTAGTACTTTTAGGATTTACTGCGCTCTTTTAATTTCTGACTACTAGATAAATTTCTCTGTATACTGTAAAATTTAGATCGGTTGCTTATTTTTAAACATTTTTAGTATGAAATGCAATATTTATAATGTTTTAAATAAGATTTAGAAATGTTTTATTTTTGGGAAATTTCGATTACTGTTTATATAAAACGTTGTTTATGGAAATATGAAACTAAATTACGAAAATTTTATTAACCGTTATCCTTCAATGAATAGAGACATCTAAAGGATATTTCTTATACAAGTTGCGTTTATAATATTTACCTTACTTCTCATTCGTTGACACCTTGATCTTATTATTTTTTTTATATATATATTTTGCTACAACCACTTAGGGTTATTACCTATTCGAAAAAAGTTCAACATTGAGAAACTACAAAATAACGAGACGAAAGTAGAATTCGCACGACAGCTGAGATCCAAAATCGACGAAAGACAGGACAAAAATTGGGAAACGATTAGCAAAGCCCTTGTGGAAACAAGTGAAAACGTGCTGGGCCTAAAGAAAGACGTAAAGAAAGAGTGGATTACGAGAGAAACGTGGAACAAAATAGAACGTCGCAAACACATTAATCTAGAATTACTAAATTCCAAGACAGCAGCAGAGAAGAACCGGCTTAGAGAAAGTTATAGAGAAGCGAATAAAGCTGTGCAGAAGGCAGCAAAGAAAGACAAAAGAAAGTGGGCAGAAAATCTTGCCGAAGAAGCTCGAGTCGCCGATGAACATCAAAACATGAGACAATTATATATTATCACTAAACAACTAGCCAATAAAAGATATACTACCCACCAACCAATTGTAAAAAGTGCTACAGGTGAAGATATTACAACGCCACAGGAACAAGTCAAAAGATGACATGAATATTTTAGCGAATCTCTAAGTGCAGTTCCAACACCCCCAGAAGACGCAGAAAACCTAATACCCAATATCCAACTGAGAATTAACACCAACGAACCAACAACGCAAGAAATAGAAATTGGCCATAGAAAAACTGAAAGCACACAAAGCAGCCGGCCCTGACAATATTCCACCAGAGTTGTTAAAAGCTTGCCCAGATACAGTGGCAGAGCTAATCCAACCACTCTTGAAAAGGGCTTGGAGAGAGGAAAAGTTCCCCAAAGAATGGAACACGGGATTAATAATAAAGATACCAAAAAAGGGTGACAGAAGATATTGCGAAAACTGGAGAGGAATCACACTTCTGAATACTATAAATAAATTAACAGCAATAATTATAAACAACCGACTAACAAACAGTGTAGAACCAATGTTTAGGAAGGAACAAACCGGTTTCAGACCAAACAGATCATGCGTGGACCAAATTAACACACTAAGAATAATTGTAGAACAGTCACAGGAATTCAACTCTCCTCTCTTTGTGTGCTTTGTGGACTTCAAGAGAGCTTTTGACACGCTCATACATACGGCCATATGGAAAGCACTGCAGGAAATAGGAATACCAGAAAAAATAGTAAATCTCATCAAAGAACTCTACAGTGACACAGAAAGCAAAATCCTACACAACGCATAACATCTGACCCAATAGCTATGCTAAACGGAGTAAAGCAGGGCTGTGTTTTATCCCCCATACTATTTAACATTGTACTGGACTCCGTACTAACAAAGGTAAACTCTAATAGAGGAATTTACTGGGGATTAACAAACAGACTGGAAGACCTAGATTACGCTGATGATATATGCCTCCTAGCACATACAAAACAGGACATGCAACTCCAAGTAAACAAAGTACAAGAAGAATCAAAGAAGGTTGGTCTAGAAATAAACATCAACAAAACCAAAGAAATGCGATTTGGTACCAGAAACAACCAACCTATTATGATCAACGACCAGAAAATTGAGAGAGTAGCGGAATTTGTATATCTGGGCAGCATAATTGACTGTAATGGGGGTACAGAGCGTGATGTACATGAAAGAATAAATAAGGCTCGCAACGCCTACAACATGCTTAACAACATATGGAAATCCAGGATTTACCCAACTAAAACGAAATTAAAAATCTTCAACATAAATGTAAAAGCTGTATTACTGTATGGCTGTGAAACGTGGAAGATATCAGCACCCATAGTACACCAATTACAAGTTTTCATCAATAGAGCGTTACGAAAAATCCTTCGTATATTTTGGCCTAACCGAATCTCCAATGAAAATTTATGGAACCAAAGCAACCAAGAAAATGTCATAAAGTAAATAAGGCGAAGAAAATGGAGATGGCTGGGCCACACACTCCGTAGACCGCCAAATGACATTGCCAGGACAGCGCTGGATTGGAATCCCCAAGGCCGACGGAAAGTAGGCAGACCTAAGGGAACTTGGAGAAGGACAGTACTGGACGAAGGGAGAAAAATGGGAAAATCCTGGCTTGAAATCAAATCACTAGCCAGAAATAGAGTTCGCTGGAGACACTTTGTGGAAGCCCTATGTTCCTCTTAGGAATCTTGGACTATATATATATATATATATATATATATATATATATATATATAATATTATAATATATATATATATACTTAGGGTTATTAGCATAAGAAAAATACAAAAAGTGATAAAGACATACATAGGCATATACAAAATATCCATTACATAATAATGTATACAATAGATAATATTTTAATTATTGATGTATTGTATTAAATTTTATTAAAAAAGTTTATAGATTTCAAGAATTCTATCAAGTCAGCCTACGTATTTAAATTTTCCTAGAAGTTCTTTTAATGTTTTTGGAATGTGGTGATATGGTCTGTCAACTGAGTTTATTGGACTGTCAATCAAAATGTGGTTCACTGTTACTTTACATTCACAAACAAAACACACTGGTTCCTCTTCTCTCTTCAACAAGTACTCATGTGTTGTAGAAGTATATCCTAATCTGAGACGTGTTATTACGACTTGATGTTGTCGCTTTGAAGGCCAGAAGTGTCACAAAAGGACGGAAGATTTTATATCTATCAATTTAGTGGTGCTTCTATTCCATTGGTTTTGCCAAACATCGTGCAAATTTGATTTTAAGTAAGGTTTTAAATCTAAATGCACCGTTAAATTTTCCACTGATACGGTCGTATTGGTTACTGCGAACCTAGCTAGACTATCTGCCTTTTTGTTACCATCTATTCCAACGTGTCACGGTACCCAGGAACTCTACTGTCAAATTGTTTTGGTATATATGGTATAAAATTAACTCAATCTGCTGTAATGTTGGATGAGAGGGATATATCTGAAATTGATCCCATACAACTAAGTGAATCAGATATTATAAGAGATTTGGTAAGTTTTTGTCTAGAATGAATATTAGGGCCTTATTGATGGCAAATAGGTCTGCTGTAAAAATACTTGTCTTAGGAGACAATTTATATATGAAATGTTCATGTGATATCACAAAGCATGCTTCTACTCCATTGATGGTCTTAGATGCGTCCGTGTATATAAAATGGTAATTTTTGTACTGTGTGAGAACATGTAGAAAGTGAGTTTTAAAAAAATTGGGTATCCCGGTATTTTTGTTATATGCTGTCAGTTTAAGGTTACAAAGCGGAGGAGGAACAACCCAAAGAAAATATAAATTTATTTCACAGGTAGGATAAATGGGAGGTAGTTCAATATTAAAATCTAATAAGTATCTATTAGCTCGTTCATAGAAAGGTACAAGACCCCTATTATTTTTTTGATAGACCTCCTGGAACTTATTAGCAACAGCATGATGAAGAGAGTTAAGTATTTTCTTCTTAGGTTTAGGGGTCCACAGGACTTTTTTTTCGGAGTGAGGTGGAAAGATTCGTAAAATCGACTAGGGAAGATTTCCCTAGTACTGTTAAGGGTCCACAGGACTGGTGCAATATGTTCCTAGAGCAAGTCTAACGGTTGAACTCTGAAGAATATCCTAAGTTTTGAGCAATGCTTGATTTGCGGTGTTATACACAACACATTTGTAGTCCAGTTTTGATCTAATTAAAGCTCTATATAAATTTATTAGAGTTGGAAAATCTGCTCCCCAATTTTTTATAGAATAGAATAGAATAGAATAGAATAGAATAGAATAGAATAGAATAGAATAGAATAGAATAGAATAGAATAGAATAGAATAGAATAGAATAGAATAGAATAGAATAGAATAGAATAGAATAGAATAGAATAGAATAGAATAGAATAGAATAGAATATAGAATAGAATAGAATAGAATTAGAATAGAATAGAATAGAATAGAATAGAAATAGAATAGAATAGAATAGAATAGAATAGAATAGAATAGAATAGAATAGAATAGAATAGAATAGAATAGAATAGAATAGAATAGAATAGAATAGAATAGAATAGAATAGAATAGAATAGAATAGAATAGAATAGAATAGAATAGAATAGAAATAGAATAGAATAGAATAGAATAGAATAGAATAGAATAGAATAGAATAGAATAGAATAGAATAGAATATTCTTTATTAATCCCATCAGATCACATTGTGATATAGGACAAGTCATATAGTACATAAAGCATGATCAACAAGTTATATAGGACAATTACATAAAACAAAATCAATAAAATATGGATTAATATAAAAATAAAAAACAAAGATATGCAATATAGAACGTCTCTGAACCCGTCGGTCCTTATTCTCTGTAGTCTTTTATTAAGTCAAAATATTCATTTAGGTTGTAAATGCATAATTGGATCAAGCATGTTTTTAATTTATTTTTGAATTTTTGAATATTGTTTTCATTTCTTATATTAAGTGGCAAACAATTATAAAATTTAGATCCTGCAAAATCAGGACTAGTTTCAAAGAGAGTTGTGGAGTGTTTACACACGCTTATCAACCTCCCGTGTCTTGTCGGGTAATTATGAAAGTCAGAGTTGAGGGTAAAATTTTGAAATTTAGTTTTGACGAGAATAATACACTTATAAATATATAAAGCATGAAAAGTCAACAGACTGTGTTCAATATAGTATATTACATAACGAGAGTTGTAAGAAGCTTATTACATGCGAGTAAAAAAGTTACGCGCGAGCCGCGTAGCGGCGAGCGCAGTAATTTTACAAGCATGTAATAAGCTTACAACTCAAGTTGTGTACTATACTTTTTCTACCATTATTTTCGTTTATAAAAATAAAAATTAAATTACGACTATATTTACACTGACAGATTAATAATTTTTAATCTGTCTAAATAACGTCTGTTAATTCGTTTCCATGGTAACTCGACCAACTGACTTACAAGGCTTATGTGATATTACACATTTTTATAAAACTGAAGCGTAATTTTTTTTATTACGTGCTAGTCATTACGTGTTAGTATCTGTTATGATGCATTTACTTAGCATCCAAATAGTAGGTAATATACAATTTACTAGTAAGAGAGTAGAAAAAAATATTTACGACATGATTGTCTATTATTAATATTGAATATCAATCTAAGAATTCTCTTTTGAGTTATAAAAACTCAAGAAGAGTTTCTAGAGTTTCTCCAAAAGATAACATTATAGGCCATATATGAATAAACCAATGCATAATACACACTTATCAATTGATTGGTGTTAAATAGAGTTTTCAACTGAAGGATCGCATAGTAACCCTTATTCATTGTTTTGCAGACTTTAGTGACATTTTTATCACATGTCATATTACTTTCTAGAATGCTACCAAGAAATAATGTTGTATCACTAAAAGGTATTTCCTCAGAACTAACTGTGATTTTATAACCATGGGATGGCTTAAAGCGCGAGTAGAACTGCATACAAATAGTTTTCTTTGCATTTACGATTAAAGAGTTCCTTTTACACCAGGTTGTAAATTCCTGTGCTACAAGTTCATTTTTGATATGAGTTCGACTTCATTTGACTCGTCAACTACAATTGTTGAATCATCTGCATAAAGAACTATATGGTCTGCAGTTAAAAAATGTGTCAAATCATTGACATATAAAAGAAATATTAGGGGTCCCAATACGGAGCCTTGCGGTACACCTCGATCAAGATTAAAAACAGATGACTTCTTATTATCGACTTTTACTAAGAATTTACGATGTTGTAAGTATGACCTTTTAACAAGTTCAAGAAATAAACCCGAAAACCAAGGGCTTCTAATTTATGCAGCATAATTTCAATGTCAATAGAGTCAAAAGCCTTAGTTAAGTCAAAAAAGAGTGCACCCACATACCTTTTTCGATCCAAAGCAGCGTGGATATAATTAAATAATGAAATAGAAGCACTCTCTGTAGATTTATTAGGAAGAAACCCATGCTGGCATTTATTTAAGATATCATATTTATTCAGAAAATTTAACATTTTACTATAAATACACTTTTCGATAATCTTAGAGAGTACATTTGTTACGGTGATTGGCCTGTAATTATCAACCAAACATGGATCTCCCTTTTTGAAAATTGGACTGACTACTCCCGTTTTAAGGTCACTTGGAAACTTGCCATCCTTGACAGATAGGTTGATGATGTGAGACAAAACAGGAGATATATATGAAGAAATGTATTTAATTATTTTAGTGGGGATTTGATCAATACCTACTGAGCTGGTATAGTTTAAGGAAGATATAGCAATCTCAATATCAAATGGTGAGACTTCAGAAAAAAAGAATGTGTTGTTAATTGTCATAGTTGTGAAATCGTTAAAGGTATAGTTATTGAAATGTTTTAATAATGTGTGTTTGACTGATGTACAAAAATACCAAATGTGTTTGCTATGTGCTCTGGATGTATCAATAATTTATTATTATCAGTAATGCTCCACTCAAAATTGTTTTTATTTTTACCAGTTTGACGATTCACAGTTTTCCATATCTCCTTCCTTCTTTTATTATTATTTTGATTATGTAAATAACTTTGATATGATGCTTTTTTTATATCCTTTACCTTAGTAATAAAGTTGGCCTTTTGTATTTTATAGTTATACATTAAATCTTAATTACCACTAACATTTGCTAACCAAAATAAATCTTTCAGCTTTTTACTAATCTGAAGAATTTCAGTATTGATCCATTTTCTGTTGGTATTAGTAGTTAAGCGTTTTGATATTAAAGGACATGTTGTATCAATATGATAGGAGACAGAGTTCAAAAAAAGCTCTATATGCATCATCTACATCATTTGAATATGTATAAACATTTTCGAAATTCTCAGAATCAAGACTCAACAAAAGATTAGACAAACAATTCTTCAAGTTTCTATAAGTAGCTATCTGATATGCAGCAGTATTGTTACTCTCAAATATGTTTAAACTAAAATGAAGTCCTAGATGATCACCTAAATTGTAGTTCACGACAACCTCATTGTATAATTGAGGAATATTGGTAAGAAAATAATCTAGTTTCGATCGTGAAACTACACCGTTTTTATTTGTAAATATTCTAGTTGGTTCAGTATTTTTAGAATTAAGTCCAAAACTAATCATAAAATCCTTCAATATAGATTTTTGGCTTGATTCTTTAAGATAACGATGTTAAGATTGTTCTGAAGCTATTTTCTTGTGGCATTGTAAATTAATTACTATTAAACTGGGAATAAGCCACAATTAAAGATAAAAATACGTTTATTGACGTTTCAATTTCCACTTCGGAAATCCGATTTCCGAAGTGGAAATTGAAACGACAATAAACGTATTTTTATCTTTAATTGTGGCTTATTCCCAGTTTAATAGTAATTAACGATGTTAAAATCACTACAAAGAATAATACAATCATATTTAACGTAACAAATATTAAATATATAATATAATTTATGTATAAAAATATCAATATCCCCATTAGGGGAGCGATACACATTGAGTAAACAAAATTTTTTTGAGTCATATCTAAAACTATTACAACAGCAAATCCGGACTTTCGGTTTTAAGCAATAATTCGATAAGACTTATTTTGTTTAAATAGATTGTGAATTAATACATACGATCTCTAGTTTGGTGCTGCCTCCAAGCTTATTTGTAGCATCTAGATTGTCGAATTCAGGACTCGTAACAATCATTTCTGGTTTTGATGGGGACCGCGGCTGGTAAAATTCTTGTATTTGAAGTTAAAGTGGCGGACCACTGAACCCTCAGGCCAGATGCTGGGGTTGAAGACTTCATCTTTGTAATCTAATGGATATGAAACTTTGAAACTAGCCTGGTACTCGGTAACCTTTATCTTTTTGCGGTAGAAACTGACATTTGGAGCATTTACCTTTAGATAATTAGTCAAGTCTTCGGTTGTCGTTTCAGGATGGAGTTGATAAACACTTAAAAATCCAAGTTTTGGAACTGTCTTCACTTCTGTAGATGAATTAGAGTTAGAAGCTGTTCCAGTAATGGGTTTGTTATATATCTTCGCTGCTTCAACTGCACTTCGCACTTGTTCATTCGTGATTGTGTTTACCTTTGTATTGAGGTTAGAGTTATCACGACGTCGTTCATATCTGCAACTGCCACTCTTATCATATACAGATGTATGTTGTGTTGTTGATTCTGAAGGCATTAAGTTTGTTGATAGTTGGCGCGCCACCTGTTCCTTTTCTTAGATACCAATTGAGGAATTTGACGTCTGATCTCTTGATGTTTTTGTTGATTTTTTTTTCATCAAGACATAGTTGCAATAATTCGATTAATGTTTCTTGTTCATAAGCCCTTTTCTCGAGGTGATAAATCAACCATGTGATTATTTATCTTGTTCTAACAGCCTATTTTCTATATATAAGCTGTGAGTTTCATTGTTGTTTAAATAGCCTCGTCGATAGTTTTTTCTTCACGTTGTAACTCGGACTTTTTACACTTATTACACACTTTTTCACTTAAAAAACTTTTGATTATCACATTATTAATGGTATTAGGTAGAGAATTGCTAACAATTATTTCAATTAGTTGCTCTTTTTTAAGTTTTGCAAGCTCTACAGAAATCACAGATACTTCAGTCGGCGCCATCTTGATACTTATTACTTATATATGATACAGATTTCATAATATTTAGTCCAGCTGGGCAGGATACTTATTAGCGAGTGTATATGACTTGTCCAACTTAATTTTGAGTCCAGTTGCATTCCTAGGAATTTTATTTCTTTTTTATATTCTATACAAAAAAGTTTTCATTGTGCCATTGCAGTACGACACATTGTTAATAGCAATTAAAAATGGTGCTACGCTTAGATTCGAGCACTGTGAAATTTCATTTTTCTGTAATTTAGATTCCGACAAATGGTTATTGATTCGAACTTGGAAATATCGTTGCAGTAGAAAGTTTGAAATAAAAGCAAACGTTCTTGATTGCATATAAATGCTTAGCGAATTTCTGATTCCAATGATATTAACTTATCTAATATTGATCTATTTTTCCTAAATCCACTTTGTTCGAGTATGTTTATGTTCAATATACCAAATGAGTCGATTGGCAATGATCTTTTCTATTATAGCAACTTGCACATTGTATTCGTGAGAGAGATTGGTCTATATGATTCTGCTTCAAACTTATGTTTAGCTGGTTTGTGTATTGGAACTATGATTGACGAGTGCCACATGTGTGGGAATACCTTATTGATCTATATAAAATTGAATAGTTGCAATAATAGTTCTTGCCCTATTAGTGGTAGGTTCTGTAGAAAAATCACAGGTATATTATGTGGTGCTTGACTAGTATCTCTAACGCAGTTAAGAGTTTTAATAAGTTCGGTCAAGCTTATAGGATTGTTTATTGGTGTCATTGATTAATGGTGTTCCTTCATTTTCTTCAAATAGTTTCTTACTTAAGAATTCTATTGAATAGCTTTCATTACTTGAAGCAGTACAATGTTGATTTGCCATTATTTCAGATGTATTCTATTCGGATGTAAATGATTATCTTTTATTAAGTAGTTTATAGAGTGTTGTGAATTCTTCCAGATATACTTCTAATCATGTTCTAGATTTGAGCAATTAGAGTAGATCTATTGATTTCTGAAACAAACTTTTGCCATGACTCTCTCTTGCTGTTTTTAATAATACAAATAATACATTTGCATTTAGCTCTTATTCTTTTAAATTCCAAATGATTTTTAGTAGTTTTATATCGTTTATATCTGTTAAAAGCCGATTTAGATTCTCTTATTGCATGTTTGCACGCATCGTTCCGCCGCGGTAAGGTGAATGTTTTGGATGAAAAGCTGTTTTTCCATTGGATTTATTCGCTGCATCAATGATGACTTTATTGAAAAAGAATGTTTTCTCGTTAATATCTTGTTCTGTCCGTTAATATTTACCAATTATGTCAACTGTTCTATGTAATACTTTAGCTCTTAAGACTTCTCTAATAGGAAAACTACTATTTATTCAATGTGAAAATTTGTTTTTGTATTAACTTTCTGATTGGATACGTAAACTTTTAATTTTTCCTGTGCAATATTCGGATTGTTAAAAATTATTTGCATGTTGTAGCGTTCTTACCGATTTCTTATAATACTTACTGGTTGAGTTTACCGAAAGTACACGCTGATAATAGCTGCAAATGTCAAACATGGAACAAAAAATTTCGGTTTAACAGTGTTGGCATGTTTTTATATTGTATTCGCTCCATGCGTGACCATGGTAGGGGTACATTGAAACGACGCCAGCGTGCATAGCGGCGAAATATGACAAAATTGGAATATTGGACAAAATATTTTTACGCATAAATTTTATCAAAAATGTTTGCAAATACATGTTGCGTATTTAATTGTGCTAATAATAGCAAAAACAGTGAGTGTAGTTTTTATAGGTTCCCAAAGATTACATATAAATTAGAGAAAAGAAAAAGATAAATTCCTGCTATTAATATGAAAAAGTAAATATCACATAATTTCATTTTTACGCAATTGAAATAGGAAAAATTTAAATAATTTACCTTGAATAATATTTCATAAGGCTTCAAGCTAACTGCAGATGACTTTAGCTTTTATATCATAACTTTTACTATTATTGTTTTTAATTATATGCTCTTTTGCGTGAAAAACTTGATTTGTCAGTACTAGAGTTTGCCTTTCTCTTACGGTTGGAGTTGAATGTCATATGTTTAACCTGAAAATTGGGACTTCAAAATTGTCAGAAAAAGGCGGTAGGTGTCGTGTCAGTCACGCACGGAGCGAATATTCTGTATGCTTTAAATATAAAGAGATAAAGCTTTAGAAAAGTACATTTTGTTTATATTATGTTATGAATTCTGCAATTTTTGATTTATATAAAACAAGAATGAGTAAATATTTGTTTGTTTGGAGATAAATTGCAGTTGATTATTAGAATTTTTTTGGCAATTACCCTTTGATAGATTAGGGCAGTGTTTCCCAAAGTGGGGGGTCGCCATAAGGTACTAGGGAGGTCGCCGAACATTTCCAAAATAAGACAAAAGCACCACTTTGTTAGATCATGTATTTTTATTTTAACAACGCCGTAAATAGAAGTTAACGATTAATTATCAGACTAAATATAAAACTAAATATTAAAGTCCGTAAAAATAAAAGAGTAAAACAAAGTCAAATATTATAATCTTAATGAGAGCTATGCAACTGTTTCTGTGAAACTAATCTTTCAAATCTAGGCTGTGTATTTGAGACACACACAATAATTATATCATTTTCAAGTACGAGACGATTTCTAACTCTTATTTTAATGGCAGTCATAGACGAGAAACTTAACTCACACAAATATGATGTTACAAATGAAACCAAACATTTTACAGCTTCACTCGCCAACTGGGGGTATTCCTGCATCTTTTCGGTCCAAAATTGGTCATAGTTCTGGTAAAAAAATGGGTGCTTCAACATTCCATCACTTGATATTTCAAAGTTTTTCTTTCATGTTTATTGGTATTTCAACATGCTGAAAGGAATCGGCTAAAAACGGATTTAGTATCCATCTGCAACTGTCGTAACTGTTTTGAATTTCTTCGGGGAAATAATTAGATAGCTGTTGTTTTAAATTGAGCAAAGTAACATGCATGTCAGCAAAAACTTGTTCAAAATTTGTAGCACTGTAATTGGATACATTTTCCATAATTTCCTGAAGGCACTGGAATGAATCGAGTTGTTTTTTGCCAAGTGAGGTCGACCATAAATCGATTTTTCTTAGAAACGCCTTAATTTTATCTGTGGCTGTAATTATATTAATGTCGCGACCTTGTAAATTACTGTTCAAAATATTTAATTGCTTTAAAATATCAGCAAGGAAACTTAGTTTCAGAAGCCAAATAGGATCGTAAAATTGATTTTCATATGGGGACTTCTCATCTTTCAAATACATTAAAAGTTCTGCTCTTAAGTGAAATACTCTTTTTAAGTCGTTGCCCCTTGAAAGCCACCTTACTTCGGTGTAATAGAGAAGATTTTCCAATAAAGCACCAATGTCTTCGCAAATTTTTCTGAAAATACGGGTCTGCAAAGCTTTTCCTTTAATGGAATTTACAACTTTAATGATGGTTTCCATAACACAGTCCATTTCAGGAGGTAAAGCTTTGGACGCAAGAGCTTCTCGATGTAAAAAACAATGTCTCCATTTGGCAGTAGGCATTATTTCTTGTAATTTGACGACAAGACCAGATTTATGTCCTGTCATAGCTTTAGCACCATCTGTGCATATAGCAATACATTTACCCCAGTCAATATCATATTTACTTGTACGTTCTTGAATGCCATTATTTGTATCATATCTTACAAACATAATGAATTGAGTACAGTTAGATATATCTGTGGATTCGTCCATTTGAAGAGAGAAGTACGTGCATTTATTAAGATTTTCCACAACTTGCGCTTGAATATCTTCTGCCATATCACTAATTATTTTTTGGACAGTATTATTTGACAGCGGTATTGTATTTAATTTTGCAGCTTCTCTTTCCCCACACATTATATGTACCATTTCAACAGCTTCTGGAAAAATCAGATTTTCAGCAATTGTGTGCGGATTACTAGTTTTGGCAACACGATAAGCAACTTTATAACTTGCTAATAATGCTTTTTCATTAGTAGTGGTTGCCAAGGGAAAATTGTCTTGCTGTTTGTGAAGGACGTTCAGCTTTCTTTCAAAGAATTTTACGGGCTTGTCTTTTTTATCTGGATGTTTGCTATTTAAATGTAGAAGTAACATTTGATGGCTTCATGCTTTCTTTTGACAAGACTTGTCCACAAATAACACATTGTGGTTTATTGGAAATAACGGTAAAACCATATTTAAGATATTCATCAATGTAGAATCTGTTTTTCTTTTTATTGCTGCTACTGCCACTTTCAGACGTAGATGGTTCTGCACTTCTTTTTAAAAACTTATCCATAATTTATAATTTATCGTAGACGTAAATACGTAAACGGGAATACGTAAGTCGTAAAATATTTACTCATTACTCAACACCGCGTTCGCCACCATAGGCTGTTTGGATTCGAACTAAGGTTTCGTTGCGCATCGAGAGGCTACGAGAACGTTCCAGAGTACCATCTGGTAGCGAGAGCTTTCGCGATTATCATGGAAGAGTTTTGCGATGTAAGACACAAGCTAATATGTCGCGGTGTACAATGTGCAGTCGACTTCTTATTATTTATTTTTATTGTAAATGCTATTCTGGCAGAGGTACCTACTACTAATTACTAGTGGGACAGATCGCAATCATTAAAATAATTGTATTAAAATAAAATAATTGTTTTTGATTTAAACTTAAACAGTAAAATAGGGGGGTCGCGAACAATTTTTTTAGCAAAAAGGAGTCGCGGTTTAGATAAGTTTGGAAAACGCTGGATTAGGGGATAGATTTTACAATCATCAAATCAGCAGTTGCCAGATTGCAAATGTTTGCAATTAATCTCGAAAGAGACAAATATTTACTCGCTATTGTTTCATATAAATAAAAAAAAATGCAGGATTCATAAAATAGTATAATCAAACTGTACTTTTTAAAGGCGTTCTCTCTTTATATTTGAAGCATACAACACAAGCATTGTAAAAACTTACCAACACAGCCAAACCGAAATATTTTATTTTATGGTTGACATTTGCGGCTATATTCAACTTGTACTTTCGGTAAACTTAACCTACTCACTTTTACATTTAAAACGCGTCTTATCGACAGCTGATGTAAATGTGTTACATTTTGATGATCTATATTCTCCACATAAACAGGAATGGTCTTAAAATTGTACTTACTTGAAGTAGCATTAAGAAGATTAATTTCTGTAATAGCCAACAGTCTGTCAACATAACGAGTAGAAGGAAAAACAGCGAGCTGTATAATCGCAGATTACCTAAGAGTGTCGTAACTTTTTTATAGGGGATGACTGGGACGTGTGTCTTTGAAAAGGAAATGGCTGTAAAAAGGCGCCAATTTGTCAGTTATCGTAAATAGTCTGGACCCCATTATATTCTTACGTCTGGTTGGAAGATAAAATGTAAACGTTAAATATCCAATCTACTAATGAAATTATTGTGTCTAATTTTTTCAGGAATACTTCATAAAAATATTATTAAAACGTACTGACAACTTAAAGAAAAACTACAGGAAACGTTTTTGCAGTCAAACAACGTAAAGCTGTAAATTTACATCACCTTTAACCCATTTCATTCTTACCTTTTTTCTGTTTTTCTTTTGTTAAAAGTTTTCCTTTTGTCTAAGATACATAGTGTACTAAATAGATTTTAAAAATTGGCATTTTGTCAATTATTTTGTATTTTTTTGTTGACTGTCCCAAATGGGGATCGTGGCAGATGCCATGAATAAAAACGGTTAATTATGAATAACATATATCAATGCTGCTATCTGGATAAGAAACAAAACAAAAGTCAAAGACGCAGGTCAACATATAGCCAGGCTAAAATGGAGTTTCGCAGGTCATAACGCCAGACAAACAGACAATAGGTGGAACAACACGATACAACATTGGAGACCATGGACAGGAAAGAGAGCAAGAGGACGACCCCAGATGAGATGGGGAGATGACATTAGAAAGATAGGAGGAATACACTGGAAACAGAAAGCACAAAACAGAAGCGAATGGAGGAAACTGGGGGAAGCCTATGTTCAAAATTGGACGAATTAAAGGGCAAAAGAAGAAGAAGAAGATATCAATGCTCAATACTCAATATATTTACGAATGCCATTTTACCATATATTCTATATGTATTCCAACATTACATTTGATGCATTGTATTCTTACATTAGTCTTACATATTGCACATTTTCTCTGTTTTCCTTCGTTGGTCCTTTCCAAAAAATGACCTATAGGATATTTATTGAACTGACTGTGAGACACGTTTTTGAGATAACTTTTGCAAAGAGGATTTGTAAGAGCGGTATAGTCTTATTAGCGTGGAAATATAGTACATATGCATTTACCATTGTCACATCAATAACGTTAGTAAAAAGGGAACTACCATTTTTTGCTCCGTATTTGTATTTGATATTTATTGATGTACCAATTCAAGTTATCCTCGCCACCCATATATATATATATATATATATATATATATATATATATATATATATATATATAATATGTATAGATTAAGGTTGTGTAATGTTGATCTGTTTTTTTTTTCAGTCCGTGACCATTGATTTACTTTGTCTAACAGACTCATCCCTTGGTGATTTGACAACATTCTGACACATTAGACACAACAAGACATCTTATCAAAATTCTGCAAGAACACGAAATGTGAGGTATTGTACATCCAGGAAACCCACAGAGACCTAACTGCAGCGAGACCGGAGGTCTCTGGTATGAAACTGATTCCGGAGATACCACACAATAAGCATGGGAGCGCGGTATTTGTGAGAACTCAAACCGTGTTGTACACGGTATAGAGATAATAACCACTGAGATCGGAAAATGCACAATAACCTCGGTATACAAGCCCCCAAACCAGCCTTTTATATTTTCACCCCCAACTAATTTTCAATCACAAGCCAATCAGCTTGTACTGGGAGACTTTAACAGTCACGATTTACTCTGGGGCTATGCAGATTCGGACGCAAATGGAAACGCAGTAGAAGCATGGGCCGAAACGAGTGGCCTCACGTTAATCCATGATCCTAAACTTCCACCATCTTTTCATAGCAAAGTTTGGAAAAGAGGATATAACCCGGATATCTGTTTTTAAAGCAACAACCTCGAAGACCGATGTACCAAAGTAGTATATGGCACCATCCCAAAAACTCAGCATAGACCAATTGGTATAAATATCTTCCCAATTGTCAGACTACAAGCTATTCCATTCAGAAGGAGATTTAACTTCAAAAAGGCAAACTGGCAAAAGTAAGCAGACATGCTAGATTTTGAACTACTACGCCTTGAACCAAAAGTAGAGAACTACGAAAAATTCGTAGAGGTACTCAAAAATGTGTCTAGAAAAACTATCCCTAGAGGATGTAGACAACAATACGTTCCCAGGATGTCCAGCGAGTCCAAAGAACTAATGAGAACATACGAAACCCTCTATTCCACTGACCCTTTTAGCCAAGAAACGGTTGACTGCGGAGCAGTACTACTACAACAGCTAAGTCAAGCCAGACAGGAAAAGTGGATTGAGACTCTGGAAAAAATGGATATGACACATAGTAGCAAAATAGCATGTAACCTTGTAAA
This sequence comes from Diabrotica balteata, assembly GCA_918026665.1. NCBI lineage: Eukaryota > Metazoa > Arthropoda > Insecta > Coleoptera > Chrysomelidae > Diabrotica > Diabrotica balteata. Next base: position 31,664,387 of record OU898279.1, on the reverse strand, counting down.
AAACTCAGCGGTGATCCAAAAGAACATAAACCACCTTGCAAGGTTACAGCAAACCAAGCCGCTACTCAACTCCTTACGAATGGAAGAACTACTAACCGATATAAGGACCCAAACACTAGGAGAAGATTGGATTTGAAAATAAACCACCTAGGAACTCCTTTTACACTAAAAGAACTCCACGACGGTCTGAACAGGTAACAAATCTTGCAATTTTATAACACGTGCTGCAAAACCTGCAAAATTCCAAAATCATGGAGGAAATCTAAAGTAATAGCCTTGTTAAAATCAGGAAAGGATCCAGAAGACCCCAGTAGCTACAGACCTATTTTGCTATTGTGTCACTTTTTAAACTATACGAGAGACTCATACTCGCCAGAATAGAAAAAAATGTCGACAAGCACCTCATCCCACAACAAGGAGGATTCAGACCTGGCAAATCTTGCACCGGTCAAGTCCTCGCATTAACAGAACACATTGAAGAGGCTTTGAAGAAAAACTTATAACAGGGGCTGCTTTTGTAGATCTGACAGCAGCCTATGATACAGTAAGGCACAAAACATTGCTCCGCAAATTATACGACACTTTCAATGACCACCGTTTGGGAAAGGTCGTATATTCCTTACTGCAAAATAGACGTTTTTTCGTTATGCTGGAGGGTAAAGTAAGTAGGTGGAGAGTTCAAAAAAACGGCCTCCCACAAGGAAGTGTTTTTAGCACCAATGCTCTTCAATATATACACAAACGACCAACCCACTCCGACCGAAACTAAGCACTTCCTTTATGCTAACGATCTTGCAATATGTGCTCAATGAAATAGTTTTGAAGAAGTGGAGCAGAAACTCGAAACTGCCTTAAAAACAATGACAACGTACTACCTGCAGAATTCTCTGAGACCCAATCCCTCTAAAACCCAAGTCTGCGCTTTCCACCTTCGCACAAAGGAAGCCAAGCGAAAATTCTAAATTGTGTGGAATGGTAATACATTAGAACACACAAACCGACCTATATATCTTGGAGTAACTCTGGACCGCTCCCTCACCTACAGACAACATTGCATAAAAACAAGAGGGAAAGTAACAACTAGGAACAGCATACTCAGAAAGCTAACGGGAAGTAAATGGGGCGCACGTCCTCGCGTTTTAAGAACAACGGCACAGGCACTGTGTTTCTCAACTGCTGAATATGCATGCCTCGTTTGGAGCAGATCTGCCAACACCAAACAAGTTGATACTGCGCTAAATGAGACATGCAGGATAGTAACGGGGTGCATGAAACCAACGCCACTTTCAAATCTATATAGAGCAGCGGGTTTTGCAGAACCCTCAACACGCAGAGGCGCTGCAGAACACATAGAGAAAATTAAACAGATCGCGGACGATCGGCATGCCCTATACAAAGCTCGAACACCACGAAAGCGACTAAAATCTAGGAAAAGCTTCCTTGTAACAGTGAAGGATGAACCGCCTGAGTATTTTCCACTTCCCCAGTTTCAATGGACCGGCCAGACCCTAGACTTTAAAACGTGGAAAACCTTGAATAGGATAAGAACGGGGGTTGCTACAGTAAAATGAAACATGGCAAAATGGGGAAAAATAAACCAAGATGATGTGAACTGTGACTGTGGAGAAACACAGAATATGGAACATCTTCTTACATGCAGAAACTGTTCTCATCGATGTACCCTTGAAGATTTGTGGCTCGCCATCAAAGATGGAACCGACGTAGCCCGATACTGGGTCGAAATTTTATGAATGACATGTCCGGACACGATAAAGTAAAGTAAGTCTGACACATTAATGGTCTTCCATATGACACCAAACACTTAATTTTTAGTATCAAATCCACAATCTATGGCACTTGGTCTTCCTTCTTCAAGTCCGACTCTTGAAAAACTTATGAAAAAATTGTCAAAATAGAAGACGTGGTTTGAGGGTGTTTCAATTAACAGATATATTATTCAGTATCACAGAGGCTTCTAAGTCTTGGTTTTAAAATTCATCATTCCTTTTTCTAGTGTATAATTCGGTATGAAAACAATACATACTTGGAACACAAACGGAATTGGCTTTCCCCGTATAAATTGTTTAAAATAATGATGTCTGTAGCATCGGATTACATGTGTATTAATATTTATATATATATATATATATATATATATATATATAATATATATATATATATATATATATATATATATATATATCCGGTTTTTTTAGGCGTTACGCCCGTCCGGTAGGGATCTATGAAGGAGTATCACCGAGCCGCAAGCCCTTATCTCTTGCCGTACTGCTCCACCATAGGCCGATCAGACCCCAGCATATTCTAGTCTAAGCCGCAGATTCATCTAGAATTTTAAACTACTGCGTTAGACTTTTTGTTTTCTGTACACCGAGCTGGGGCTCGATCCCACATCCACTGAACCATTCGACAGTGAAGCGAATGAGAGGCAGCCGCACAGCCCGCTGAGCTATCTGACCGACAATTTTTTATTATACCAATATTATTATTACTTATTATTATTACTTATATTACTATTATATTAATATTTATACTTTTTGAAAATATGCCTTATTGATTCATTTTAAAAATCAACGGACTAATTTTAAAATCTGGTTTACGTTATTTTGTATTTAGACAAGAGTTATCATTGAAATGTAAATTTCTTTTTATTTCTAAATACCTGTTTCTTGATAAACATTTTTTTACACTGTCTACACATAAACCCTCATCTTCACACCAATACATTTGATCTTGAAGTAACGAATGATGGCCGGTAAGCATCAAAAATCCCAGAAACTTTCTTAGACAATCCACCGAGAACGTAAAGTCACGCCTGTTATTCTGTCCAGCGTATGTGACCAATTGTTGTATTATATCACACATAATGTCGTCATCAAATAGCATCTCGAACACCTCTACAGGAGTTTTTACCTTTAGCGACTGCCTTATATGTTCTTTAGCTTGTACAAAATCCATATTTTTCCCAAAGCTTTTTATAAAGTCTGACCTACATTATTGCCAATCTGAATTTGGTTTTAGTTTCCAAGCTTTAGTTTTCTTTTGGCGCTTCTGTGGAATTTCGTTTTGAGTCTCATCAGGTGTCTGTTTAGCAGTGATAATGATTCATTATTTATAGCAGCTGAATATATTTTCCAATTTGCCGGGAACATTTTAGGGTCTTCTACTATGTTGTGATATATTTCTTCCTCCACTCACTATCTAAATAGAAGTATTCTACTTGATACAAAGCCATTTACCTTGAAATTTATAATAACTGCTGCCAACTGATATAAAAAACAACTTGATCACCAAATGGGGATCATACAAATTTTAACACGCTTTATCCCTGATCTACATCAATTTTGTCGTGCACGTAATTTGGCATTTCGAGACCAATTTTTCCAGCAGGATGGGGCCATACTGCTGTCGTAGTTCATCAATATCTTCAGGGACATTTTCCAAACAAATTTATTTCACGATTTACTGACTTCCTCTATCCTGCACACTCTCCAGACTTAACATCCCCAGACACATACATTTGGGGCCTAGCTAAAACTGCTGTATTTAAACGGACTCCACAAACTATCAATAAGTTAAAGGATGCCCTTCGAGCCTTCTTCGCGAACTTGAGACAAACTTTATTCCATAACATTACGAGAAATTTGAAATATCGGTATGAAGTCTGTCTTAAATCAATAAAATAATTACAAATTCAGTACCCTTTATTTTGGGCTATACTGTACTTACCTCTACTTTTATAAATATCTAAAATTACTCTAAAAAAAAAGTTGATTAGAACTAGAAACCATGTTTAAACGTATATTACATCAGTTTACTTTAAAATAATTATTCTTTTATTTTGAATGTAGGCACTAAAATATATTACGTATGTTCGGATCGGATCGACGATACATTGGACACATTGGCTGGAAGTAAATTGTTTTCTACTTTGGATTTGAAGTCCGGAAACTGGCAGGTAGGAATGGACCCAGTAGATAAGGAAAAGACCTCACCACAGGATCTGGATTATGGCAATTCAATGTTATGCTATTTGGACTCTGTAATACTCCTGCGACATTCGAGAGGGTTATGAAAAATGTGTTGAGGGGGTTATCTTGGAAAACATGCCTGGTTTATCTAGATGACATAATCTTCTTGGGGGAGACATTTGAAGACGATCTGAAAAATTTAGAAAACGTCTTTAATCGACTTAAAACTGCTCAATTGATGTTAAACCCCAAGAAGTGCAAGCTATTTCAAGGTAAAGTCTTCAATAAAGAATGAGTGGCCGTAGATAAGGGAAAAATAGATTTCGTTAAGAAATGGCCAGAACCAACTGACAAACATCAAGTGAGAAGTTTTCTTGGAGTATGTACTTACTACCGAAGGATTATTAATAAGTTTGCAGATATCGCTAAGCCATTAGCTTACAGAGGAAGCAAGATACAGACCGCTTGGATACAGACTGCCAAAATGCCTTTGAGACCTTGAAAAAGCATTTAATTATAGCACCAATTTTAGGGTATCCACTGCCAGGAGAGTTTATCTTAGATACAGATGTAAGTAATGTGGGAATTGGAGGAGTGCTAGCTCAGATTTAAGGAGGACAGGAACAAATCCTTGGATATTTTAGTTAAGTTTTTTAAAAACCTGAGCGGAATTATTGCTTGACGAGAAGGGAACTTCTAGCAGTAGTGAAATCAGTAGAGACTTCTATCAATACCTCCATGGAAGGAAGTTTTTAATCCAAACCGACCATGCCGCTCTTAAGTGGTTGATGCAGTTTAAGAATCCAGAGGGTCAGATAGCCAGATGGATCGAACGACTCCAAGAATACGATTGCAACATTGACCACCGAGCCGGAGTTAGCCACAGAAACGCTGATTCTTCTTTCCAGAAGGCCATGTCCAGCAGAGTGTTTCCTCTGCAACAAAACGGAATCCAAGGAAGCAGCAGTGCCAAGAACAACGATGGTCAACGTCCAACACTGGAAAGAGGAAAACCGTCGACCACCTTGGCAAGAAATATCAGACGTATGCTCAGTAGTTAAGACATATTGGGCCCAGTAGGATTCATTTATCATAGAAGATAGCTTGCTCAAACGAATCCTGGAAAGATAGTTGGTGATCCCAAAGAGCAGAATAGCCGAAGTACTTCGTCAGTTACACGACAGTCCATCAGGAGGTCATTTCGGTGTAAAGAAAACCCTTCAGTGAATTCGGGAACGGTTTTATTGGATGAACAGTTCCGACGATGTAAAAGACTGGTGTAAGAAATGTACTATTTGTGCTACGAGTAACGGGCCTTGACGAAAAAGGAGAGCTGCTGTAAAACAGTATAATGTTGGAAGCCCGTTTAAAAGAATAGCTTTGGACATTACTGGGCCATTTCCAGAAAGTGAAAATGGTGGCAAGTACATGTTGGTAGTAATGGATTACTTCAGGATTTACCCACTTACTACCTAAGTGGATCGAGATTTACGCACTTCCAGACCAGAAGACCGCCACCATTGCAGATAAATTCATCAAAGAATATATCAGCTGATTTGGAGTGCCTTTAGAGATCCATAGTGACCAAGGAAGGAACTTCGAAAGCGATCTATTCCAAGGAATATGTGATAGACTAGGCATGAAGAAAACAAGAACTATAGCATATCATCCGCAATTGGATGGTATGGTAGAACGGATGAATAGGACAGTTGGCAATTATTCGACAAAGATGGTGTGCAATAATCAGCGAGACTGGGCCAATATCTTCTGTTCTTCACAATGACCTACACATCTACCGTTAACGAATCAGCAGGCCAGACACCAGCCAGATTCCTATTAGGACGCGAGATGTGACTACCTTGTGATCTAGAGTTTGGGTGTAGACCTGGAGAAGATGTAGCAGGTGAAGATTATGTGATCTGATTACGAAGAAGAATGGATGATGTACACTAGTTGGTCTGTTCTTCAGATCCAGAGCAACCGAATAAAGAAACAGTACGATACTCAAGCCGAAAGGGGGTGCTTTAAGACAAAGTCTGGCTCTATAATCCCAAAAAAAGCGAAAAGGTTGTTCTCCCAAGTTGCAGCAGTTTTGGGAAGGTTCATACCTCATTAGATAGAAGATCAACGATGTTATCTACCGAATAAGCAAGATTCCGAGGAGAAAGTCGATGATGGTACACCATAACCGGCTGGCGTCTTTCGAAGGTGACCACGACGTAGATGAAGAAGTGGAAGTAAACCAAGTCCAAGATGTGTCTGACCTCACGTTTGAGGAAATCATGGGGGCTTATGGAGGTGCCGGTAAAGCAAGACATGGTGTTACCACTGAAGAAAAGCAAAATCTACTCGCGCTTCGCGATGACTACTTACTGGCGCTTATCATCCCGGCCAGTATCAAAGACGCACCAGGGTTGGCATCCGTCTTTCGAAGAAAGTTCACTCGAGTTGCAGACCTTCAATGCCAAGTGCCAGCTCCCGGGAAAGCCTTGAAACTGCAAGATGCATCACGTTACCTTTTCTACCTGGTAACAAAAGACACTGCCCATGACCAACCTACCTACCGAGATGTATGGAAAGCCTTACTTCGAGAGAGCACGTACTAGAGTCCACAAAGTACAAAAGTTAGCCATGGCAAAGTTGGAGTGCCGCCAATTAGATTCGTGGGCTATCCGAAATATGGTGGAGGTGATCTTTAAAGACACCGAAGTCCAGGTGTTAGTCTGTTGCAATCCGTATAGTTACTGTTGCTTCCTTGTCATTTCTATATAACTGGAAGTTGTAAAAGGGGATCCAGTTGCCGATACCAGCATACCGTTCCAGTTCCAGTCCTGACAAGGTACTAGGAGGAACCATCTTTTAAGAGGGGGTCAATGTTACGATAAATATGATTCATATCTAAACTGTAAGCTTATTTTTTTCTTAAGTATTTTTTAGTAGGGTCTCCTCCTAAAACCTGTTCTATGTCGTTCGAGAACATTAAGCAAGGGTCGGCGGCCGAATTCTAGAGAACTCGAGAATAACGGTTGTTTAATATATACATATATAGAGGATTTTTATTGGCAAACAGTTAGTCTGAAAAGAGAATTATATCGAGTCGTTGAAGTGTAACGCGGAAATAAATTATATAAAGTGTAAATAGTGTAAAATAAATTATTGTGAGAATATATTATATATATTATGAATTAAATAAAGACTCTAATAATCTAAGTGTTAGAACATTATTTTATAATAATTAAATTTAATAAATTAGATTCATAAAAATAGTTCAATACCTTCTTAGGTAAACATGTGGTATATCTGAATTAATAAATAATCAACTGGATGTTTATATCATAACCAAGATCGGACACAGGCAAAACGCAAACACTATTGGAGATGGCAAATATGGAAATACTATCAAAATAATTACAGGAAATACCCTGAGAGACTTAATAGAAAGTAAAAACATCAGGAAAAAGCGTAATATATAGAAAATTAGCGAATGGGCACTAAACACAAAACAGAATGCAATAATCACTTAAGCAGAATGGAGAAGCCCAGACTGGTCAGTATAACACATAAACAGATCACCAAACGGTAAAAAAAAGTTTCAGTCGACCTCGCAAAAGATAAAGAGACCTTTAGAAGAAGAAGAAGATGATAGTAAGTCCTTAATTTTCGTAATCTTCGGTTAATGTTATTGTATTACCCATTTATTACTAAAAAAAATAAGAATTGTCTTTTCCCACATATTCTTTGAAGCTAAGGAGTTATGCTCTCTACTATAACTATTTTAATTATAAATACAGCGATGTAGTTACAACACTTCAAAACATATCTTACATACATCGCCTTGTATATTTCATGGACTATTAAATCAAATAATGGGCCGTATGAATACGAAATGAGTACTGTTCGTAAATAAATTAATATGTGTATGTACTTCAAAGGATTTTTGAATAACAATTTAAATTACTGTCTAGACTGCAGTGCGTTATTGTTTGTTGGCGAGTTCACGGTTGGAATGCCATCGTTGAAATCTGTTTTATCTCACATCTCCTTGGAGCATTTATGAACGGGTAAAAGTTAAATTGAATGTACATTTATAATCATTACATTAAGATTTATTGAGACCTTTGTGTTGTAGATAATTAGAACAAAATGTGTACCGAAAAAAGGGGTTACATTGAACATTTTCTTCATATTTTGTTGAATAAGTTTTGCATCTGTTGCTCAATCAAATAAAAATAAATACCACTTATGGGTCACTATAGAAGCATGACTTTACATACGTTAGATTATCTCTTGGGCGTAGCTATGTAAAAATAGCTATAAAAAAGTTGCTGTTCAATTTTACCCCGGGTTCGGGGTAACATTGAACAGTAGTATAAATCGGTGTCTACGAGCCCACAGGTTAGTTATTCGTTCAATTTAACCCTGCCAGTGAAACAAGCGGAAAAAACTAGTGGGGAGAGTTTTGTTTGTTTTCTTTTTCTCAATGGTTATATTTATTGACAAAATATTTTTTTACATTCTTTTTTATTAAACTTTAAATTCTTTTACACAGTCTTATAAAATCATATTTCAAACTAAAGAAATTGGTAATTTTCAAGTCAAATGACAAAACATAAGGGAAACGTATAAACGACAGTCTTTAGAAGGATTTTTGCCTAGAGTATACCCATCAAACTGGATCGAAAAAACCACTTTTCCGCGGCGGTCTTCAGCTGGAGCTGGCAGAAGTCTCTCAAAATCTGAAGAACTTACGACTGAAATGTCATCTAACTGAAAATAAATCAACAATGGATTTTGGTATAATGCAAAATGCACTGAAAAATTTACCTCTGGCCAATAGAAGGCAGAATTCTTCGCAATTCTCATTAACTTGACCACATAATCTCCATCAGGCAGTTTTTCTTATATAAGACCAACGAAAAATTTCAAGATCTTTTTGGTTGCGAATCTCACGAGCACATAATCGTCGACGACTGCAGCCCTGTTGGCCTTTCGATCTCCTCGTTCTTTTCTTGGTGCATTTCCATCACAAAATGTCTCGAAATCACAATCAGATTCGTCCTGAAGCTCTAGTTCGTAGTCGGAACTGTCACTATCCAATTTCTTAGCAGACTTTTTCTTATTCTTCGTGGGTGGTGCAGAACATCCAGAACTTTCTCCTATTTCAAAATCTTCCAATCCAATGCTTTTACCCGGTGCGATGTTAATTTTCTTTTTTCTTTGAGTTCTAGCTCTCTTTTTGTTCCTAATACCCTGTAGAAATTGTAAAACTGTGTCGTTTAAACTGTTTCCAAAACTTTCATTTGATTCAGTATCATCAGTACCAGGCAATTTCTTTAATATTTGATTTCTGTCTAAAGGGTATGTACCCGTTGCCCGAAAGCTACTTTGAAGGTTTTGTTCACCAGTTTCTGCCAATTTTAACATCAGCTTTTTTAAAAGTTTTGGAAACATCTCCTTTGGAAGACCAGTTGATCCCATTGCTAACTTATAATCGCTGAGTATTGCACTCCATTGTTTCTTCAGTGGTGCGAACACCGCGACATCCAGGGCTTGAGCGATATGCGTAGTATTCGGCGGTAAACATATGAATCGAATATTATTTTCAACCGACAGTCTGATAATTTGCTCAGAAAAATGGTTCGCCAAGTTATCCCCGATTAATACTTTGACTCCTTCTTCATGTCTCGTGGAATAAAGGAAAACAGAAGTAAACCAATTTAAAAATGTTGCAGAATCGAACCATCCATGAGCTGTTCGGTTGTATCTGGTTTTATCTGGTCCTCCTTCCGTCCAAGTTGTCCAAAGGTTTTCTGCTTTGTAGACTACATACAGAGGCAGCAGAACTCTTGAAGCGCTTCCACAAAACACCAAAGAAATGTTTGATTTTAATTGAGATAATAAACGTTCTGAGTATTTCACCCCTCTTTTAAAAAAGCATTTTGCAGACCCAGGATAATCCGATAAATTTGTCTCATCGAAATTGTATATACAATCGGGGAAAACTCCATCTAGACATTGCTCAAGGTTATCAAAATAAGCAATGAAAACTTCTCTAGTGGAAGATGCTCTATTTGGGTTTATATTTTGAGATTTTCTTACACTTATTTCTCTGTTTCTTTTCAGAAAACCTTTAATCCAGTCGATACCAGGCAAATTATTTTTAAACTACTTAACTCTCTTACCCATTGTATCCAAATGGCTTTTCATAACATGTCGTAAATCGTCGTGAGTCAAAGGAAAGCCCCATTCAGCGGTTTTCAAAAGCATCTTGACTAGTGCCTTTTCTTCGTCGTTGTTTAAAACTGTGGGCCTTCCGACGTCCTTCATTTTTTTGTTGTTCAGTTTGTGACTTGATGTTCCTTTTGGGATTTTGTATTTCTTCGACGCCTTGGAAAGTGATCACTGTTTTGTTTTAATTTGGATTGCTTGATCCAAAGTATCAGAGGTGTAATTTTTGTATGATCGACTACCCAACTTTCTAACGTAATCACGCATTTTGGACTGAGATTATCGCACTACACTACCTATTGCACCACAACTGAATTTCCTAACCACACAATGTTCCTACCGCCAAGCCAACCAATGTTATATTGAGCTCTGAGCTGAGTGAATTTCATTCAAATGATTCAAAACGAGGTAGCGTAACGCCAGACAATAATATTTAGATGGAACTCGATTGACGCCGCCCAAGCACGTTCAATCCTGCCGTTCAATGTTACCCCACGTTCCCAAAATAATTGACATATTTTTTGTATAAATTAATTAAAAATATTCAAAACCCTAATCATTTACGGTATTATGTAGAATAAGGTTCAAATAGGTACTAGTATCGTGTAAAATTAGTCATGAGAAGATATCTTTTTCATATCGCCGGCTGCAGACCAAAGTTTGAGAGATTTTTTACTACCTTTTATTTCAGAAACCATTTTTTATTTCATTTTTGTTAATTTTGAGAACCTGCCAGAAATTTTATCAGGAAGTCCAAGAAAAACATATTTGCAACCCTCAAAAAAATTAATCGGCCCCAAAAAAAATTTAGGCCAACTTGTAGAAAAATATAATCTTCATTGCAAAACTGTTCAATGTAACCCTCGGGTTCAATGTAACCCCGTTTTACGGTATCTAAATCCTGTGTGTTTACGTATGACGTCCATAATTGAAGTTTTAAAAATTTTACAATATGTTCATGTTTTCTTTTAGTACTTTTAGTAATATATCTTCGTTGAACGTTGGCAATTATTTTGGCTCACAAAAGTTTGTTTACAGCAGGTCTGAACACATTTAAGTTTTTCAGCCCCACCTTGTGCTTCCTTTTCATTTATCTTGCATTACAAAGTAAAGAATGTGGTATTTTTATCGTTTTTTGTTCAATTATAAAAAATATAATTTTTTTCCACATTTACCTGTGCAGGATTTGGGTCTTTATTTGGTCTTAAAAAAACGTTTGCTTTGGCAAGTCCACGCATCGATAAGATACGCATAAACTTACCATAAAACCACATTTCGAAGGTAATTATATTGTTGTTCCTTGCTTACATCAGAGCCTGTATCTGCGCTCCCTATTTTATTTATTTAGTTTTGTTATTTTTTTGGCTTTTAATTCGCTTTTAATTTATCTATTGCACATCTTCCATTTATGTTATGAATTGTGTTATGAAACACAATTTGGCTTCAGAAATGGACTGGGAATTCGGGATGCCCTCTTTGCACTAAATGTATTACTGCAGAAATGTCGAGATCAAAGGAAAGACGTCTTTGCTGTATTTATTGACTATGAAAAGGCCTTTGATCGAGTACAGCATCACAAATTAATTACAATATTAAAAGATAAAGGAGTTGATAGTCAAAACATACGATTCATAGAAAAGTTATACTGGTGTCAAACAGCGACAGCTTGCATAAACGGAAAATCAACAGAAATATGTAAAATACAAAGAGGTGTCAGATAGGGTTATATACTATCTCCACTGTTATTTAATTTATATTCAGATAGAATATTTAAAGAAGCGCTGCATAATTTGGAATGGGGCGTGAAAGTTAATTGAATTCTGATAAATACAATCAGATATGCAGACGATACAGTTATTTTAAGTGATGACATAAATGGATTACAATACCTTTTAAATGTCATTGATAAAGTGGAAAGAGAGTTTGGTCTAAACATAAACTGTTTAGCCGTTTAGCACATCAAGATGCATGATTATATGTTGATGGTCATATAATTCAAAGAGTGTCCAGTTTTAAATATCTTGGTTGCCATATTACTATACAACTAGATCCAGATCAAGAGATTAAATGTAGAATCGATATAATGAGGTCATTCTTCTGATAACTTGCAACTTCAACTCCGAAAGCGCATGGTTAAATGCTACATTTGGTCAGTCCTCTTATACGGTGTCGAAGCATGGACATTAAAAATATCCACGATTAATCGTCTGGAGGCCTTTGAGATGTGGCTGCACAGAAGTATACTAAAAATTCCATGGACGGCTATGCTGACAAATGTGGCAGTCCTTGAAAGAGCAAATGCTGCTCGCGAGCTGCTTGATAACATCAAATGAAGAAAGATGGCCTATTTTGGACACGTAGTAAGGGGACACGTAGATGGACACGTAGTAAGGGGAGACCGATATAATATTCTTCAACAATGAACTTCAACTTCAACTTAGATTAGCTCGAGACAGAGACAGTTTCGCCATGTTAATCGCCAACGTCAAGGGGACTTGATAGGGCACGTTAAGAAGAAGACATCTTCCATTCGTGTAACATTCTGACACAGATTTTATAATTAACGACTACTTACCTAACTGAAAGCTATACCAAATTACTAGACGTCTAACAAAAAGTGGGCCCAACTGTTCAAACGTCATAAGATCCAAGACAGGAGAACTACTTACTACAACAAATGACCAAATAGAGAGATGGAAAGAGCATTTTCAGGAGATGCTAGGCACGCCCAGGGATAACGCAGATGAAATTGTCGAAAATCCACAGAATATAGACTTGCGTATATCTTGCGACGCCCCTTCCAAAACAGAGATAATAACAGCTATCAAATCTCTGAAAAATAACAAGTCTCCGGGAATCGATAACATTGCTGCCGAAATACTTAAAACTGATCCGCATCTAACTGCTGAACTTTTGCTCCCCATAATTCGAGAGGTGTGGGAAACAAACCGCATTCCAGCGGGCTGGAAAAAAGGCATCATTACTAAGCTTCCAAAAAAGGGCAACCTCACACTATGCAAAAATTGGAGAGGAATAACCTTGCTTACCGCCATAAATAAAATCTTCACGACAATCATACTTAAAAGATTAACAAACAAGGTTGAATTTCGAGCTAATCAAGTAGGCTTTAGACCAGAATCCTCCTGCATAGACCACATTAATACTGTGAGGCTAATAATGGAACAATCGGTTGAATGGAACGCATCCCTATACATGGTTTTTGTTGATTTCGAGCGTGCTTTTGACAGCTTATCTCATGATGCGATATGGAAAATTTTAGAGCTAAGAAACATCCCGCATAAAATAATTTCCATTATAAAGTTACTGTACACTGAAGCGAAATGCAGCGTGACACACAATGGGATCAACAGTGACGAATTTGACGTACTTACTGGAGTCAGACAGGGATGCGTGCTTTCTCCGTTTCTTTTTAACATAGCTCTAGACTATGTTCTCTCCAAACTAGACTCTGACACAAGAGGGATACAATGGACGCTAACCACACGCCTAAGCGATCTAGAATACGCCGACGATATCTGCCTGTTAGGACAAAGGTTCCAAGATGTGGCTGACCAATTGGAAACACTTTCCACTGAAGCCAATAAAATAGGTTTGAAAATCAATATTGGTAAAACCAAATCCATGAGAATAAATGCAAGAAACAACACGCTATTCACCATTAATAACATGCAGATTGAAAATGTGGAAAACTTTACGTATCTTGGAAGTGTCATAACAGAAAGCGGAGGTACAGAAGACGATATTCGTATGAGGATACGAAAAGCGCAACAAGCTTTCAGCATGCTAAACCCTGTTTGGAGGTCTGGAGAATACACTACGAGGACAAAGATCCGCATATTCCAGTCAAATGTCATGTCTGTACTACTTTACGGATGTGAAACCTGGAAAGCGACAAAAACCCTTACAGACAAACTGCAGGTCTTTGTTAATAAATGTCTACGAAGAATTGTTCGTATTTTCTGGCCTAACATCATCAGAAACGAAGATTTACTACACCTGACCAAACAAAAGAGGATAGTAAATGAGATAAAGTCCAGAAAGTGGGGTTGGATCGGTCACACACTCCGAAAAAATAACTCCAGTATTGCAAAGACTGCCCTAGAGTGGAATCCCCAAGGAAAACGAAAAAAAGGTCGCCCAGTACAAACTTGGAGAAGATCCATCATGGACGAGATAAGAAAACAAGGAAAGTCTTGGAATGAGGTGAAGGCCTTAGCGCAAAATAGAACCCGATGGCGCGTTTTCACTGAAGCTCTATGCTCCACTTAGGAGTTCAAGAACCTTATATATATATATACCTAACTGAAACAGTTGGCTTAACTTTCCCTCCGAACATGAAAAATTTTTGGCGTCTGTGCCGGCATTGAGCGCAGCTTGTCCGGCTTATACACCAGTACCTTTTTTGCATTACTAAATGAAGAATCTGCGACCAGACACCAGAGTAAACATCCTGGTAGTACTGGATTTCTTGAAAACAACATTAGAACCATAGTCAAAAATTTTGGCCCTAAAGCGAACCTCCGTTCTCTTCATAGCTCCGATGCAGCCGGGACCAGCTTATCCTAATCTCTAGTTTACTGTTGCATCAGGGTAGAGCGTCTGTTAGGACAAAACTTCGCCCTGATGTTTTTTCTTTTCCCGTTCGTTAAAATTCATATCTCGCTCTCATACGATCACTACAAAAATTGCTATGACCATTTCGTAGTCTACAGCCATCCTCGTGTTTTATATTACCTTGCATCTATCATCATAATCTTCTTATGATCCTGCACGGTAAGCTATCCTACATATACTGATCTCGAGTAACATGTACATCTCTTCATACTATTTCATACTTACACCCTTCTTACAAACACACTTCCTTTGACAAAACCTTACACACAATCTCCCTTATTTATTTCTATTTCGCAATCACCTCTAGCTCTAACTCTCTATTCTTCTAAAACATCATTTTTACAAACTCGTGAATTGTTTTTTACCTATTCTCTGCATTCTTGGTTTTGCTGAAAACCCAAGTATTCTCTGTAATACACTTCTAGCTCATCTTCAACCCATCAACATTGTATGCAAGACAGTGGTCTCGTTGTCCCCGAAATACAGACTTCTGTGTTATGTGGCGATGAACTCGGAGCACCTGCATCAGATAAATCAGGCGCCGATTCTCACATTTCAGCCATTATCGCAGATAAGGTAATTACGATTTCGTCTACTGCGCCACATCTTTCATTCCCCCATTTTGACTGTCATATCGCAAATGATGTGACTCTCTCTACACTTCAACATTTTCTTCCTGGATGTCCTGGATTTTTCGCCAGTACAGCTTCTCTTGACAGGAGGACTTCCAACTTGGAAGAGGGAACTTCCAATGAAACATTAACCAAAAGACATAACAAATATAAACTCAAACTACACGAAAAACATAAATAATAGGTTTTCTTTATTTTGGACCTTCTTGGGTAGGGGAAGGGGCGTTAATTTTCCTGTTCCCCTTTTGTATCCGCCCCTCCATCTCACATACACACACACACGAGTTTACGTAGGGAAACACAACCGGTGACCGCCTACAAGGCCGCTGCAGATACAGTCCTGTAAGTACTCACTACCAGCAGCAGACTAATTCTGTCCACGCTTATCAGGAGCCCCTTGTATTGCAGTGTTTCTACCACTGCATTTCAGACTAGTACTGCATAGAGAACGATAGACCACACAACACTAGGTAGCACCTTCTCCTTTTAAATTTGGGGCGGCCGATGTTAGGCCTAATCGTCCCAAACGGAGCCGCTATCTCAGCAGCCTTACAGTCTACCTCCTGCACATGTTCTCCCAGCTTCCATTCGTATACAGGATCACCTCCCATACTTCACGTATCTCTTGAGGGTAACGTGTACTTCCGCACACTGCAGACTTAAACCCTTTCTCATTATCTGTCCTTTAAGAACCACCGCCTCGGTCTTCTCTGCGCCGAGACTCAAACCCTTCTCATTTATCCAGTCGTAAATCAGTACACCTGTATACCATGCCCGATGCAGGAGTCACTATGCTGCGTCACCAGGACCGTGAGGCCATCCGCGAACGTGAAGATGGTAACATAATTAAAGAATTCGCAATCCATAACACCTGTGTACACTGGGGGACAAACCCCTGACCTCTCAATCACCTACACTATTCTTATGCAGCAATCTCTCATGCCCGCCAAAGATTTTTGAGTGGTCGGAATAAACAATTTATTCGGAGAAAAATTCTTTAGGAAATATATTGAACAAGATGCTAACACAACATAGAAGTGAGTAAATCCACTAAGTTCCATGACCGTTATCGATCGTTGGATATCATGTTTTCTACCCTATTCGCTATCGTAACATTCTTGACAGTAGCTCAAAATAAGGATGTAGTTGGTTTTCCATACCATTGCCTTAGATTTTGCAGCCATGATGTTCTTCTTCTAAAAGGACCACGATTACCTAGGATATTTCCCTGAATGATCAATTGTAAAAGATCATATTTTTCAGGGTGTCTCGTAATGTGACCGAAGTATTCCAGCTTGCGTTTCTTTATTATATTGACCAGTTGTGTTGTTTCGTTCAGCCGTCTAAGGACCTCCTCATTTCTATCTCTGTCGACCCAGCTTATTTTCAGTAGTCGTCTGTATACCCACATCTCAAAGGCTGTCAAGCGTTTAAGGATAGCCTCAGTTAGAGTCCACGCTTCCACTCCATATAGCAGGACAGGAAAGAAGTAGCAAGATGTCATTCGAACTCTAAGGTCAATGCAAAGATCGTGACTGCAAAGTACGTTTCTCATTTTTACAAAGGTAGCTCGGGCTTGTTCTATTCGGCTTTTAACTTCTGCGGTTGAATCCCAGCTCTCATTGATATTACTGCCGAGTTTCTCTCCTCTGTCCAGTGTGGCATCTCCGACTTTTATACCGTCATCCTGGATATAATTTTGTTTGCTAACTATTATATATTTAGTTTTCTTAACGTTGAGTTTTAATCCATACTGATCACAAGTCTGTTTTATTTTGTTCATTAGGTCATATCGGGATAGACAACATATTAGACCTGGAAAGTGATATTGATAAATCTCTGGCAACAAAACAGCATTATATGGCAGTATTTTTTGACTTAAGATAAGCATTTAATATGTTGGAGATTTAACATTTTAAAAAAGTTACAGTCATGGAATAGTCGTTTAAATTGCCTTCAGTTTATTAAGAACTTTCTAGAAAACAAATATTTTCGCGTGTTGCTTGTTTATTGGTTGCTATACGAAATAGCTGTGTTGAGGTCTTTCTATACCATACAAAAACCTTAGGTATGGTATTCTCAAAAAAGAACTTCTCAAACAATCCCAATCTCAAGTTTTGGAAAACATCGCTATCCTTCAAATCATGTGTAAGATTCTTAAGTATATGGTTTGATAATTAACTGACTTGAAAAGGACATATTAGGCAATTAGTATTTACTTGTAATAATAAACTTAACCTAATTAGAACACTGTCAAATAGATATTGGGGCTCTGATCTCTCTACCTTGAAATTGATTATGGCTCAATCGCTTACGCCTCTGCTTCCCCCATATTGTTAAAACAGCTAGACTCTATTCACAACACAGCACTTATACTCTCTCCTGGCGCATTTCGAACGTCACCGGTGGAAATTTTATATTCTGATAGTGGGGAGCCTTCATTCACACGCAACGTCAACGTCAATAGCCTCAAATGTAAACCAACCTCTATGTTTGGGAAAGTATGTATTTTTACAGTTAATATTTTTTCTGTTACGGTACTGTAATGTGATCTAATTTAGTGCTGTATTCTAAAGACCTTTTTAAAATATATTATTTCCTGTTATTTCGTAAAATTGTTACTGGCTATCTCATTTATCATGTTGAAGTACGCAGAATTTGGCTTTTTCCTTTGTATTCGGTGTCACAAAGATTGAAACAAGTGTAAGGTTTTGTATTACTGTAGCAATTAACTTTAAACTATCGCCATTCAAAATCGTCCGACAGTGGCATCATTTATTGGTACACCCTCTCGGACCATCACTTAGAGGGTTCCTTAGCTCTGACCATCTCAACGCACTTTACTTCAGACCAAGACAGTGAAAGAAAAACAACGAGTTCTCGTGACTCTTAGGCGGGCGTCCCGATGTGGGCCAGTGACATTTCCCTGGCTAAGAATCTTACGACATCAATAGAACCAAAGGGTAAGTCTATGTTCTTTGTACAAACAACGATAATGAGTAGAACCAGTTAATTTCGTAATTTATTCACAATTGATAGTTGCTATTTTCGCTAATTTTATATGCGGTGCTTAAAGCTATCATGCATATAAATTCTAATAATATTCCTAACTCTGTTATCTTAAATGACTCACTAAGCGCCCTTCAACCCATTATACAGATCTATCCTAAAGGTCCACTTGACAAACTGATAAAACTAGAACTCATTCAGTCTCATTCAGTCTCAAGAAATTCTAGTAGTATCAGATTTATATGGATTCCATCCCACATTGGCATTGCAGGCAACGAAAGTGCGGACCAGTGCGCGAGTGAAATTGCTAAATGTGCTGATATAGAAAAAGTCGAGAATCGAAATACCGCGAGTAATATAAAACCTTTAATAAAGAATCGAGTTTTGTGTAAGTGGAAAAACGAATGACAATCTTCTCAAACATCACTGAAGCAAATTAAAAATGACGTTAAAGCTTGGAAACCCTCAACCAGGAACAGAAGAGAACAATTTGTAACAACGAGATTACAAATTGGACACACGAGACTTACTCATTCATATTTATTGTCCAAAAGTGATCCACCTATATGCTACCGTTGCCGTTACAGATACCGTTAACCATTTGAGGAGGTGTCAATCAAAATCAATCATGTCCACCTTAAGAAGTTTTAGGGAAATCGCAAAAAATGTATTAGTAAATAACCTTACATGAAAAATCGGATACATTAGCATATATTGAAAAATGGCTAACATTTATCAACGACACTTTCCACAAAATATAAATGTTTAAATGTGTAGTCCAATGTCAGGTTCTAGACAATCACAGGATTCGTCCACTTCGTCAGCATCAATTTTGTCGCCCTGGACTTCCACTATTATGGTCTTATACCAAGATAAAAAGTCATGTTTCTGCCAGTTATCACCATACATTTTCACAAGTAACGTCTCCACGTCCTTCTTCTTAGCTGCTTTCACTATATTGCTCAGTGGAAGTGACTCTACAGGAGTTGAGAACTACCTTGCAGAATGCCAGCCTTTTTTTTGAGGCTTGTTGTAGGTTTCAAAATCACTTTCAAACCTAAAATTCTGTGCCGATTTCACTTTGATAACAGTAAGTTCTTGTCCATTGCGGTTGACAGCTTTCTCTTTCCTCACAAAAATCCTCTTCTTTTCAGATATCATTTCAATGTTTTTAAATCGTGTAGCCAAACTGCATCAATCAATCCCCAATCCTCTCCAAGTTTCCGTACTTCTCCAACAGAACTATATACATTGTAGTACTCTTCCTTTGTTGCAATGGTAGGCTGCTTCCTGAGTAACTTTTCAACCCTTCCGAACACCCGATCAGCGAGGAGGAAGCTATGCCCGCGAAAAGGGTATGTTAGAACAATCTCCTCTAAAGCATTTCGCACTGATCCTAAGTAATACAATAATGTGTGAACAACGGCATTGTTTTTGTTTTGACCGGCACACCCATCACAGAACAGATTCAGTCTTGTTACATTTGAAAAATTAGCGGAGTTCAAGAAATTTATAAGTGCAGATGAAACTTCGGTCGCACCCCTTCCTGCAAGTTCTTCAGTCCATACGTAAAATATGGGGTTTTGTGCGTTTGATGCTACAATGCAAAAAGAGTAAAAACTTAATTGTCTTTTGTAGAACGCGTCTTGAATAGGAGTTTTGGGAAGTGCTTAAATTTGCTGGAGATCAAAACAGAAAGTAACCTCATTTCCTTTGTTTTCCTTTAAGAGCCCATAAAAAGCATTAGCTCTTAATCTGTGTATTCTTTTCTCCATCATAAATTGGTTGACCACTACCCAGTCTTTCACAGCTTTAGCCTTCTCAATTTTCAGCTGAAGATCTATTTTATTGCATGTACTGCAAACGTCAGAAGCTGATGATGAAAATCCGATATTTAATTCATTGAAAACTCTCCTAAACACAGATTTCTTAACTTTAAGATTATCAAGTACAGAATCATTGTATATTAGCCACAACTTCTTAATGTTTAAGTCTGCACCAAGATAAATCTTTTTCGATTTTTTTCGATTATAGTGGCTTTCTTTTCCTCTTAAATTTCTCAAAAAAAGGCGGACTGATTCCTTGTTCGCAGCAGATTTGTGACTCTTCCTATCGCCACCCCTCTGATCCTTAACAGCCTTTCCCTCTTTCACCTTTTTAGAAATATTAGTCAATCTTGTTCCCTTCACCATGGTAATATGCATGAAAAGTTTCCTACACACAGGTATAACTTTACCGGTTGATGAAAGTATAGAATATTGTACACTAAAACTTTTAGCCTTTGATTTTTCAGAGGTAGGCCTAGGCCTTCGCCGCTTTATGTTACGTTGATTTATCCAACTGGCAATGGTGTTATCTTGCGTGTTTTTGTCAGGTATTTTGTAGAGGATATTTCGAACAAAAATAGCATCTATAGGCCTAACTAATGCACATTTCATACCTTTGTTCATGTGTTTACATGGAACAAACACACGACATCCCACTGGAGTACTGTATCGCTTAAACTTGGCTCTAGTTTTTTTATCCAGTCTTTTTATTTTTACGAGATCCTTCATTGGCATCGCCCACTCTCACTAAGTTTTTTTCATCCATGGAAAATTTCAATTATATTTAATAAAAACTACTATAATAATATTAAAATTAAACCACAGTGCAATACAAACTCAATACTCGCTATCGACATAACCTAGAGGGAAAACACAGACAATGTGTTGACATAGTCAAATCACGTGACCAAATCGGGGCACTCCTATTAGCTGAATGGACATGTGGTGGTATGATTGAAACCAACTGTGGACATGATTTCATTTGATTTGGGAACCTAATATTGTGTATTCATTTTAAACAGGACATGATTTTTTTTAACCGAAATCGAAAACACCATAGAAGAGGATTCACTCTTTATATTATGAAACAGCTGCTAACTCATTTTTTGATTTTTATGGACATGATTGATTTTGATTGACACCTCCTCATTTATTAATTGAGTGCCATAGTTTTGCCAATTTTGGTGTTACATTTAACATACCTTAGCAGTATAAGTAATTTATTAGGCACTAATTTTTCAACTAATAATATTGTAAATTTTTTAAAATCTATAGGAATATTTTATAAACTGTAATTTTATAATTCTGTAGCCGCATCTCATAACCATTATGGTGGATGTGGCTATAATTTTTAAATAAAAAAAAGTTTCATTTAAATGTTATTAGTAATAAAGTTATAATTGCGAAAGTATTTGTGTAATTTTGTCCATCAGTGTGTATAAATGATCATTATTTTAATGCACAATCTCGGCAGAAAACCGTATTAATATAAAAATTATACCAGCATATCTACTGAATTATTTAAATATTTTAAAATTCAGAATATGGTAATCATACCTCGCAAAACCGCATTCAGGCTCAAGGTATGGTACTTTTTTGACGACCTTCAGTGACAAGTTTATTTGTGTCTTATCAATTAACATTCCCAAGTAGGTAATTGTTACCTTGGTAGCGTATTAAATTGATAGGCATCATTAACTACCAGCGATGAAAGAAATAAATTGATGACGATCGTTAAATTCTCGCATACGATTGGCTGGCAGCCAGAAATCGTTAAATATCTGTGTTGGGGCTATTTTTATTTAGAGATAAGCAATGAAATTTTTAGAACCAATTAAGTTTAATATTATTATGGCAAGATATCGACCAGTAGCTGGGTTTTTCTATTTCTACTATATGATTGAATATGGAAACATATTTTATTTTACACGATCTTCTTTCGTTTTGTTACGGGCGAGAATGGCGAAAATTATGATTGATTACACTTGCATTGCCAAGGTCGTCTCTTCGAAAGTACTTGTAAAGGAGTTGTAATTTAGCTATTATAGCATAGCTTCTTCACACTTAGTAGTACGAAATCGACGTAAAACTGGATTCCGTATATTTATGTATATTGGCAGACGTATTTATATCATAAGGAATTATTTAAACTCTGTCTGAAGTAGTTACTGGGCAAATGAAGTAGTTCATCCTCTATTACTGCCGGTCGCAATCCCAGATAAAGGAGAAGGGTGGTACGTTACCCTCGTTATTTTTAAAACTTTTTTGCCTCTTTTCACTTTTTCGAAAAACTAGTTTTTATCTAGTTGGCCATAAAATTACAATTAGTTACTACGGATACAATAATTACAAACAGTTCCATCAATAATAATCAATAATTTGAAGCTATCATTTATTGTGTGAATAAGATTAATATTAAAAATTTTGATATTACAATTGCCTACACATTTCATTTCCGTGGCCGTCTCAGCGGACTGGACTTGCGTAGAGGAGGGACTGTGAACTGAGTAGGGGTCCTTCAGCACTTTACGCAAGACAGACTGGGCAAGGAAGTCCTCAACCCCGACACGGCGCGTCCCAATGGCTGATAGGGAACGATCCTGTAGATATGCAGGACAGGTATGAATAAGGCTTCGCCAAATAAATACCCGCGGATCAACTGAGGACATGACACATGTCAGCAGCTGTGTTGTTAGTGGTCCGTGGCTGAGGAATAAAATTCCTGACAGGTGCGAAACCACAGAGTCGCAGGCAGCAATCAAGTAGACTTAACCGGCTGTGATACTGCGAACACTCACCAACCCGTCTGGCAAGCGTGCTGTTTTAATGCCAATATACCCCTTAAAAACGCGATGTCAGTTTTTAAAACAAATACAGATCTACCCCAGGTGAGTAGGATGCGTCCAGAATCTCACACTGATTTATCAGTCTGTCCCAAGGATTCTGGGGGGGACAAAAAACTGACTATACGGAAACCCAAAAAACCCATAACTCTCTACGTCAGTACATACAATGCCAGAAGTCTACTGTCCGAGGAAAGATTCACTGAAACCGAAACTGAAATGAATAAAATAAAATGGGATGTCATAGGTATTAGCGAAGTTAGAATGAGAGGTGAAACTTTGAAAACACTCAAATCAGGGCATATATTCTATCAGATTGGTCCTGAAACTACATCAGTTGGAGGCATTGGTTTCTTTGTCCATAAAAAGCACGCGAACAAGATAATAAACATCAAAAGTATATCATCTATAGTGGCATATCTTATTCTGAAGCTGAACAGTAGGTATCAACTCAAAATTATCCAAGTATACGCTCCAACAACAGACCATACAGACGAAGAAATTGAAATGTTTTATGACGATGTATCCACTGCGCTTGATGATTCTCGTACTCAATTCACAATTTTATGTGGCGATTTCAACGCAAAAATAGGGGTAAAAGAAGCAGATCTAGAAACATCTTTAGGACAATTCGGTTCCCCAGGAAGAAATGATCGAGGAGAAAAGCTACTAGGATTCCTACTCCAGAATAACTTATTCAACATGAACAGCTTTTTTCACAAAAAGATGCACAGAAGATGGACTTGGGAAAGTCGAAACGGTAGAACAAGGAACGAAATCGACTACATCATAAGTGATCAAAAACAAATAATTAAAGATGTAACAGTGCATACTCAATAAGTTCACCACAAACAGCGACCACAGGATGATACGAGCGAAAGTTCAAATCAATATAAAAAGAGAAAGGAATATAATGATTAAAATCATGACCTATGGGGCGGAAAACTATGACTTTAACCAAGACCACGGCTTCGAAACTGAAAGTGGCACAGAGACGAATGGAACGGTCTATGCTGGGAGTGACGTTGAGGAACCGAATAAGAAACGAAGATCTGCGAAGAAGGACGAGTATTACTGATGTTGTGGAACGCATAGCGGAACTAAAATGGAACTGGGCAGGCCATGTAGCGAGAATGCACGATTCACGATGGACGAGCACAATTACAAATTGGAGGCCAAGAGCAGACAAATGCAGTAGAGGAAGACCACAAAGGTTTCAGGAAATTGTAAACATGATGGCGACCAACGTCTGAATACGGACACGGCACCCAAAGAAGAAGAAGTTGGAATAGATTAAATTATGATTTCAATAAACTATCGGGAATATCGTAGGTGACTGTCAAGGAAATAGTGCAGCAGCCGCAAGGCGTTGTGAAGTAAAATACCGTAATCGAAATACACCCGATAGACGATTATTTCTGACAATTGATCGTCGTTTACGGGAAACGGATACATTCCAACCACAAGTTGCTGGCAACAGTGGTCGTCCAATAATCGATGCAACTGATGAAGACATTTTAGAAATCATTGAAGAAGTAATAGCTGCTCAACTAAATGTTCCTCACGTGAGTGTTTGGAGGCGTTTGAAGGATCAGCTGCTTAAACCCTATCACATATCAGGCAAAATATGTGGTTTCTACAAGATGGCGCTCCACCGCGATATAGTAATGAAGTCCGAGAATACCTTTGCAAGCAGTATTCTGGTCGGTGGATTGGAAGCGGTCGTGATGAACCTATTTCTTGGCCACCGAGAAGTCCAGATCTTAACCCCATGGACTTTTGCTTTTGGGGGTTTATGAAAGAGAAAGTGTATTCTGTAACAATAGAGGAGGAACAACAATTGAGGGTTAGAATAATTGAAGCTGCAAATCAATTTCGTCCGAAAATTATGATTTTTCAGCGCATTGGGTTATTCTTATTAAAACGATACCGAATGTGTATTGAATTGGAATGGTGGTTAAATACAACCGGCGCTCTGCCAACTACACAATATGGTTTTAAAAAAGGTTTTGGTACCATAGATGCGGTGACACACCTAGTTACAGACATACAAATAGGCTTAACTGAAAACGAGTATAATGGAACGATGTTTCTAGATGTGAAAGGTGCCTACGACAATGTCAACTGGTTCATCTTACGGGAAAAAATGATACAATTACAAATCCCTCAAGAAGTTGCCAACACGATATGCAAATTATATATAAACAGACAAGTAGGGCTCAGAGGACATTATAGGTGCCCAGTAAAATACCAAACTGCAAATTTAGGTCTGCCACAAGGATCAGTCCTTGCACCATTACTTTTTAATATATATACTACTAATTTACACACCTCTATACCTAAAGCAACTATTATACAATATGCCGATGATTTTGTTGTTTATACACGTAGCAAACATCTCGACGAATGCATTAATCATTCAAGATATTATACAAAACAAATCACTCAGAATATGTCTGGGAGCAATGAAATCTACACCAGTTGAACCGTTAAGAGCTGAAGCAATCGAACCTCCATTAGAACTGAGAAGATCATTCTTAGCTGAAAAAATGATTATTAAGTCGCTAAAGAAAAATTCACCATTCATTAGCAGCATGTATAAATTAAACGAATACGACCTAACTAAGCCTTTTTGGATTCATAAACACTCTCCTCCTATTTGTGATGGATTAAGAAACGTGGCATTAAAACCACAAACAAAGTTAGAGACCGACTACTTTGATCACCTTGTTTCCTGTGATGTGAATATACCACTTTATTCGGAGTTAGCATCATTTAATAGTATATTCATAAATCAAATTTTAGAGGAACATCCAAATTACGTCACTATATACACTGATGGATCAAAAAACACCGATGGTACAGGTTGCGCTTTCGTAATACCTAAACGTATACAGAAAAAATACAAATTAAACAAAAACACATCTATTTTCACAGCTGAGGCAATAGCAATTCTAAAAGCACTAGAATATGTTTATCAGGAAGAGGATCAGAATGCTATAATCTTTTCCGATTCACTTTCCGTTCTTAAAATCTTAAAATCAAACTCAAACACAACTAATGATATTATTTTTAGCATCCAAGCAATACTTAAACAATTACAAGATCAGAATAAACATATAAAATTCTTCTGGGTCAAAGCACACGCAGGAATAACAAACAATGAAATTGCAGATCAAATTGCCAAAGAAAGCATAGTAATGGGGGAACAACTAAATTACGAATTAACTACAGACGAACAAATAATCATAGCAAAACAGAGAATGATGAACAAATGGTCCTATTTATGGCAAGAGTACAGCTTCACAAATCCAACACGTTACACCAGACTTGAAACCAAATTAAGGAGAAAACCTTGGTACAATGAGTACGATTACAGTCGAAAAAGTATAACTACTATCAGCAGAATGAAGTTTGGTCACGCATGTTATCCAGCACATTTATTTAAAATAAAAATACTTGAGAGTGATCTTTGCGAAGCCTGTAATAAAATCGGTGATCTTGACCACATCTTTTTTGATTGTTTAAAATATAGAGCTCAATCTAATGAGCTTTTCAGTAAACTTTTAAAATTAAACATTGAAAGCCCATTTAATATACTGCATCTTCTTGCTTTAGAAAAAAAAGAAATTTATGATTGTTTGCTGTCTTTCGTCAGAACAACAAATATACAAATATAACCATCTTTGTTAATTCCCTATGTCTTTCCTTAATGTATACATACCTATCTGTCCGAGGCCTACCTTTTATTGTTTATAAAAATGCCCTGATCGGCCCCTGGGCGAGAAGAGTGTAAGCCCTGTGTAATCCCTGTATCTGTTTTTTAAAAATTTGTGTCTGGCTGTGTGGGTATTTACCCTAAAGCCATTAAAAAAAAAAAATGTGTATTGAAGAAAATTAGGGTCATTTTGATGAACATTTATTGCGATATCACATTTATAGAGATTATAGACATTTTTTGTACTTGTTAATTCATCTTAGCCATTCATTTAGTTGCACGTAATTTTTTAAAAGTTATTGAAAAGGGCGGTAAATCAATAAAAACAGTTATTAAAAATAATGTGTTATACCACAGTAACTGATGATGCCACAAAATTCATTTGATTTGAACGTACTCCAAAGTTTGGGGGATTTAGGGCTGCACACCCCCATAAAATTTTTCTGTGCCCTTAGATTTTGTTGTTTCTTTTATATGAAAATTGCTTTCAGAACAAGAAAGCAACGTGTCCATTTTTATTACAAAATGTCAAGCAGTTTAGGTGATAATACAAAAAAAAATTATTTTGTAAATTCGAAGAGCTGTACCTAACTTTTTTGTGTACACTTTTGTACGAATCTAAGTTGAATTCAATCAATTTATTTTTGTCCCCGGAATGCGTGATTTAATTTATGACATACCTTTTTGAAACGCCCTGTATAGTGAAATTCCAAAACAAGTGAGATCAAAGGAGCAATAATGACCAAAATGAATTATAAAGATTAATCATGGTACTGTAGAAAAAAATTTAATCTCATATGAAAGCCACCCGCAAAAATATCACAAAATGTTAAAATCCGATATCTCAGTAACCAATTCTGATCAAAATCAAAATTGTATCTTGGTAACTGTTCGAAAAAATCATAAATTAACATAAAATTATTTATAATTCTACTTCTACTTTATAGTTTTTATAATAATAACAACAAGGACAAAATAACAACAACGACGATGACTTCAACCTATGCAATGTGTATTTATGTTTTGTTCACATTCTACGCCAGTCACTAGAGACGAAAATGCTAATGAATCTCTTCAAATCATACGGACAAGCTAAATTTTGTTAAAGTTTCATTAAACATTTTGTTAAAGTTTTTGAATCCCAAAAAGATGCAAAAAAATTTGCTACTCCTATCCCGGAGCTTTCCTCGAAACTTCTCTCGTAGTGGGAAAACGGAAAACATCGATTTACCAAGAATTTATACTCCATACAAAAAAATGTTTCAAACCAGAAATGAAGCTAAGATAATTTTAAACAAGAATGTTTATTACTTTTATATACTTTTTGCGTAAAATGAACCGTTATCTCAGAAACAATACTTGAAGCAACCGATATGTTTTAAAGGTAAAAGGTGCAGCTTTTGTATGCAGTTTTTGAATTTGGTCGCCAATGAAATAATAAGGTTGTGTTATTTTTGCCAATTTCGAAGATTCATATATCAACAAAATTTATCACTTCCATTGACCGGTCACTATTTAATTTTCATTCCTAGAGCCTAGTCCATAAAACTTTATAGCGCGATATTTTGATTTTGAGTTTTTCGTAACAATTTTTGAAACTCTACAACTTCAGCAACAAATTATACCCAATGCCGTCTTCGTAGAAGCATTTCTCGTACCGGGAGATTGTTTCTAATGTGAAAATTTAAATTCAGCTTTCTTAGGCTTAATGCAAATACCTCGCTATTCTCGACTCTAATCCGATCGTTGTTTGTTATATGAGTTTGTTAATGTATATGAACTATTAAATTTTTTGATACTATCCTTATTCCGAAACGAGGTATAAACACATTATCTGTAGAATGAGATCGTTTTTTGGAATAATAGTCTTAAATATCAATAAAAGAACACACGTTCCTTCCACATTCTGCCTTTAACTTTGAGATTGGTCCACTTATGAACATAATACGAAAATATATACATACATAATGAACCAATGAAAAGATTGAGAGAGCACAATAAATTATTGTTTAAAGTGATATAAGATTGAATGCTCGAATAAATGAATTTTAATAAAATAAAAGGCAGATATCGAGCACCGTTTTATTAATTAAATCTTGCCCAAGTACTTTCGCTCCTAGGGGCATTTCGTCAAAATTATGCTATTCAACAATATATGTGAATGTCATAAACACTAACTGATACATTTAGACAACACGAAACAAAGGACAAACAGGTTCAAAATTATTATAAAATTCGAAGAATGATATATTATAATATTCTCTCTCCTGATGTAACCCAATATGTAGCTTCTTCGAAGTTTATAATAATTTTTAAATTGTTTGTCTCGTGTTATGTAGATGTATCAGATAATTTTTATGGCATTCGCCATATATTGTTGGATTACCTAATTTTGACGAAATGTCCCTGAAGATGCTCTTGGAGCGAACGTCCTTGGGCAAGATTTAATAAAAACTGCTCGATATCTCCCTTTTATTTGATTAAAATTATTGTTTAGTTCCAATAAAATAAATATCCTAATTGAAAAAGGACAAAACAGATTTATAAAAATCAGGGCAGTATTTTTAGTCGAGATCTCAGCTAAGCATTGAAATGCGGCTTAGAAAAGAGTATAGAATGTCAGTGTTGTATTACAGCATGGAAATATGGACACCAAAGAAAAACAATATGAATAAAATGGAAGTTTGCGAGCTCTGGATGTATTAAAGAATATTGCAAATATAATGGGTGCAGAGAATCAATCTCAAGCTGTTAAGATGAACAAAGAAATCTAATCTGAGACATATTATGAACGAAAACTAGATAAATGGGAAGGAAACACATTCCTTATTACAAAATGTGTGCAAATTTTTCAATATTACCAATATCTATTTATTTGTATCTTGTATTTATTTGTATCTGTCACAGTCTTTGTGATTTCTAACCTTCAAATGAAGAAGGCAATTCTGAATCATTGGTTGTACCTATTTCCTACAATATCCTTAAATTATCTCTATTTCACGCGGCTTATATCTAGTCTCACAGTATTCTTTTTATGTCATCGGTCCATATGGCCCCAAACACTCCCAGAGCTCTCAAAAGGGGTCAGAATAAAACATAACTGGTAAACATACAAGAGCATCATAGTAAATGTATAATGGGTTCCTCTGAGATTTTACATTACTGCATTGTTTTTAAGAATGAGTTTAAAGAAATAAAATCGAAGTTTAATTAGGCAAAAAAATTCAATGGAGCTTGGAAAGTTTCCTCTCTGTTGGTTGTAAGATGACGATTTCTGTCTTTAATCTTTATTATCTGCCTTGTCTTCGTTCTTAGTTTTTTTCTCAATACTTTCATACTTCTATTGTTCTCAGTGGTATGTTCGATTTGTTCTTGGTTGTATTTTCGAGTGTCTTGTCTAACAGCTTTGGATATTTCTTTATTTAATTTTTGTAGTTCGTCGGCCTTAGTTTCCGTCTCGCTTCTCATTTCTTTTTCTTTCTACTTCTTTTTGAGTTCTAGGATAAAATTTGTCTTGACTATCCAGTAAAGCATTTGTTAATTTATTATTTAAGTCATTTATATCATTTTCTGTTTCAGGACTACTAAGTATGTCGGAAATACATTGTTGAAAACTATCTACATCTGATGATTTCATCCATGGTTTTGATTTGTTCTTGTCCTAATCATCTTATACCCGTCCTTCTTTAAGCTTATTTCTATTTTACCTTTTACCATTCTATAATCGCTACTGGTAACAAATCTGTTTAGAACCCTGATGTCTTTAACGGTGGGTTTTTTGTCCATGATAATAAAATCTATTTTGTTTTGACAAAACAGTCATCAGACCAATAATGACGTAAGCTGCAGAAACACGACCTGACAGATAGAGAACAAAAAGGGTGTTAGAAACAGCAGAGATGAAAACAAAAAATTGAAGGCAAGACACTATGGGACAGAGTTAATACAGATTTATGATGTAGATGCAAGGTGGAGAACATC
This sequence comes from Diabrotica balteata, assembly GCA_918026665.1. Lineage (NCBI taxonomy): Eukaryota > Metazoa > Arthropoda > Insecta > Coleoptera > Chrysomelidae > Diabrotica > Diabrotica balteata. The sequence continues at coordinate 31,633,526 of OU898279.1, read as the reverse complement.
AAGAACTGGGTAAGAAATAGAAGAGTAGAATGGAATGATCATATGAGGAATTCTACAAAAATTCACAAGCCTAACCTTAACTGGAGCCAAATTATATTGCAATTTGCTGCCCGTACCCCGCAGTAAAAATTTTTTTCTGTAGGTTGATACCAAAACATGTTTTCAGGTGCGAGCCTCAAAAAAGGCAAATTTAAGTTTTTTCCAACAAAAAACTAATTTGTTCGCTAAAGCTATTTCATTCTTCTAGCGATCTGCCTCGAAAAACGAGTGAAAGAGACTTCTATACTTGGAGCACAGGTACATATCGGGTACCAATCGCTTCGTCTTGGTCTCCAGAAGGAACTCTGACCCTTTGAAGAGCCAAGAAACACCTGCTCAAAGCGTGGCAAACGGTTATTCAGTCCCTAAAATCGACGTTTTTTTACATTTTTTCGCGATTTTACCGGAAAATCAAGTTAAAATGACTTCCGTAAGTGAGGTTCATCTACCTTTTGGAAGCTGGTGACTTGATCCTCAGTATGTAGCCTGATCTGTCATCAAATTATAGATAGTAAATTGTAATATAGCTGAAAACCTTCACATATTAATTTATCGTGTTTTAAGTAAGAAAATATGAATCAATTTTTTTCTTCTTTTTTTTTTATAACAAACTTTTTTTTGTTAGTATGAGTATTAAAACGAGATAAAAGTTCTTCTTCTTCTTCTTCTTCAGCCTTAATTTATCCAATGTTGGACACAGTCCTCCTCCAATTGCTTCCACGCTTCCCTATCTTTTGCAATTCTCATCCACTGCTTTCCAGCTACATCAGTTATATCGTCTATCCATCTCTTTTTAGGTCTTCCCACGCTTCTTTTTGTTTCTCAAGGTCTCCAGAATGTCACTTTATGAGACCATCTGTTCTGATAAAAGTTAGTCAAGTAAAAAAAATAAATACATAGAATACAATACATCAAAAATATTCTGAATTTTTTATTATTGATAGATACTATTTAACAATGGTATAACTATATTTGTTGTTCATTAATTAAACACTAGAAAAAGAACTTGGCATATAATATTAAATAATCTTGTGTTTAACAGAAACAATAAATATTAAAGCTCGAATAATATGAAATAAACAAAATTTTAATACTAATACTATCTAATGTTTTAGATTCAAAAAGAAATTATATTATTTATGTATCGAATTATGTATACCGAATATATCATATAATTATATTATTTTTTACATTATTTTCAATATTTTTTTTTCTGATTTTCACTGATATTGTACATTATTTTATTTCTAAATTTAGTTAGTTCTGGCGATTCTATTTTACATAAAACTTGAGTTGATAAAACGTTTTGTGTATGGTCGATTCAAAAAACAAAAGCCATTTTTTGTAGTTGAGGGAAATTTTGTTACAAGATGTTCGTTGTTTACCTCTTCAACTACCCCTGCGTACCACTGATCATAAATTACTACGATCCAATCGCCTTTGGAAAACTCAGTTGTCGAATGAAAGTCTTTTTAACTTGATTTTCCGGTAAAATCGCGAAAAAATGAAAAAAAAACGTCGATTTTAGGGACTGAATAACCGCTTGCCACGCTTTGAGCAGGTGTTTCTTGCTTTTTCAAAGGGTCAGAGTTCCTTTTGAGGACCAAGACGAAGCGATTGGTACCTGATATGTACGTGTGCTCCAACTATAGAGGTATCTTTTAATCTATTTTCTAGTAAAATCGCGAAAAAATAAAAAAAAACGTCGATTTTAGGGACTGAATAACCGTTTGCCACGCTTTGAGCAGGTGTTTCTTGGCTCTTCAAAGGATCAGAGTTTCTTCTGGGGACCAAGACGAAGCGATTGGTACCTGATATGTACGTGTGCTCCAACTATAGAGATATCTTTTAATCTATTTTCGGGATAAAATTGCGAAAAAAATGAAAAAAAACGTCGATTTTAGGGACTGAATAACCGCTTGCACGCTTTGAGCAGGTGTTTCTTGGTTCTTCAAAGGGTCAGAAGTCATTCTGAGAAGCAAGACGAAATGATTGGTACCTAATATGTACGTGTGCTTGAACTGTACAGGTCTCTTTTAATCTATTTTCGGATAAAATCGCGAAAAAATGAAAAAAACGTCGATTTTAGAGACCGAATAACCGTTTGCCACGCTTTGAGCAGGTGTTTCTTCGCTCTTCAAAGAATCAGAGTTCCTTTGGGGACCAAGACGAAGCGATATATAGAGGTATCTTTTAATATATTTACGGATAAAATCGCGAAAAAATGAAAAAAAAAAAACGTCGATTTTAGTGACTGAATAACGGCTTGCCACGCTTTAGGCAGGTGTTTCTTGGCTCTTCAAAGGGTCAGAGTTCCTTCTGGAGACCAAGACGAAGCGATTGGTACCTGATATGTACGTGTGCTCCAAGTCTAGAAGTCTCTTTCACTCCTTTTTCGAGGCAGATCGCTAGAAGAATGAAATAGCTTTAGCGAACAAATCAGTTTTTTGGTGGAAAAAATTTAAATATGCCTTTTTTTTAGGCTCGCACCTGAAAACATGTTTTTTGGTATCAATTTACAGAAAAAAATTGTTACTGCGGGGTACGGGCAGCAAATTGCAATATCACCATATTTGATTCCAGTTAAGGTGCGAATTTTTGTAGAATTCCTCATATAGCCGAGGAAGACGATCAGTAGGAAGACCACCAAAACAATGGAACAACAAATTACTGGAGGCACATTAAAAAACAGACAGAGTCATTACATAAAAAGAAGAAAAAGAGTAGAAAGAAGACAAAATGTTTTGAAGCCTGTATGGTGTCAACTGGAATATCATTTTAAGTACTGAGCCCTACTAGAAAAAATCTTAATTAAAGAAGAAGAAAAAGAGCAATAAATTAATAATTAAACACAATAATTAAGTTACCGGCCAGTTTACTTCAGTATCAACAATTTGGAAAATGTTAAATTTCTACAAAACTGCATTAAACGTTTGACTAAAAGCAAAGATAATTAATTTAAAGCACGTTTTACAAATAAATCGCTTCTTGTCGGAAAAACCATTCTGTATCATTTCAATCTTAAAGTATTTTCTATTTTCCGTCTCATACATCACATGCCAAAAACGTTTCCAACAAATATTGCTCGATCACGCGATACCGCACAGAGGGCGATAATTTGTTGGTCTCCTTGGTAACCGGGAGTTTCACCCCAAGGAGTTTTCCAGCAACTCACCGGCGTCTCCTGTATGGAAATGGGAAATACGCAATTCTCTAAATTGAAGTTGTTTACGCTTCGCCTAGAGTGGAAGTTTTACATTTCCCCAAGATTATCTGGATTTAAACGAAGGTCGACGCCGCTTCGGCAGTTTTACGAGTCGGAAAGTTCAGGAAGTCGTCTAAGTTTTGAGGGGAAAAGGACTGAAGTTTTAATCGATAGGCTGACTTATTGAATTAAAGGCTCGGAGTTTCCAGTTGCGAAGTCGGTTTATTGGAATCAACAGGTTTGTTATATATTACTTTATTTCAATGGCTGAGTTTTATATATATATATATATAATATATATATATATATATATATATATATATATATATATATATATATAAAACTTGGTGCGCCAAGCAATAATTAGCTAATTAATTTTTTTATTAATTAAAATTATTTAAATGATATGATTATGACTCTATCACAATTTTTAATTCTTTTATCTCAGGGTTAAATTCGTGCTTCAATATCTATGCTATTACATGTGAAAGGTAAGGTCCAAAGAATACCGGAATAATAAAAAACACATATGATCTAACACTATATATTGAAATAAAAATAATGAAATAATTCACACTCAAAAGTTTTCAATAAACAAAATCTCATATAATAATTCTCAAAATTTTGTTCTACGTACGTGAACCTTCAAAATTAATGGTACAAACAATATTAGTTGAAATCTCAAAATCCAAATATTATTCTAAATCTCCTAATCAAATTATTTATATCCTTTCTAAATTAAGTGTAAAAATTGTGTTATCAGTGAAAGAAAAAACTGCAGAAAACAAAACTATCTCTCTCTGATGATGAGTGGTCCAAATCCTTGTTATTTGTAGACTATACTATTTACTTGTGGCCGCTCCCTAAGCAATCATCAATCTTACAATAAATTATTGCAAGTATCTCGTCCTTAATGATCTCCTTCAAATGCACGAATCGTTCAAATTATGCTAGCTTCTTCTTCTCTTAATAAACTGAATCTCTCGTTGGCCTGGGTGAAAATTGACTCTTGGAATATCTTTTCTTCACGATAAACTGAATCTCTCGTTGGCCTGAACAGTGACTCTTGGAATATAAGTAGAAAAATATGACTTACAATATTTTACTGGATCAGCTTCTGTCAGATACACTAACTACACGAAAACTCACAAACTTTCACTGCTACTGCTTCCTACCTCTGGTAAACTACCCGAGAACAAACGGCCGTTCACCTTGCACCCTTGGAAACCAACTACCTATCTTTTCTCTCTCAAAAATCTAGCTAAACTTTCATTCCTACATACCTATCCCACCTTTTTCAGTCTCCGCCAATCAAAGCTCGTCACAATTCTCCCATTTTTTCATTTCGATAACGAACAAAATTTTACCTATAATTATAAAATTTCCTAAAACTTATTTACAAATAATATTTTTCTACGATTCTTAAAAACTAACAAAAACTTATCTTTCTAAAATCTATTCTATTGTCCTTAATCACTACATTAATGTATTTGGAAAACCCGGTTCAATTGCCTTTGGATTTCACTTAAAATTATGCGGGTCACTCACGTATATTATAACAAAGAAAATAATTTATGCATAGCTTACATTTTGTTTAATACAGGTAATGCAAAAATTTAAAGACTTTCCTTCTTCGAAATGTTTGTTGGTTATTATCCTACTTATCTAAATTATTTTAATGTTTTTGAACTTAGAAATATTTTAAACAAACCAATATTTTTCTCGATTTTACATATCGTAACAAATTTTGTTTAATACAGGTAATCCAAAAATTTAAAGACTTTCCTTCTTCGAAATGTTTGTTGGTTATTATCCTACTTATCTAAATTATTTTAATGTTTTTGAACTTAGAAATATTTTACATATCATAACAATATATATATATATATATATATATTATATATATATATATATATATATATATATATATATATATATATATACTGAAAAAGCGATGAACGCTTGTAATCAACGCTGATCAAATAGAATACAATACTCCAATATTTGGGTGTGCAGCGGAAGATGGGACAAAGAAGTACTCTTTTTAGTTAACCAAGCTTTCGCAAATCTTTATTTGCATCATCAGGGTGCTACAATAAACAGAATTAGTATAAATTACAGAGTAAGACTTACTTTGCCTCTTACACTAATTGAGGTTAGTTGTCTTGATGTTTATTAAATGAAACTGGTAACTCATTTGACCCCTACAACTATGGCGAAAACTATCCAAAAATTGATTTAAAACGTTCTTTAACATACATAAAACACTTAGAACACACATACATAAACATTTAAATAAAATTATGTTAAAATAGTTACAAAACATGTACGTAGTCACAATATAAAATTTTGGTTATAAATATTCTTATGAGAAACAAAAGAATTGCTTGTGAATTCGTTGCTACCAACTTAAAACGACAAAACGTTAGATCTTAAATGATAACGATTTAAAGGTGATAGTATATCTGATAGAAGCTGAACTTATTGAAAAAGAAAAGATGAAAAGAATTATTTTAGAAAGAGGAGAGATATTGTATATCTCATATAAAATTAAACTTATATTGTTGACGATGAATTGTCTGTATTAGTAGATTCATGTTTATCTAAAGTTAACAATAATAAATATAAGTTGCTTAAATTCTTGGTATCTGTCTTTTTATTAATGGTTTCTTTTTCTTGAAAAATGAAAGCCATCTCGAGAAACAATCTTTTTAATAATTGCTCTCCGTGGATAGGATTTTTACATTTGAAAAATCGAAAGAGTGTCCTGTTGTGTTAACATGTGTAGCTAGAGAACATCTATCAGGGTGTAACCTAATGTCACTCTTGTGAAGAGTTAAACGGCTGGAAACTTTTTGGGAGGTGTGACCTATATAAGAACCTTCACAGCCTAAACAGTTAAGTTTGTAGACCACATCACTTTTATCTAAGTTTGGTAGTTTATCTTTCAATGACTTGTACAGAGATCCCACAACTAGAGTGCTTTTATAAGCAATTTTTACATTTGGTAGGTATTGAGCAAAAATTCTGGTCAATTTGGGAGTGACGTCCTTAATAAATGGAAGTGATGCAAAAGACAATATTCCTAATATATCTTTTGCATCACTTCCATTTATTAAGGACGTCACTCCCAAATTGACCAGAATTTTTGCTCAATACCTACCAAATGTAAAAATTGCTTATAAAAGCACTCTAGTTGTGGGATCTCTGTACAAGTCATTGAAAGATAAACTACCAAACTTAGATAAAAGTGATGTGGTCTACAAACTTAACTGTTTAGGCTGTGAAGGTTCTTATATAGGTCACACCTCCCAAAAAGTTTCCAGCCGTTTAACTCTTCACAAGAGTGACATTAGGTTACACCCTGATAGATGTTCTCTAGCCACACATGTTAACACAACAGGACACTCTTTCGATTTTTCAAATGTAAAAATCCTATCCACGGAGAGCAATTATTCAAAAAGATTGTTTCTCGAGATGGCTTTCATTTTTCAAGAAAAAGAAACCATTAATAAAAAGACAGATACCAAGAATTTAAGCAACTTATATTCATTGTTGTTAACTTTAGATAAACATGAATCTACTAATACAGACAATTCATCGTCAACAATATAAGTTTAATTATATATGAGATATACAATATCTCTCCTATTTCTAAAATAAGTCTTTTCATCTTTTCTTTTTCAATAAGTTTAGCTTCTATCAGATATACTATCACCTTTACATCGTTATCATTTAAGATCTAACGTTCTGTCGTTTTAAGTTGGTAGCAACGAATTCACAAGCAATTCTTTTGTTTCTGATAAGAATATTTATAACCAAAATTTTATATTGTGACTACGTACATGTTTTGTAACTATTTTAACATAATTTTATTTAAATGTTTATGTATGTGTGTTCTAAGTGTTTTATGTATGTTAAAGAACGTTTTAAATCAATTTTTGGATAGTTTTCGCCATAGTTGTAGGGGTCAAATGAGTTACCAGTTTCATTTAATAAACATCAAGACAACTAACCTCAATTAGTGTAAGAGGCAAAGTAAGTCTTACTCTGTAATTTATACTAATTCTGTTTTTTGTAGCACCCTGATGATGCAAATAAAGATTTGCCGAAAGCTTGGTTAACAAAAAAGAGTACTTCTTTGTCCCATCTTCCGCTGCACACCCAAATATTGGAGTATTGTATATATATATATATATATATATATATATATATATATATATTATATATATATATATTATATATATATATATATATATATATATATATTATATATATATATATATAATATGTTTTAAATTATGTACAATAGAATTCAATATTTCTCCATTTATTTAAAGGCTTTCTTAGGAGTACACTGTAAAAAACAATTTTAACATTACAAACAACTAACGTACAAATAGATTTAACTGTTGGCAGGAATAGAATTAAAATCGAAGTAGATTTGGGACTGGATGGTTTAAGGTTGGTAAAGGATCTTGGAGGAAGTATGGGTTCCCGATGCCCAGACTGTAATAAACCCCGAGTAATGCCCACTGTTTCCGACGAAAGAGTCAGGGGTTCTAGAAATAGAACTCAGCTTCTGCCTACAAATCCTACTGTCACGTCCCCGAAGGCTTTTGCCGCGTAACCACTGGGTACATGGCGTACAATGGTTGTACGTTATGTAGCAGACGAGAGGGGATGAAAGGCGAGTTTCTGGCGCCTAAAAACTGGAACATATCAGCTAATGGAATAAAACCTGACAGAAAATTCTGGTTCTCCAGGTTGGGGATTGCGAAATGTACGGTAACTCGTTGCCGTAAAAAGTATAACACCACGAAACCTTTAAATAAGCCTCGGATAGATCAATATGAGCGACGACGACTTCAACAAAGAAATGTGGACTACGCACTAGGTACCTGAAATGTTCTGACATTGAATAAACCAAAAGCACAAGCATCATTACTTAACCAGCTCAGAAAATACAAAATAGAACTAGCAGCAATACAAGAAACTAAAGGCTAGGACACGGAATAAAAGACACAAAAATGCATACAATATTATATAGCGGAAAAGAGAGCGGAAAGAGTTGAGAGTAGCTTTCACAGAGGACAATAAGATAAAACACGTCATATTAGATTTCAAAATAGTGAATGAGAGAATATGTAAACTATGAATAAAAACAAAATTCTTTAATCTTTTAATCATTATCATACATTGCCCAACAAAAGAACACATTATGGAAATAAAAGAAGATTTCTACGAATTGCTAGAAGAAATATACGACAGCTCACCAAGAAACGACATTTAGATCGTAATAGATGTCGTTTCAATCGATATGAATGCTCAAATAGGCGAAGAAGAACTTTTCTTAGGAACCATTGACAAACAATCACTCCTTCAAAATACATACCAATGAAAATGGAGAATTACTTATCAATTTTGCCAGTAGAAAAAACATGATCATAAGTTCGACTTTTTTTTCCACACTCCGACATACACAAAGCGACATGGATTATGCCTGGAGGAACAACCGCCAATCAAATTGATCATTTCTTGATAGACAAACGGGCCGCAACAAGCATACAAGATGTGAAGAGCCGAAGAGGAGCATGCTTCGGATCTGACCATATTCTAGTACAGATAAAATATAGATGCAGAATTCAGAGAAACAGGAGAAAGACAGAAAGAAAAAACAGAATAGCTAGATATACAAAAATTGAAAAAACAAGATGTTAAACAGAACTATGAGACAGAACTAACACAAACACTGACAGGCACAGGCAGTCTAGGCACCGAAAAACATTGGAAAGAAATCAAAACAAAAGTTATTGACTCAGCAATATGAAATGGCATTTTTATGATACTCGTGAAATGAATAAAATTGATCACTTTCATCGGCTGTACACGTCGAAATCCCCTCAAGACAGACCCAGGAGAATTATTCAAATAGACTACATTTTAGTAAATAAAAGATTCCGAAACAGATTTACATCTGTCAAGACTTATCCTGGAGCAGACTTGGAGACAGACCACGTTCCACTGGTAAGAGTATTTTGAGTCAAAGGAAACCACAATCATAAGACCTACGTATGCTGAAAGACCTTGATACGAGGATGAGAGTCCAAGCCCCGTTAAACGAGCAAGTTACTGCAATTAAAGACGAATCGAACGAAGAACAAACGATCAAACATTACAGAAATAGTGCAAAATGTAAAGGATAAACAGTTAAAGACAGATCGATTAATGAAGAAAAAATCATGGATGACAGATAAGATCCTGAAAGTAATCGACGAGAGAAGCCAAAAATGACCCAGACAAATATAAAACCATAAATATATTAATAAGAACGAAAATCAGAGAAGCTAAAAAGAAGCAAGGAAAAGATGCTAAGACATTGAGACTCTGCAGGTAAAGTACGATAGTTACAATGTACCTAGAAAACTTACAGAACTCACAAGGGGCTAAGACAAAGGCAGAAAGGAAATATAACTGATTTTAATGGAAACATCATCTTGAACAAACAGAGTAAAATAAGAACGTGGAAAGAGTATCTAGTAAAACTATTTGAAGACCAAAGAGATAACACCTTTGAGCTAGAAGAAGAGGTTAATGATGGACCAAGAATATTACAGCAGAAAGTTTATTCCGCAATAATACAGTTAAATAATAGCAAAGCCGCAGGCCCTATTAATACACAAGCAGAGCTAGTCAAACTAATGGACAACGAATCAATAGCAATATTCGCAAAGGCATTCAACAACATATGCAACTATGAAGAAATACCAACAAAATGGCTGGCATCTGAGTTTATTGCACTTCCAAAAAAAACAGGAGCGAAAAAATGCAAAGATTACCGTACTATAAGCCTCCTGAGATAAGACGCCACTGAAATGTTCTGTTGGAGACGAATGTTACGAATTCCTTGGACCGACCGCAGAACAAATAATTCAATTTTAAGAGAGCTAAAAGTTAGCCAACGACTCTCTAGTAAAGTCCATCTCCAACAATTAAAATATTTTGGGCATGTTATGAGAGCAAACACAGAAAACATGGAAAGACTCATAATACAAGGAAAGGTAGAAGGCCGAAGATCACGAGGACGATCCCCAACAAGATGGATAGATGGAATTAAAAGAAATGACCAGAGACAGAGATCTCTGGAGACGGACAATACACGACATCACGTCGACCACTACACTCCCCCTAGGGGGTCAGGATTGAAGAGAGAGAGAGAAGCCTCCTGAGTCATCTAAAATTGTTCCTAAAGATAATTAATGAGAGAATCTAGAAGCTGTGTGAAAATCAAATTTCCCCCAACCAGTTTGGGTTTACAAGTGCTGTTGGTACTAGAGAGGCTTTGTTCTCAGTACAAGTCTCAGTACTTTATTTCAGCGATGCAGAGACCTCAACTGCGATGTATACGCATGTCTGGTTGATTACGAGAAAGCGTTTGATCGAGTACAGCACGCCAAGATGATGCAAATACTAAAACAAACAGAAATTAACAACCAAGTTCTGAAAATAATTAGAAATTTTTGCTGGAATCAGAGAGCAAATCTCATCGTTGAAGGTGACTATGTGAAAATCATGCGTGGAGTGAGGAAAGGCTGTATTTTGTCTTATCTAATCTTCAATATGTACTCTAAAAGAATATTTATCGAAGCTTTGTACGGAACTGAGAAAGGTATTCTACTAAATGGTTACCGGCTAAACAACATCAGATATGTAGATGACAACATAGTTTTGCGGACAACTTAGAAGACCTACAAGTTCTTCTGAACAAAATCACGTATTACAATCAACAATATGGACCCAATATAACTGTTAAGAAGACAAAGCTTATGATAATTAGTAAGAAAATGATATCAGAAGGTCAACTCTATTTCAACCAATCCCCTGTAGAAAGAGTGACGCACTACAACTACCTCGGCACCATAATAAATGAAGAATGGACTAACAATCAGGAGATTACAGCACGCATAGAAAAAGCTAGATCCACCTTCAATCGGATGGGGGCCTTCTTCAAGAGTCACAACCTTTCTCTTGATATAAAAGTAAGAATGCTGCGATGCTACGTCTTCTCTGTCCTATTTTATCGTGTTGAATCGTGGAACTTTAACGAATATTTGTGCAGAAAACTGGAAGCAGTTGAGATGTGGCTGTATCGGGGAATGCTTAACATTCCTTGGACTGACCAAGTCACAAATGAGGAGGTCCTCAGAAAAATGAATAAGAACCGAGAGGTACTGACCACCATTAGATCTCGAAAGTTACAATTCTTCGAACATATTATGCCAAATGAATCCAGATATGCTCTTCTTCAAGCCATCCTGCAAGGAAAAATATTTGGAAAGCGAGGTCCATGAAAAAGAAGAACATCTTGGTAAAAGAACTTCAGAATCTGGTTCATTACAACATATGTGCAGCTTCTCCGCGCTGCTGCAGAAAGTTTGCCATGATAATCGCAAACATTCGTAACAGATGGGCACATCAAGAACAACTTTTATTGGCCAGTTGTAGTAAAATTTATATTTTTAGACATCAGCGCGATCATTGCATGTCAGTTACGGTCGCGAAATCAATGTTCAATAAAATTTCTATCAGCTTAACAGTAAAAATTCGATATGTTTTGATTCAAATGTCTACAAAAATCGAGATGCGTTTTAAAGGTAAAGAGATCAGCTTTCGTATGCAGTTTTTGCATTTTGTCGGAGATAAACTCAGATTTTATACAGGTGCTAAATAAATAAATAAAAGTGGCGCGATTTTTTCCATTTTTTATGATTCTCACAAGATCAATACAATATGTCCCTTTCATGGACTGGCTACTATGAAGTTTCGATTATTAAAGCCTAACCTTTAAAACCTATAGCATGAAATTTAAGTTTTGAGTTTTGGCAACAAATGCATTTGAAATATGTTTAAAAAACGTTGGCTTTTTAAACTTTCACACACAAAACAATCTAAAACATTTAAAACTTTTTTTTAGAAAACGTCTGCAATAATCTACACCCAAACATTCTTCTTATGTGTATTTCCCATGACGTGTGATCGTTTGTAATGTAAAACATTAAATTCTGCGTTTTTTATTATTATTTCAAATGCCTCATATTGGTTACCACAACACAAAATTTAAAGTTCATGTCGTTTTAAAGATTGATATCTAAAAATGGAAATTTTACTACAACTGGTCAATGAAAGTGATACATTTTAGTGATCTTACGAGAATGGCAAAAATCGTGCCACGTCAATTTATTTAACACCTTTATAAAAACTGAGTTTCTTATCGGTAAAATACAAAAATTATATACGAAAGCTGCACTATTTGTTTTTAAAACACATCTTAATTTTTGTCGATAGGACATTTAGATCAAAAGATATCGAATTTTTACCGTCCAGCTGATACAAATTTTTTTGAACATTGATTTCGCGCGCGTAACTGACATTCAAAATCAAGTCGTTTAAGCGTTTTTACCGCGAAACGGAGTACAACATATAATTTTAATAATGCGTGGGAAGAGGAATTCCTGTTTACTATAGTGAAAGTTAAATGGTCTTCCGTTGCTCTGCCCAAACGCGGAAATTTAGAGCGGCATTATAAAACTTTGAATGAAAACTATGAAAATGATTTTCCGCAAAACAGTTTGTTTAGAAAACAGAAAGTGCAAGACTTGAAAAGTAGTTTGAAGACGGAATACTCAATGTTCACTAGGCCTGTCAAACAATCAGTTACTGCATCAATTGCGTCGTTCAAAATTTCTTATATATTGACACAACATAAAAAACCATTTGAAGCCGGAGAGGTGGTGAAGGAAGCATTCATTGAGGCTGCAAATGTATTATTTGAGGACTTTAAAAATAAAACAGATATTTTGTCTGTCATCAAAGAAGTCCAGTTATAACGTTCAACGGTTACTAGACGTATCGAAATCATGGGCAAAGATTTAGAAAGCCAAGTTAAAAGTGGTATTATGAAGTGTATGTACCTACTTTTCTTTTCAACGCTATCTCTCGCGGAGAAGATATATACAATTTTTTTATAAAATTTGTGAAACAATACCAACTACCGATTTATAAACTCGTGTGTATTACAACAGATGGTGCACCATTCCATGACTAGCGTTAACAATGGATTTGTTGTATTATATCGAGCTAACGATGACTTGCCATCGTTTTTTTCATTTCATTGCATCATTCACCAGCATGTTTTGTGTTCCAATATTTTAAATATGGACGACATCATGAATATGACAACAACAATTGGGAATTTAATCAGAGCGCGAAGCTTGCAACGACTGTTTTTTTAAAGTTAAATTGGAAGCTAGCGACTCTGCGTAACACACTGATTTACTTTTGCATACAGATGTGAGGTGATTGAGCCGTGGAAAATTTGTCGATAGGTTCCAGGAGTTCATCATCATCATCAGTAGCTCGACAAGCCTTTCTGGGTCTTGGCTTGTTCTAGGATTTTAATTCCTCCATTCTTCCAGGACTTACTTCCTGAAATAATTTCTTTTTTAAAGAACGAGGGGACGACACTCATTTACTTCAAACGAAAAATGGCTCAGTGATCTGGCTTTCCTAACAGATTTAACAAATCATTTGAACCTCCTTAATTTTGAACTACAAGGAAAAACAATTATCGATATGATGAGCGCAATACATTCTTTTGTCAACAAATTGAAACTATTGATTAAGCAAATTAGCTGAAAGGATTTAAACAACTTTCCATCGTTAAAAGAAAGGGTAGCCGCTTATTTAAATTATGCAAGTGCTGCAAGCACCTCATAGCGAGTTTGAAAGATGCTTCTCTGCTTTTAAAAAACTGACAGATATTGTAACATTCATTCTTGTCAAGACGTGGAAAAAATAGCCACTGAAATATCCGTTACGTTCAATATGGTCCGTCCAAAATGAGGTACTGAAAATAATTTCGGACATACCTACACCTTAAATCCAGAGCGACCGATACGAGATTTTGGTCTTTCATCGGTAATTATGTTCCATCATATGAAATGCTTGTGGATGATATGCAGTGTCATGCATCATATATATTCGGTTTTATAACGTCTTACGACGTTGTCCGACTCCCAAACGCCACTGTATTCTGTCTTGAGTTAGGTCTTCGTCCAGATTTCGAGCGCTAATCGCTTTCCTAACTCCCAGGTTCCAGCTCTGTGGTGGTCTTCCTCGTTTCCTCTTCTCTGGGGGTTGCCACATCATCGTTTTTTTTAGGCAATCTTTCGTCCCCCATTCTGCTCATATGCCCATACTATATGAGCTGTTTTCTCTCAATATCCTCAACTATAGTGCACTCTATACCCATTTGTTGTTTTATCACTTCATTCCGTATTCTGTCGGCTCTTGATATTCTCATCGATCTTCTGATGGCATCCATTTCCGTGGCTTCGACCTTTTTCTTATATATCTCGGTTATTCTCCATGTCTCAGCTCCATAAAGTAGGATAGTTTAAACCATCGTCTCATAGATGTTCCATTTTCTTTTCTTTAATATTTCTTTACTCCATAGAACTCCGTTCAAACATGTTATAGCTCTTCGTGCTTGTACAATTCGATGTTCTATTTCTCGTTCGTCTTTTCCACTACGGTCGAGGACGACGCCCAGGTATTTATATTCGTTGCATGGATTTATTTTTTGATTGTCATCGATATCGAGTTGTTCTGCTTCAGCTCCAATTGAGAGGTATTTTGTCTTTTCTAAATTGATATTTAATCCCCATTTCTGGTATTCTTCAATTAGTTTACTAATCATGTATTCCATGTCATCTTTGTCATTTGAGATCACCACCTGATCATCTGCAAACTGTAAAGTATATATGTAATCCTGATCGTTCAATTGTATACCCATTCCTGCATCAACACCATGCATCAACATTAAAATAAAATTAATATGAAAAACATGACTTTAATTACAACTCTCTGTAGTCACAACTTTTTATCAACTGGAAATGTGCAATAAAGTTTAAAAATCTCCTCCTGGTTTAAAAACAGGGTATAGCAGTCGGTCTTTGGACGCTTATATTTTACGTGGTACCTAGATCCCATGCAATGCAGTATAAGTCTGAGCAGCACTGGTCTAAATAATCCTTTTTATTTGTTCCAAAATTGGTCTTTTGTATATCGTGCCAATATTCATTGGTGGATTGTGTTTTTGGAAACAATAAGCGCATAAAATAATTAAAATACTCCGTTAATTGGGGTATCATTTTGTTTTTAATTTAATCAATTTTATTTTAAATAGGTGAAGAAATAATAAATAAGACTTACTCACAATCAATTTAATTTAACTATCAGACGACCGGTTTCGCTTTCTACAATATGCAAAGTATCTTCAGGTCTCGATACAAAGTTAAATAAATGCTGAAATGATAAAAACCCATATTAGGGTGTAGTCTAATAAAGATAAACAAATTAGATGTTATAACAACCATGTTCTACCATCCATCAATTAATAGAGTACAGGCATGTAAGTAATGTTTATTTATTTGCTCATTTATTAATTTATTACAATCTAATATACTATTTTAAAACAATTTGTGGGTCTTCCCTTGTCTGTTTAAACTTTTAAAACTTTTTATACCTTTTTATTCAATTTACTCATTTTGAAATAAAACCACAGACATGTAATATTGGCATAATTATTGTAATTTATAACATCTAATTTGTTTATCTTTACTAGACTATACCCTAATATGGGTTTTTATCATTTCAGCATTTATTTAACTTTGTATCGAGACCTGAAGATGCTTTTCATATTGTAGAAAGCGAAACCGGTCGTCTGATAGTTAAATTAAATTGATTGTGAGTAAGTCTTATTTATTATTTCTTCGCCTATTTGAAATGGACTCACACAAGCAACACATTCATAATTTTATTTTAGTAATGTCTGAAACATATCCACCATCAGAAATTCTACTATTAATCATTGATTTTATGAAAGCGGCACTTTTGATTGACCTCTCTACATTATCGAGGGATTAGACAAAATCAGATTTATCTTCCCACTTTGAATAATATTCAGAGAAAGCTCTCAAAGAGGGGCCAAAAATTTACGACATGGTCGACAACGTTTGGCCCTCTGGGTGGTCCCTCTTGATTTATTACTCGCCAATCGCCCACCTTTGCGCTCATATACAAACAAAACTTTGCGGTGAAAAAATTAATTGAGATGTTTTCGTCTGGATTGGATATCCTAGTAATATAAATATCATTATGATCAACAAGGATTAATACCCTGTTTTTATTTGACATTGATTTTTCAATTCCAGGATACGAAAAACGAAAACGATAAGAATATAAAAATTTCAGCTCTATAAGGAACCTCTAGTTGTCTTTTTGTTTTGAGAAATATTTATACTTAAATTTGTAACGAATTTTGATATAGAATAAAGTGAACAAGTTTGGATTGTTGTAAAATGGTTTATTGTTTTTGTAAAAATTGATATCTTGTGGGTATAAATAAATCAATTATGTTGTAAAATATATAAATATGTAATTAAAAGATCTTTAAACTTTGATAGTATACTTATTCAAGGCAACTATCGAACACAGTGATTAATAAAATCTTGCCCAAGTACTTTCGATCAATAGATCATCTTTAGGGGCATTTCGTTAGTTGTGGCCTATCCGACATGAGTAGAATGTCATACATGTAAATTTGGACATAATAATACAATAGACTAATACAATACAATATTCAATAATAATACAATACAATATACAATACAATACTCTACTCATGTCGGATAGGCCACAACTGAGAAAATGCCCCTGAAGATGATCTATTGATCGAAAGTACTTGGGCAAGATTTTATTAATCAATGTGTTCGATAGTTGCCTTGTATACTATAAAAGGTTAATTATTCGAACATTCAACCATATATTGACTTAAAAGATCTTTGTTTTAAAGCATACCACATATGGTATGTGGACTCTATATAAGAAAAATGACCATGAGTCCACAGACCATACGTGGTATGTGTGTATTTTTCTCATTTTATCCATTATTTCCCTGTGTCAAATAATAAATGGCATAGACAAATCATCAATTACGATAAACGTAGGTCTTTTTTATGTTCTAAGACAACAAAATACGTGCAATAGCTACTTGACTGACAAATGACGTTTATGTAATTAGTCGAAAATCAAAAGAAATTTGACGTGTTTGTATTTTTTGTGCGTTTTGTGAATTGAGATTGTTGCGGCAATATGAGTAAGAGACGAGGCTATACGGAAGAATAGTTGCGTAGAATATTAGAAAAGAGTGATAACGAACAATATAGTCAGTCAAATTCGTCGGATGATGAAAATGTGACCGAGGACCGTAGTGATTTTGACGTTGATGACAGTGTAGTAGATTCCGATTTTGTTCATGACGATCTGACTGTTCAAGTCTACGAGATAATCAGGTAATTAATGAAAATATCAACGTTCAGCACGCAATTGAACAACGTATGGATGATTCCGATTCTGATGACAACAGAGATATTGAAGTAAATACAGCTCTAAGAACTGTCATAATACCAACTTCTTCTTCTTAGAATGCCGTCTCCCTATGGAGGTTGGCAATCATAATGGCTATTTTTATTTTAGAACTTGCTGCTCTAAACAAATCAATCGATCTGCATTGGTACCAATCACGTAGATTCTTTAACCATGAGTTCTGCCTTCGGCCAACAGATCTTCTTCCTTGAATCTTTCCCTGTATTATCAGTCTCAAAATTTCATATTTTGGTCCCCTCATCACGTGGCCTAGGTATTCCGGTTTTCTGGTTTGTAGAGTGGTGATTAGTTCTGTTTCTTTACCAACCCTCTCCAGTACTTCTTTATTTGTAATTCTATCAGTCCATGATATTTTCAATAATCTGCGGTATAACCAGAGTTCGAAGGGCTCGATTCTTTTTAAATTACATTTTTTTAATGTCCAAGTCTCAGCTCCATATAATAATATTGAAAATATATAACAGCGAATGGTACGTAGTCTGATCTCCAAATTTAGATTTTTGCACGTTAGGAGTGGCTTCATTCGTATAAATGCTGATCTGGCAATCTCTATTCACCTGTATAATACCAACTACAGAACGTCAAATGAAAGAACATGATGAGAAAATGGATGGAATTACGACATTCAACCGTTAGATCGTCAAATTTTTAGTAACTCAAAAAATTATATACATACCGAAAAGATTCCAGAAAATGCAGATGTGTTTGCAATATTTCGTCTTTTGGTTGATGATTTATTTGAGTTGATGATAGAACAAACCAACCTATACACTGAACAACTTATTGCAAATAATTCTAGAGGTCATTTGAGTCGCTGGAAACCGGTAAACAAGGAAGAACTGGAAAAGTTTTTGGGCATGCACTTGCTAACTGGTATAATCAGATTCCCTACATTGGAATGCTACTGGAAAAAAGATTCTATTTTTTATCATCCTTTGTTGCACCAGATACAAATGTCCTACAATCGCTCCGTAACAATTTTACGCTGCTGGCATTTTGTTGACCATACAATTGACAGAGATACCAATAATCGTTATAGACATTGTAATGAGAAACTGCAGAAAGTTTCTTTTGCCAAAATATTGCGTTACTGTGGATGAGTCCATGGTTCCTTTTCAGGGGCGACTGCTGATTCGTCAGTATATTCCAAACAAAACTCACAAGTATGGACTAAAGATTTAAAAAGCCACAACTGATGATGGATATGTTTGGAAATACAAAGTTTTTTCTGGCCAAGATCCTCAAATTTCCATCATCATCATATAACGGGGGTCCTACGGCGATTGCCGCTTCCCCGCATTTCAGCTTCATATTTTCCTATCTCTCCAATCTCCCTCTTCTAAGCCTCTAGATTGCATTGTTTTTGTAATTTCTCTTCTCCAGCAATTTGGTGGTGTTCCCCTCTTCCTTCTTTCTGGCGAAACATACATTAAGGCTTTCTTTGGCCACCGCTCCTCCTCCATTCTCATCACGTGACCATACCATTGTAATTGCCTTCCTTGTATTCTATCTGAAAGAGTATCTCTAATTTCTGTACGGTTTCGTATTTCCTCATTCCTGATTCTTTTTATTATCGATACTCGACATGACCTTCTAAGATAATCCATTTCCACAACGTCTACTTTATCTCGTTCATTCTTTGTCATCGTCCAACATTCGGCACCATATGTGGTAATCGATACTACAATTGCTCTATATACACGAAGTTTGGTATTCATCTTTACTTTATTAGACCACAGTAATGAATTCAGTATTCGGATGCATTTTTTCCCTTGGGTTATTCGGTTTTGTACATCTATCTTAACTCTGCCATCTGCTGATATGATGCTTCCTAGATATTTATACTGGTTGCAACCTTTTATGACTGTGTTTTCAAGCCTCAGATCTGTGGTATTACCTCCAATTTTTAAATATTCTGTTTTGCTTATATTTACAGTAAGCCCCCATTTGGCATATTCCTCAAATAATTTTCGATTCACATAATTTATATCTTCCTCATCGGTTGCAACCACCACCTGATCATCTGCAAACAACAATGTATACAGAGTTTCTTTTCCCACTTCGATGCCCATAAATCTACATTTATTTCTTCAATTCCTCAATGCTTCTTGGACGTATATATTAAAGAGTGTCGGTGACAAACAGCATCCTTGCTTTAGGCCTTTAGTGACTTTAAATCCTTTTGAAGTTCTGGTTCCAATTTTTACACAACTAACTGCATTTTCGTACAATTTATATATCGCTCGTATATACGTCGAATCCAATCCGGACCTTTTGAGGACCTCAAACATTTTCTTTAACGGGACACTATCATATGCTTTCTCAAGGTCTATAAATACCAAATGGGTCTCTCTACTTCTTTCGACACGCTTTTCAATTATTTGTCGTAGGATAAATATATTATCAAGGCAGGATATCCCGTTACGAAATCCGCTTTGTTCTTCAATATATTGTATCTGTCTTTCAACCCTCTTCTTTAATATTCTGCCGTACAACCGGCCCACAGAGCTCGTCACACTAATACCTCTATAATTGGAACAGTCTCTTTTATTCCCTCTCTTATACATGAAGCTTATATAAGATTTATTCCAATCTTTAGGAATTTCCTGGTCTCCACACATACATTTATTAAAAAGGTCTACGATTAATTCTAAAAGTGCAGTCGGCCCATACTTAACCAGCTCTATGGAAATGTCTCCAGGCCCTGAGGCTTTTCCGTTTTTAACCTATTTTCAGGTTTCCGTCAATTCAGATAATGTTATTATAGGGATTTCCTGTCTTTCGTCTCTGTTATCTATTAATTCCCTTATCTTGTCCCATCTGTACTCTACTCTATCCTCTTTCAGTAGTTTCGTATAATATTCTTCCCATTCATTTAACTTTATGAGAGGAATGTTGTCTTCATTTTTCTCATTTTCCCTAAACTGCTTTAATGTTTTCCAAGCAAATTTTCAATCTTGATAAACCTGGAAGCGTAATTGCCGAGCTTTGTGAAGAACTTTTCGACCAGGGGAAAATGATTGTTGCAGATAATTAGTATATCAGTGTTCCATTAGCTGAATGCTTCAACGCAAAACTGATCTTTGTGGGACATTGAGAAAAAATCGTAAAAACTTACCTTTATTTGTCAAAAATAAGAAACTGAAGCGAGGAGAGCAAATTGCTGCACAAAAAAATAATGTGACGATCCTAAAATGGAAGGACAAGAGGGACGTCCTTATGATATCTACTTGTCACACAGATAAACAAACAATGAGTACTGGTCGAAATCCACGTTCAAAGCCTAATATGATATTGTAATATAATAATATAACAAAGGGTATCAATCTTTCTGATGAATTGGCTAGCTACTATTCACCAATTCGCAAGACCTTGACCTGGTACAAAAAAGTTGCTGTTGATGTTCTGTTTGGAGTGGGTCTTATAAATACAGTTTATTTGTTCAATAAATTAAACCAGCAAAATAAATGTACATTATTGCAGGCCCAAATGAGTATTGTGAAAAATCTTTTGAGCATAAACGTTGTCCAGACACCTGCCATACGTACGCCGTCCACGTCACAAGTACAGCATTTTTTTAAACCGCTGGATAGAAAATATGGAAAAGTACAGCATTTTCTTAAACCGCTGGATAGAAAAGATGGAAAAATTACTAGACGTAGGTGTACCGGCTGCTATAATGAATTTCGTCAAAAAGGAGAAACATCAGCAGCTGCCACTAATAAAGCCAAAAGAGTACAATGTTTCCAAAAAGTACATTGAATATGTAACTTTTTTTTCGATACTTTTTATTTTCATAAATATTTACTTTTCATTATATTGTATATTATTTTATATTACATATCCATTATTTACTTCGCTAAAAGTGAAAACGCAATAAACATAGGTGTTTAGTTTCGATATTACATTGTATCGCAACTACGATAAAATTCCACATTTTTTCCACTTGTCCCAACACTATTTATAATAGATAGGATATATTCTGTCAAGTCCACGTCTAATCAACGCCATTCTCCCCACGTTCACTTTTATAAACAACCTGAAAATTGTATCGACGAACAGACTACATATGGTATGTGAACTGGTAGTGCTTTTAGTCCACAGACCATAGGTGGTCTGTGGACAGAGAACCTGTTAATAAACGTCAAATTGTTCAAAATATGAGTAGGTACATTTAAAATTGAAAATAGACCATAAAAAAATTCGGTATTTCTAATTTGGTATATTGTAACATTTTTTTATGTAATTAAAATATTAATTATTTTTATTCCTTTTACCCATGTGGATGATACGCCGATGATCGTGTGTACGATTAGAAATGTTTATGACGGAAGAATTTACCTACCAAAATAACACGGGATTTCTTTAATTAAGAAAGGTTGTTAATCCTTTCCTTCTTAATGCCGAGTATGAAAGGAACTAATGCTTTTCGGTATGCGGGTTCTTTTTCATAAATTGGTAATTTTCATCGAAAGCACGTATTGTAATCTTTTGACAATAACATAATCCAAAGGATTGTATATTTGATCACGTCCAATTACTAAATACCTCAAAATTTCGATGTCCATTAGAATATTTTTACCTTCTCAGAACTACATACAACTGGCCTATGATTTCTAAGTGGGAAATATCCCGTCTTTTTTCTTGAGTAGTTTGTAAAATTTTAGAAAAACCAAGTTACTTCTCGGTGGGCCGTTGTGGAGTAAGGGTGATTTCTCGTGAGACGCTTTGCTCACGTTATTTGTTCTCTTACCGTCTGTGAATTATTTTCTAAGTGTGTATACACTTGTTTATTTGAGTCTTTTCGATCTGATACTATATTAGATTATATAGTTCTAAAGTACCTTTAATGGTAATTAAATTCACTGTTTGATACAAGTAAAGTATTAAGTACAGTATTTAACTTCAGGGAATTAGGCAGCAGTCGTCAGGAATTACTGTAAGTAATCATTATCTTCAAATTATCTGGGCAAATAATATGGTATGGTATCATATTATCTCCAATTATCTTTTAACGTTCATATTTAAAGTTCCTCCATGTCTTCACCTGTAGATTGCTGATTTTTGCATTCAATTTAAAGAACATTTCAATTGATTTAAGAAATTTCAATAAGTAATAATTATAAACATTTAAGTCTCAGTTTCTCATTAAATAATAGTGCGAGATAGTTAATCCACTTAACCAAGTGCGGTTTGGTTAAATTCTTATGTTTTCATTTCTGTAACCTTTTTGTATTTTTGTAAAATTATAATTGATTAATTTTTGTTATCTTTTGTGTCTGTTATAATTTTTATTCATTTTTTTGCTGTAATATCTCGAGATACGCCAAAACTTTATTTGTACATGATTGTATTATATATCTTTGTAAAGGTATTTTCTAATTAAATTACTGATTATTTTTATATGTATACCACCATTTCATAGTTGTTGGTGTATTTTTATTACTTGTGTTGCATTCAGGAGCGTCATAATTATGTTGTTGAATATATTGTTATTGTTTTATGTATGTATTTTATTTGTCGGCTCCTAACAAGTTCCCTGATAGCCATAACTCTGAATAATTGCTTTTTTCCTTTAAATATAACTATACTTTTAACCAGTAGAAAGGTCAGGCTGATTAAGTTTCGTAGGTAAATAAGTGTAATACCTAATATATTTATTATTTGTTTATATAATGTGTTGACCAAATTTAGTTGATAATTAACTGTTGGTATCTTTTCTTGGGTTTGATCTCTGAACCTAAATATCTTTTCTTATCTCTTTTCTTTTCTAAGGTTTCTTAATTTTCTCCTTAACCCCAAAAAATTCAGTGGCGCCCTGTTTCTATCTTATCGTATCTTTGGTAATTTTACCCATCTATATTTTTGTTTATTTCTGTATCTTTTCTAATATCTCTTATCCTATCTTTACTTATTTCATACGTTGGACCCATTCTCGGTTCCAAAAGCTAGTTTCGAACCCACGACTCGCTCTCCACCAACCATCTGGCTGCCGTCCGCAGTGTCTCCATTGGTGACCTTTCCAGCACCATCCAAAAAAAGGTTTCCGAGGTTACAATATGTTTATTAAGGGGCATCAAGAAGTGGGAGTTACTGAGGCGTATCATTTTTTACAATTCACAAATTTCAACAATGCGACACTTATTTATACTTTAAGTCGTTAGATATTAGTTTAATACTCCTATCAACCAATGCAAATTTATCTAATACATCGTCGTAAAATTTTGCGGACAAGACAAATTTGGGGTAACTTGCGGGCAAGATAAAAGATTAGATTATCTGGTAAATTAATTCTTATGTAGTGGAGGCAGTTTCTTACAATGTTTTCAGCTGCATTAATCAGTAAATAACGAAAAAAGAAAAGAAATCGTGAAAAGGATCTTCCCTTTACACTTTATCTATTCGGCTGTATAACACTTGTTGCTATGGTGACTATGTATTAAATAGTAATATTAACAATACACATTGTCAGTAATAAATATTCCAATTATTGTACATTTAAAATTATTAAGAAAAACTAAATTTTCTTTTACAGTGGTGTACACGTTTTCAGAAATAGCAGATTTTAATTCTGGTTAAGTTTCTTCTTCTTCCTATGCCGTCCCCATTAACGGAGGTTGGCGACCACATTTTTAAAAGCTTCTCTGTCTTTTGCAACGTGGAATAATTCGTCTACAGTCATGTTTGTCCAGTCTCGAATATTTCGCAGCCATGACTTCCTCTTTCTTCTTCTTCTTCTTCTTCTTAGTCGTTAACCTGATGCAGGTATCGTGATATCATGAAGCTGTTAGGTAATTTTTCCAATGTTCCTCCACGTTTTTCTATCTTCTGCCAATCTAGCACATTCTGACAATGGAGCGCCAATGGTAGCAACAATATGGTCCGTGTATCGTGTAGGAGATCTACCTCTACTTCTTTTGCCTTCTACTTTTCCCTGGATGGTAAGTTTTTCAAGACCATTTCTTCGAAGCACATGTCCAAAATAGCTTATTATCTGTTCTGTTATTTGTGTTTTCTTTATGTTTAGCTGGACCAGTATGGATTCATTTGTTCGTCGGGCCACCCATGGTATTCTCAGCATTCGTCTCCAGCAGTACATCTATGTTCTCTAATACATCTATGTTCTTTTTGTCTTTTTCAGTAAGGGTCCAGCATTCCGATGCATAAGTAAAAACTGGAAAAACTAGACTTCTTACTAGTCTCATTTTTGTATCGGTAGTAATTTCATGGCTTTTCCAAATTTTTGTTAATTTTGCCATAGCGCTTTTTGCGATTGCTGACCGCCGCTTTTATTTCTTCAGTACAGCCTCCTGTGTTGGTTATTAATGAGCCCAGATACACAAATTTATCTACAACAGCGATATTGTTTATCCTAACCAGATGATTTTGATTGTTGTTAGCTCCTCTTTCTACCTATTCCCTTTTTGCCATCGACTCTACCCTGCATGATGACCTGCAGAAGGCTATATTTATTATTTCTTAGTATGTGTCCAAGGTATGCAGTCTTGCGTACTTTTATCGTTCTCAACAATTTTTTGACTCGACCCATTCTTCTCAGCACTTCCTCATTGGTGACCCTGGCAGTCCATGGGATTCTCAACATTCTCCGGTATATCCAAAGTTCAAAGGCTTCAATATTTTTAGCTATTTGCGCTTTTAGTGTACATGGTTAAGTTTGAGCAGGCTAAATTAGAATTTTAGGTAATTATTGGTAATTTGGTAATTACAGGTGAATGTCAAGGAAATACTGCAACAAATGCAAGGCGTTATGCAGAAAAATATCCTAATCGAAATACACCAGGCAGACGATTATTTCTTTCCATTAATAGTCGTGTACAAGAGACACGCACATTGCGACCGCAACTTGTTGGTAATAATGGTCGATAGATAAAAACGATGAAGAGATTTTAGAAGCAATTTAAGAAATCCCTGGAAGCAGTAAAAGAGTAGTAGTGGCTCAATTAGATGGTCCTCGCATGATGATTTGGAGAATATTCAATGAACAGTAGTTTGATCCTTATCACTTCTGATGAATTGATTGCCTGATAATTTGCCATGTTTTTTATATTTATTGCAGGTCGATTGTGACTGAGTCTGTTTTCATTTTTATTTTGTCTGTTGTATTTATGATTGTCCCTGAATCTATTCTGTCGATAATTATTTTTAAACTATCCTTTTGGTCTATTGAATGTTATATTGGTATATATTCGAGTGTGATGGTGTTTGACATCTGTCGTGACTTTTCCTCTTCTTTCATACTTTTCTACGTGCTTCCCGCACTTGTAGAAATTGGCATAGACTATCTATATTGTTATAATTTTGTAGTGTCACATGGTCTCCATGTTTTCATGAAAATAATGTGCTTTAACTTCTACCAATTGTTTTGGTGTAGAGTTACATTCTAAATGTTGTGCATTGTTGAAGAATAGAGTTACATACTCTATTCTGACAATTGAAAACTGCGGACGCAAAAAAGAATTTGCTTTAGTAAATGATCGATACTACTTTACACATAACATTAAAATAAACAACTTTATAATTAAAATCCATAAGGAAAACAATTCTTGTAGCTGGCTGTATACCACGTATCACAAAAAAAAGGAGGTTAGTCTTCGTAAGTGGGTATATTTATTTAAAAACCCTTAAAAGGGCTACATCAAAAAAACAAACGTTTTCGGACTAAACAGTCCATCATCAGGTTTAAAATCGCCTAAAATAAGTATAAACCATTTAGTTAAAACAAACGTGGTTATGAAATTTTGACTATGGTTAAAAAGCAAAAATGGCTATACTTACTAGGTTAAAATGCCTGAGCCACCAAAATACATGGGTAAAAAACCCTTTAAATTACATATAGTTATAAAAGATTATACATCTTGTTGTTAAAAAACTGTGATGTTCAGTATTAAATTAAATATGACTTCAGGTAACATACATTGTAAAATTGAGTTCCAGAGCCGGGGAGAAAACCTCTACGCACGGAGAACAGCTGGAAACTGATTTACAATATACCTATGAACGGTGTCAAAAACAAAATGTCAATGTAACATGGAACTATATTAGTTATACCTAGTATTACTACAGCCAAAAGATTCAAAAATTATTTTGATGATTTTAAAAAATAATAACAGCAATATAGGTGTTGGGATTTAAAATTTGGGTTATAATCGATGTGAAATCACCAATGGTGTTAAAGTCATGTTTAAGAGGATGACCTGTGTATTAGGCAACCTATGTTACTTTTTGTCGTATGGAATATGGTCTAAAAGTGTATTTTATGTTAGATTAGCTTATATATATGAAAATTATCCTTTTATGTTTATCACATCTAGGACAGGTAAAAATTTTAATAGCAAATATTTGAAGCTAATATAAGACCTCGTATTTAAATGACTGTATTTAAGACTGTTAGTATGGTGAAAAAATTAATAAAAATAAGTTTGGTAAATTGAAAATCTACAGGCTGAAGAAATCAGAGTTATAACCTATGTGATTAATTTAAAATTGAAGAGGCTGAGCTCCTCGGAGACTTGATGAGAATAAAAGTAGAGGAAATGACTGAAGAAGAAGGGGATGGTTAAAGGAGAAAAGGAGTTAATCAACAATTAGAGATAATAGGGGTCCTTTATGCTTACAGCATCTAGCACCCTGAACAAAATGTATTTTAGTAGTAATAAATTCGGTTTGTAAAAACCTAAAATTTGATGTATGAGTGTGCTACTAAGTTGTTGACCAAGAGAAGGTGAGCAATGTTGGATAAGGATTTTTTGTAATAGGGGAAAAATTTATGAATTTTGAAAAACAGTTAGATAATGTTTGAATGATTACTGACTTTAAAACTATTGAGTGCATGTTTGATATATGAGTTGACCAAGAAATAATGAAAGAAAAGAATGGACAGGAATGTGATGTAGATGTGAAGGGTGAAGAAAATGATAAAATATTATGGTATGATAAATGTGGGTGGTTATGAAGTTAACACTAGGGTCGAAAAGTAATGAGGGGAAGGAGTGGCAAAAGTTTAGAGACTGGTTGTTTGAAGAAGCACAAATAATATGAATTTTGATAAAATGTTAGATATTGTTTGAGTGAGTAATGAGTTAAAACTATTGAGTACATGTTTGATAAATGAGTTGACCAAGAAATAATGAAAGAGAAAAGAATGGATAGGAATGTGATGTAGATGTGAAGAGTGGAGAAAATGTTGAAATATTTTGTTATGATAGATATGGATGGTTCTGAAGTTAACAATGGGGTCGAAAATTTTTTTGAGGTGAAGGTGTGGCAATAGTGTAGAGAAAGGTTGTTTAAAGAAACACAAATATTGTATAGGATTGAAGGTGTTGAAGTTTGTATAGGATAGTCGGGCAAAGAAAGTAAGGCAATATTGTGAAGCGTGGACTATGAGAAGAGTTGTCGATGTAAGGGTTGAAAGTCCCGGTTGAAATGATACATGACGATTAACGCAATTGGGGCTACTTTGCTTTTCTTTGACTATTTTCAAGTCCTCATATAGATCTAATTTTAGAAAATTTTTTTGAGGGATATTATGTAACAAAGAGACGTCTTCTGGGATGTTGAGGGTATGTTTATGTTGTGCAAGATGTTGTGAGAAGGTGGAAGTGTTCTCTTTTTTAGTGTGTTCTAAGGAACGGGAAGTTACTGATCTACAGTTTCTACCTATATATGTAGCATGTATGTCAAAATTTCATAAACACGTTTGTTTTAACTAAATGGTTTATACTTATTTTAGGCGATTTTAAACCTGATGATGGACTGTTTAGTCCGAAAACGTTTGTTTTTTTTGATGTAGCCCTTTTAAGGGTTTTTAAATAAATATATCCACTTACGAAGACTAACCTCCTTTTTTTTTAACTTTATAATTATTTAATTTATTTTTATTTATTTTAATTATTTATTTACTGTTCCGATTCAAAATTTTATATCTTTGTAATATTGTTCTCAAATTTTAATAAACCGATT
Organism: Diabrotica balteata; assembly: GCA_918026665.1. Lineage (NCBI taxonomy): Eukaryota > Metazoa > Arthropoda > Insecta > Coleoptera > Chrysomelidae > Diabrotica > Diabrotica balteata. The sequence continues at coordinate 31,604,791 of OU898279.1, read as the reverse complement.
AACTTTTCGATTAATGATTAACGATTAACCAATGTCTTTCAATTCTAAAGTTGACCTGGACACTGTCTTGTCAATTTGCTAGCTAGATCCCTTCTTGAATCTGCTCTCAAAAATTAATCTCGATATCACGTCCTAACTCCTACCTCCTTTTGCAATCGCTACTGCTATTACTTTTTCAAACACTCTCAAATTCAAAAATTAATTTTTAATTCACAAAATTTAATTAACTGCTACCGTTTAAATTCAGCGGCAATTAATCTCCTTTTTTTTCTTCAGATAGCATTCTTTTTAGGAACAGTAACGGACTGTATTTTTCTCCGCTTTCAAAGTCCTATCGAACCTACAACTTCTCCTTTCCTTTTCTAGCTTCAACTAACGATCTTTTAGTATTTCAATAAAACAAACAGAATTCACAGTTTCTGCAAAATCCATCGAATTAATATGTTTTCGATACACACCCAAAAATAGAATCTGCATAAATCAAAGATATAAACTTTCCCATTTTTGACAAGACAATAGCTGAATACATATACATAATACATATATGTCTTCTTTAGGGGTTCCGAGGTCTTAGTCTTCCTGAGAGTCCCCAAACACTACTTCAGTGATCACTAAGTAGTGCATTGACTAGTGATCATTAGTGTAGTAGTGTCTGGGGTCTCGGAAGGTAAATTACGTCGATACTCTGTAATTTTTCGTGTCACCACCGAAATGTATAAATATTTCTATTGAGATTCCAAATAAAATTTGGATTTAGGTTCTTCTTACCCTTTACTCCACTTTTAGACTTGCGCCGTTGGTTAATTTTTATTTTTTAGGGGTTAAAACTGCCCATATTAAAAAGAGATTGTATAATTGTAAATTAGAGCGCGTAGTTGATTCACATAAGTTTTTATTGAAGTGAATAAATGTCAATTAATACTAAACCACCTAATTTAAGATTTTGTAACAGTTTAACCCTTAAAACTCAACCTTAGATTAGTTATAATTAAAACAATGTCTGTAAATGAAAATGAAGGACTGAAAATTAATTTCAGCAAAACTAAACTAAATAAATACTAAAATATAATACCAGTAAATATAAATATATATAAAAATATCACCAGTAAATATAAAAATATAAATAAATACCAGTTATTGCAATTGATTATACAGGGAAAGATAATGGGAAAGAGATCTATAGAAAGAAGAAGGCATTCATGGTTGAAAAACTTGAGAGAATGGTACAATTGCACCAATTACCAACTGTTTAGATCTGCAGCATCAAAAATACGCATAGCTTTGATGATAGCCAAACTTCGGAACGAAGACGGCACTTGAAGAAGAAGAAAACTAAACTAATGTCAAACAAAGATGACAAACCTATGATAAACATCAAAGGGACAGAGATAGAACACGTAGATGAATATACATATCTGGGTCAAAATATCAAGGTAAGCAAAGAAAATCAGACTACCGAAATAAGCAGAAGTGTAAAAATGGGATGGGCAGCATTCGGAAGACTCTCATACGTTCTTAAAAATACAAATATAACTCAAAAACTGCGAACCAAACTGTTTATTTAATTCCTGTATCCTACCTGTACTTACATAAGGAGCTCAAACCTGGACATTCACTAAAATAAACATGGAGAAGATCAGAAATACTCAGAGAGCTATGGGACTACAGATGCTGGGTATCTCACTCAAAGACCATAAAACCAATGAAGACATTCGTAATAGAACAAAAGTAAAAGATGCTGTGGAACAGGTAGCTAAACTGGACTGGAAATGGGCTGGACATAACGAACGTTTTAAGTATGGCAGATGGAATAAAAAAATCGGGAATTGGCGGCCATATGAAGCCAAAAGATCACGAGGAAGACCTCAAATGCGCTGGAGCGACGATATTTGGCTTTGGATATTTTAAACAACAGAGATGAATGGCGAGAATTAGTAGAGGCCTATATTCGGCAATTCGAATAGAGAAAAGGCTTAAAAAAAGTGTCAATCAATTCGCATGGAAATTTGGATTAAGGTTATACGTTATACTTACCCTCCACCTCAAAATTGGACTTATGCCGATGGTTGCTGTTTATTTTTTAGAAGTGAAAAATGATCCCTACTATAAAATATCATGTAATTGTAAATTCAAGCAATTTGAAAGTATTTAATTTATGCTCATTTTCGTATAATTATGTATCTTAGATAAGATTCTTAATTTAAAAATTGGCCAGTCAATAATGGTCTGTTGCGCGATTCTAGCCAGTAGGAAGTATAAATTTTGGGAATCGCCACTTCCTTTATTAATATTGCTTAGGTAGTTAAATTACAGATTTTCAAATTTAACCTCGTACATTTGAAATAATTTTATTAAGAAAAAAGAAATCAATTGTCCTTTTATATACGGCAGCCTTATTTTCCTCGAAATTGCAGTCACGTCACGAGTGGAATTAAAATAAAGTAACAAACAAGTTGTTTTCGTATCTCAATGTCGCAGTCAAACCTTCTGGATTATAAACCACATTCATTATTGAAAAACGTCACCGGCAATTTATTGCATTCTCGTGGTACTTTCCACGTATCACCGACGTGATAACATTGTTTTTTCAATAACTGTCGCTTCTAAAACGAGAAAGGCGATAATATGTTTATGTAAATTTATAAATTTTACAAGGTGTTCACACACAAATTCTATATTATTATAAAGTAGCGTCGCAGTTTTAAAATCCTTTATAAATAATAGCACATTGAAAATAACTTACTTTTTTAAATCAAAATCCGTTCAGTAGGGATATACTCGTATATTAATAGAATGTTTCTCAAAATAGCATTAGTTGCTATTAGGAAGTGTGTACGAAAAAGCTATAGACAACAACAAAGAATCCAAAATAATAATAATTGGAGACTTTAACGCCCAAAATTGGAAGTAAGATTGAAGACTCTGAAAGCAAGATTGGAAATTTTGGATTCGGCACAAGAAACACAAGAGGAGAAAAATTCATGGAATTCCTGGAACAAGAAAACATGCATGTTATGAATACCGTCTACAAAAAGAAACCTAACAGAAAGTGGACATGGGTCGCACATAACGGGACTACCAAAAATGAAATAGACTATTTTCTCTAAATAGAAAGAGCTTTAAAAGAGCTAAAAAATAATAAAGCTCCAGGACATGATGGTATAATTGCCGAGCTCTTGAAAACAAGCAAGACATTAAAATCCCTGTACTAACAGAGCTATATAATAGATGTCTCCATAATAGCAAGATCCCTAAAGACTGGAACGAGAGTCTAGTAATACTCTTACACAAAAAAGGGGACAAATGTGATCTGCAGAATTATAGACCTAGATCGTTGTTGTAAAATGGACAATTACCAACCGGTTCAACCGGCTGGCTTCCGCAAAGGAAGTACATCAGACTATCTGTTGACAATGAGAACATTGATAGAGAAGGCAAATGAATACCAACTACCCGTATTTCTTGTCTTCGTCGACTATGAAAAGGCGTTTGATAGTATCGAAATGTGGGCCATAGAACAAGCTATTAATAATTGTAGAATAGATTCGTGATATAGGCAACTAATATATAATATATATGAAAATGCAACTATGATAGTACAACTAGACGAAAATACAAACCCCATCCCCATTAAGAGAGGAGTGAGACAAGGAGACGTAATATCGCCAAAGCTTTTCAACCTAGCCCTAGAAGACGTCTTCAAAACTACAAATTGGTCAACCTATGGCATTAACGGTAATGGCAACAAGTTAAACCACCTCAGATTCGCTGACGACATAGTGATTATAGCGAGCACATCCGAGGAACTGCAAATTATGATAGAGGAACTAGCAGGCAGCTCCCAATACGTCGGTCTAAAAATGAATATGAAAAAACAAAAATAATGACAAACACAGATGAAGCCAGACGTATAACTATAAATGGCAGTGAGATAGAACAAGTCCAGGAATATATCTACCTAGGCCAAATGCTGAAACTTGACAAAGAGAACCAAAGTTCGAAAATTACTAGAGGAGCAAGACTAGCCTGGGAAGAATTTGGAAAATTTAGTTACATACTTAAGAACCACAAAATACCCCAATACTTGAGGAGCAAAGTGTTCAACCAATACATCCTTCCTATCATGACATATGGATGTCAAACCTGGACTTTAACCAAGTTAAACATAAATAAACTAGCCACAACGGACAGAACAATGGAAAGAGCAATATTAGGTATACGACTGTCAGATAAAAAGAGTAACGACTGGGTAAGATCAAAAACAAAAGTCGAGGACATAACAACAAAAATTGCCAAACTTAAATGGAGCTTCTTCACTGCTAGACAAAATACGTTGGAATACTACAATACAACATTGGATACCTTACGAAAGTAAACGACCAAGAGGAATGTTGCTCAGGTTCGAGACCGATCGAAGGAGTTGGGAGAGGCCTATGTCCAAACATAGACGATAGAAGGATCAGAAGAAGAAGAAGAAGAAGAAGGAAGAGTGTTGGGCTAAGGACCGACCCCCTTGTGGTATTCCATTTGTTAAGCAGTGAGTATTCGAGCACGAATTGGAAACTCTTACCCGAAAAGTCCAATTGGTTAAAAAATTGTTGATGAACGATAAACAGTGTCCCCGGATATTCCACTCATACAATATTTTTAGAATCCTGTGTTTCCTGGCAGTATTAAAGGCATTTTTAACTCAAAAAATATCGCGGTAGATTTTCGATTAGTTGCAAACGATTCCATATTATCGTTTTCGAGTTTCAGAATGTTATCAGCAGTTGATCGATTCTGCCTAAATCCATTTTGCTCAGTACTCAGTAATTGATTTTATTCCAATGTCTACATTAATCTACTGTTAACGATTTCTTCTATAAGTATATAGAGAGAATTATATAGAAGTTAAAGATAGAGCAAACACTCCTGACCATGGAGCTGAGCGAAGGCGGAGTCAAAATTCACGTAAAGACAGAAAGATTCTATTGTAAGTGGAATTATACAGTGCTTAATACAATTCGTTTCGCATGGAAGTGGGGACTAAACCAAATTTCGTCTACTGCGCCGTGGTCAGGAGTCGTTGCACTATCTCTAACTGCGTCCAATTGTGGCCTACAGAGACGTTTGAGTCATAATATAATTAAACGAATAGAATATGAAATATGAAAAATCTCACAAATTTCCAAAGTGATCCTATTAGTTGTGACGTAAACTTCTAAAAGTCCTCATAATTCAAAAAACCAATTTTTTTATATTTTTCCCATGTTTTAAGCTCATTCTTCTTCTTGATGGGCCTATCCGTTACGAATGTTGACGATCATCATGGCAATCTTTATCTTATCTGCAGCAGCGCGAAAAAGCTGCACATATGTTATATTGAACTAGATTCGGAGGTTCTTTAACCAAGATGTTGTTCTTCTTCCTGGACCTGGTTTTCCAAATATTTTTCCTTGCAGGATGGCTTGAAGGAGTGAATATCTGTATTCATTTCGCATAATATGTCCGAAGAATTGTAACTTTCGAGATTTAATGGTGGTCAGTACCTCTCGGTTCTTATTCATTCTTCTGAGGACCTCCCCATTTGTGACTTGGTCAGTCCACGGGATCTTAAGTATTCTTCGATATAGCCACATCTCAAATGCTTCCAGTTTTTTGCACATATCTTTAAGCTTTAAGCTCATAACCTTATTTAAATGTGACAAATGTCAATTTTCGTTCCTCTCTTTCCTTTATACGAGTGGTTATTATTATTTAACTATTTTCATGCTCAAAAATACTCTAATTTTTTTATCAAAATTGAGCTCGGGAAAACTATATAAATTTTTCGTAGGTTTCATTACTCCGCAAATTAAACGACACTCTCAATGACCACCATCTGGGAAAGGTCGTATATTCCTTACTGCAAAATAGACGTTTTTTCGTTATGCTGGAGGGTAAAGTAAGTAGGTGGAGAGTTCAAAAGAACGGCCTCCCACAGGGAAGTGTTTTAGCAATAATGCTCTTTAATATATACACAAACGACCAACCTACTCCGACCGAAACCAAGCACCTCCTCTATGCTGACGATCTTGCAATATGTGCTCAAGGAAATAGTTTTGAAGAAGTGGAGGAGAAACTCGAAACTGCCTTAAAAACAATGACAGCGTACTACCTGCAGAATTCTCTAAGACCGAATCCTTCTAAAACCCAAGTTTGCGCTTTCCATCTTCGCACAAAGGAAGCCAGGCGAAAACTCTGGATTCTGTGGAATGGTAAAGCATTAGAACACACAAACCAACCTATATATCTTGGAGTAACTCTGGACCGGTCCCTCACCTACAGACAACATTTGCATAAAAACGAGAGGGAAAGTAACAACTAGGAACAGCATACTCAGAAAGCTAACGGGAAGTAAATGGGTCGCACGTCCTGGCGTTTTAGAAAAAACAGCACAGGCACTGTGTTTTTTCAACTGCTGAATATGCGTGCCCCGTTTGGAGCAGATCTGCCCAAACCAAACATGTTGATACTGTGCTAAATGAGACATGCAGGATAGTAACGGGGTGCATGAAGCCAACGCCAGTTTCAAATCTATATAACCATCAACATTCAGAAGCGTTGTAGAACACATAGAGAAAATTAAACAGATCGCGGACGAGCGGCATGCCCTATACAAAGCTCGAACACCACGAAAGCGACTAAAATCTAGGAAAATCTTCCTTGGAACAGTGCAAGATGAACCGCCTGAGTATTTTCCACTTCCCCAAGATCAATGGACCGGCCAGACCCTAGACTTTAAAACATGGAAAACTTTGAATAGGATAAGAACGGGGGTCGCTACAGTAAAATCAAACATGACAAAATGGGGAAAAATAAACCAAGATGATGTGAACTGTGACTGTGATGAAACACAAAATATGGAACATCTTCTTAAATGTAGAAACTGTCCTCATCGATGTACCCTTGAAGATTTGTGGCTCGCCAAAAAAGATGGAACCGACGTAGCCCGATACTGGGCCGAAATTTTATGAATGACATGTCCGGACACGATAAAGTAAAGTAAGTTCGTATGTAATTTTTATTACTATTAATATTATTTTTTATTCTTTTTGTCAAATTTCGACAAAAATGAACTTGAAACTATGTTAGAACTATTCTGCAATATTTGTACGTGACAGATGTGGGCTGCTATAGAGTAACAACAGAAATTGAGTTGTCATATTAAAAAAAATTGATTTGTTTTGTGCCATTTATAATATAGGGTTAATGAAAATTTAATATTCTAATGAAAATTGTTCAACAAAGCTATTTTCATTGGAAGAAATATTTTAATGGTCCTATAATTTATCGAAAATGGTTTTGTAAATAATTTAATTCTAGAATATACCTCTCTATTATTTAGACAACTTTTCCGAATTTCAACTTGTTGTAAAATTAAGATTTAAGGATATAGTATCGGCTCACAAAAGCCCTTGCAAGATAAATGACATGGATAAGAGTATCGTGAATAATACATACATCCGTTCCTTGTTTTACATTTTCCGGACACTGGAGATTTCCGAAACAAGTTCGAGAGAATAAATTACCTGGCTTACGTTCCTTCCACTTCTATTCAGAAAATAAGGTATATTTATGTGCAAAAAAAGTTGAAATATTGTGAATAATAAATTAGTTTTCCATTGTGTTATTCCTCAATATAATTATAATACATTTATAATATAAGGATATACACTCCGTCAAAAAAATATCGCATATAAAACTGCAAATTTTGTATTAAAAATAATTAAAACATGGACTTTTTACTATTGTTTTTTTTTTGTTTTTTAAGTACGTAACAAGTATTAAAAGAAAAATGCAGAATGTACGAAAAACAAAGGTTTTTTTTATTTTATTTCAATAATTAGAAGTAGGCGCATGAACAGCATTGAAAAAAAAAAATAAAAATCAAAAGTAATGATAATTTAGTAAGACGTATTGCCTCCTCTAGCTCTTTTAACATCTAGACAACGTTGTGGCATACTTTCAAATAATCTTCTGAGAAAATCTTGATCGATCCATTCAAGACCCATTCTGCAGTTAACAACCGTTGCAGGTCCTGAAGATTAGCTGGCGTCACATTACCAGATCTTACCCTTCTGTAAAGATGGTCCCAAACATGTTCTATTGGATTTAAGTCCGGGCTGCACGCTGGCCAATTCAAAACTTGTAAATTTGCCTCTTGAAGGTACTCGGTAACAATCCTTGCGATGTGTGGGCGTGCAGTGCCATGCATTAAAACAAAGTCATTCCCAATAAATGTAGTGTAAGAAACAACATGCATCTCCAAAATTTCTCTAATGTACTTATCAACAGTTGAGGATCCTCCATCTAGCTGTACCAATTCGCTTTAACCCCTAAGAGATATTCCGCCTTAGAGCATAATATATCCTCCTCCAGTTTGTGGCCGGTCTTAGGTTGCATTGAAAATAACGCTCGCCATCTCGTCTATAAACTGGTATTTTTTGATCCGAAGTGTATAAACAAAATCTTGACTCATCTGTAAAGAGTATGTTACCCCAGTCGTCAATATTTCTATTTACGTGCTCTCTTGCAAATGTTAGACGTGCTATACGGTGTTCCTTTGTAAGTCTCGGGGCAGTGGCAGCTACTCTGGTCCTAATTCCAGGCTGTCTTAAGATGTGCCTAACAGTTTCTGAAGACACACGTACATTTTGAGTCTCGGCTAAGTCATGTTGAGGGTGACTTGCAGTCACCTGTCTTCGACGCAAAGCCTGAAGGACTAAAAATTTATTGTCCACATATGTGTAGTTGCTCTTGGCCGTCCTATTGAAACCTCAATACTCCGGGAGTATAGGATTTTAGGAAGAGTAGAACTTACAATTTCAGAAGAACTGAAAGAGAAGTGATGAAAAAAAAAATACTAAAAATAGGGCTAAGCTCAGAGGAACAAAGTTAAATGGCTAAAGAGACACTAAATCTCAAGTGAGTGTTCGGGCTAGCTTCAATGCACTGGATTGTGGCTTTAAAGATATAAACAGATAGCAAGGATACTGAGCTAATGAGACAAGAAACGAAATGAGACCTGGTAATATCAAACGTGATACAACTAAAAAAGGTCACTTGGAATAAATTTATAGAAAGAGAACAATAAGAAGAGAAAAAGAAGGGCGCCAACTCAACGATAGTTGAGATTTTGAAGTAACAAATGACCGGAAACAAATGATACTAGAGATAATAACCTGAAATCCAAAATACTAAATACTAATCTTGTCTTGCTATATTATATACTGGTTAGTAGAACTGAAATAAAACTCAAAATAGTAACAATAAATATATTTATAAAACTGTGTATATCGATATATATGTATTAACAATTTACATATAATGCAAAAACTAAATAACAGTGGTAGTGGGTGTGTAAAGATACAATAGGACCAAATAGCCCCTCAACAAGCGAATAGTCACTACCACTGGCCAAATAAAGTGTGAAATATTAGTAAAAACCTAGAATAGTCCATATGGTAGCCAAAGTCTTAACACTAAAAGTTAGTAATTTAATTTAACTTAGTTCTACTAGAATGAGATACAAGTGACAGTATGGTAAAGATATCAAAAGTGATAAATCTGTTACAATTCTATTAAATATATTTCATTCAAAAGTGAGTCTTCAATACTTCTTATATAATGTTTTTAAAAAACCACATGAAATTTATTTCCCTCCCCAATATCAAAATTGTATTATATCAAAAATGTATTCTATTAAAAAATATATATTAAATCAACAAGTGAGTTTGGTCAGACTCTGTATATCCTATTTAAAAACCTAATAAAAACATGTAATGTATTTTCCCTCCCCAATATCTTAGAATTTGATTATCAAAATTGTATTCACCTGATCATATGCATATGAAAAGTTTACAAAATAGACAGTAACAAAAAAATTACACAGTCAAACAACGTATCTTTACAGCCCTATAAGTCCATAGGAAAATTCCTCTTGGCACGGTTACATCAGTTTGTGGCTGTAAGGACAAACCCAGGGGAGTCTAATGTAGTCAAACCAGGCACTGGTCTATCTGCTCCGAGAAATCGGTATCTCCATAACCAAGTTGTTAACTATTCAATAAATTCTGTTACTATTCCTTTAGGGAATATTCTTAAGAGAATACTCTCAAGTGAAGTGACGGAATCTAAAAGAATTATCAGATTTAATTACTATTTTATTTAATACGTGTAGCAGCATAGATTAACTGCACCGAAACAAAAACATTAAAACAACATTAGGTTAGGTCCAAAATGTAAAAATTTCCGAAGTTCATTTCGTTTCGTAGACATGACAAGCTTGCGCCATGAAATGAACACGCGCAGAACACAGAAGGCTGCAGAAACCTTGTATATTCCACCAAAAAGTTAGAGAAAAAAAAAAGAACCAAAAATTTACTGATACGATATGGAATAGATCGGAATTTAAGTTTGACTATATAAAAAATGACCTTATGTTCTTTGTAAATAAATCAAGGAAATTTTATATTTAAATCATTTCGAAACTCAAAAATAAATCTCTAAAGAAATACTAAACTGCAATGATAAATTTGATTATATGATAAAGAGATAATACGTATGAAATTATTTACTTACATGGAGCCGCAGCACGCCAAAAAAATCTTCCTTTTTATGTGAGACTCTTATAAATGAATATTGATTTTATTAGAAAAAAATTACTTATTATTATTATTGAATTATATTCTTCTTCCTCCAGATTATCTTCCTTGCTCCAATTCCGTCACTTTTCGTGAGAAAATTTCACTGATTGGCGTGTCTGCGCTGAGTTCTGACCAAAACTAACCGCTTCCGCACAGACTCGACCAATCTTCCTGTCAAAGCGACTCTTGCGCGTGTGTGGAAAAATGTCGATTTAAAATCGATCGCAGGCGGGTAATAAGAAATTTCGTGAGGGGTTTTAATTGGACTAGTCAGTAGCGTAAACGCTACACTCTTACAGCTCGTCTTTCATAAAGACCAGTCTCTCGGTACCTTACTACCACTCGTGATACTGTCGACTGATATACCCACTAAATTTGCCACATATCTCTGACTCCTTCCGTCTTCAATGAGGCAAATTATTCTAACCACTTCATCTCTCGTTAAATTTAAATTTATATTGTCACGACCCTCTATAATCAATATTTAATACGAAATTTTAAATTAAACGCCAACTTTATACTTTTTACAAAAGTAAAATAAAGACTGATAATATAAAAACCAGACAAAATAGCAATTAACATTTTTTTTCTTTAACAGTAAGCTGTATTACAAATTTCTTTTTAATATTTATTCTAGCCTTAATATTCTTAAAGATACCCCCACTGTGGCTCAGTGGTAAGAGCGCCTACCTTTAAATCTAAAGGTCGTCAGTTCGAATCTCATCTGGGTGGAAATTTTCGTTTATTAAAAATTAATAAATGAAAATAATTTCAATCCTTGTGCGATCGGTACTCACCAGAGGGACCGCAGACGTTCGGATACTATTAGCGTCTCTTAGCAAAGACAATGACGTCGACTTTGCTAAGTATCAAGACAATTACTCTACACACATACATACACTATACTAGGTACCTGACTGTACCATGCAAATGATCATAGTTGTAGAGGCATTAACCCAATCAAAAAAAATATTCTTAAAGGCCAGAAAGAAATAATTTAAATTAACCAAATGCTGTCAGAAATATTTGTAATTTCATATGTGATGCGATACTTTTTTGGCGGAGTTTTTGACAGAATATTACGATTTAAAGTTTAATCATTTATCAGTTCAAAATCTTTTATGAATATATTTATCCGTAAACTAATTTTCGAAACCAAATTCAGATTTTCGCTTTAATCTGTACCTTCTAAGAATTGCAAGGCAAAACAGACGTTGATAAAGATGTTAATAGAGACATGGGGAATCTAAAATTTGCATTCCACGACATATCTCCTCAACTAAGCAAAAATCCTTAGCGAATTGGTTTCTTGCACTCATACAGAGTATATCCGAATAAAAACAAAAAGACAGTCAAGATTTGATTTCACGTACAATGCGTCTGTGTATCTGCTTATACATATTTCGCCCTAATAGGGCTCATCAATCAATCTTTTTATTCTGAATATATTTATCTTGAGCTAGTCTGATGATACTCTGATCCACTTTTAACTTCCTAATTTGTGTGTTTTAAATAGATCAATAATTTTTCTATTTTATATTTATCAGATGTGTAACTATATTTTTGTTCAAAGGTAATGCCTGTGGGACTCAAACCTGTGATAGGAGGGCCCTTTAGTACTAGTCAGATCTAAGCGTCTGAAGGGCTCACAATTGGGTCCTGCTCCGATCCACCATAACCATAACCATATGTTCAATAATAACGAAGATGCTGTGTAGTGCAATTTTAGTGGTCGCCTAGTTTGTTTTTGCTATCTTAATATATTTGTTATATCCTGTGTAGCAAATTAAGATTCGATCAGTTGTTTATTTTGTACTCAGCCAGAGGCCTTCTTTAAGTCAATAAATCAAAATTTGTCTTAGTAAATTTATTTTCAGGGTTCAAATGGGGTAGTGATGCGTAAAATATGACGCTGCATCCTGTTAGCGTCACTAGCCTCTCCTACTCAATTCCAACTCTCACCTCCACGCGGTGAACCCTGGTAACCTGAGCAACTCTGTGGAAGATTGTGGTAACCAACCCCAGTGGGAAGCAGAGTCAGGGCAAACGAGAGTGGGAGAAATGGTCCTTCGAAGATTAGGGGGTTGGGCAAAAGGTTAACGACCTCTTCCCTTAAAAAAACTCATTGTTATGAAAGCACAAAGTGGAAAAGCCGGACTGTTTAATTCACGACGACCTAGCAAACGACAATGGAATAACGATTTACGGATATGCACATGGAATGTACGAACCCTTTATGCCCCAGGTGCTCTTAGACTGCTAACACAAGAACTTGATAAAATGAAAGCCGATGTAGTAGCGATTCAAGAGATGAGATGGACTGGTTCAGGAATCATCGAGAAAAGAGACTACAATATATACTATAGCGGACATAGCAGCCGACACGAGTTTGGCAGTGGTTTTCTAGTCAGTAAAAAAGCAAAGCAATTATTCCTTAACTTTAAACCCATAAACAACAGAATATGTTATCTACGTCTTAAAGGAAAATTCTTTAATTATAGCTTACTTAGTGTACACGCACCTACGGAAGAAAAGGAGGATAATGAAAAAGATGAATTCTATGACACCTTAGACAAAGAATATGATCGATGTCCACGTCATGACGTGAAAATCATTGCTGGGGACCTTAATGCAAAAATTGGCAAAGAGCAATTTTTCCAGCCAACTATAGGACGTGAGAGCTTACATGAAGAGTCAAATGATAACGGGTTGAGACTAATAAACTTTGCAAGTACTAAAAACATGATAGTAGGAGGAACAAGATTTCCCCATAAAATGATACACAAAGGAACATGGAAATCCCCTGATAACGAAACCATTAACCAGATAGATCACATCCTGATAGATGCAAGGCACTCTTCCGATCTCATAGACGTCAGAAGCTACCGAGGCCCAAACATTGACAGTGACCACTTTCTTGTAATGGCAAAAATCAGAGGAAGAATATCAAACCTAAAGAAAGATAAACACACGAAACAAGACAGAATTAATGTTGATAATCTGCGCATTGAAACCGTTGCGAGAGAGTATAGGAGACAAATGGACGAGGAAATGGAGAGCCTGGAGGTGGGGGAAAATGTAGAGGAACTGTGGACAAAATGTAAAAACATAATAACTGAGAAAGCAACAAAAATATTGGGGAAAACCAAACCAGTTAAAGAAAACGAATGGTTTGACAAGGAGTGCCAAGAAGCAACAGATAACAAAAACAGGGCATACCTAAAGACAAATCAAGCTGGATGCACAAGAAGAGCAAAGGAAGAATACCGGACACTAAGAAGAGAAGAAAAACGATTACATAGAAGAAAAAAAAAGACAATTTGAGCAAAAGCAATTGGAAAGCACAGAATGGCTAAGAAATCAAAATGAAACTCGAAAGTTCTACAGAAATCTAAACAAAATGCGCAAAGAGTTTAAGCCAAGAATAAGGAGCTGTAAGGACGCAGAAGGAAACATCCTAAATGATACGGCCTCAATCCTAAACAGATGGGTTGAATTTTTCGATGCAAAATTTAATGGCCATCATATCGAAGAAGCAGATAACACCCTAGCAAATCGAAATGATTGGAATCCTTTCAACCCAAACGAAAGACCACCTACCATCGAAAACGTTGCCCAAGCCATTAAAAAGCTTAAAAATAATAAATCACCAGGAGTTGATCAAATTTGCAGTGAGCTCTACAAGAATGGTGGCGATGCCCTACTACAGACACTGCATAAGCTTTTACTTCTTGTTTGGCATAATGAGACCATGCCTTGTGAATGGTCTCAAGGCGTGATATGCCCGCTACATAAAAAAGGTGACCAGCTCCAGTGTGACAACTATAGAGGTATAACCCTGTTAACAACTGCTTACAAAATACTAGCAAATATTCTCTACGAAAGGTTGCAAGTTTACACAGTGGGCATAGTTGGTAAATATCAAGTTGGATTCACTCCAGAAAAATCAACAATTGACCAGATTCATTCAATAAGACAGATTCTCGAGAAAACATTAGAATTCAATATTGAAACCCATCACCTATTCGTCGACTTCAAGGCCGCATACGACAGTGTCAAGAGAACAGTGCTATACCAATCAATGCATGAGTTTGGTATACCAGAGAAACTTATCCGACTAACGAGAATGACAATGTCTAACTTAGAAGCCACTGTTAGAATACAGGGAGAGAGTTCTAGATCCTTTGAGATAAAGGATGGACTCAGACAAGGAGATGCTCTGGCTTGCCTCCTATTTAATATTGCCTTAGAAAAGGCAGTCCGAGATACACGAATTAGGGATGGCGGTACTATTTACAATAGATCGATACAAGTCTTAGCATATGCTGATGACATTGACATAGTAGGGCGTAGCAAGCGAGATGTTGAGCAATATCTCCTAGAATTGGAAACAGCGGCGAAACAGGTCGGTCTAGTCATCAACGAAGACAAAACCAAGTACATGTTGGTTACAAAGGATCCGATAGCAAATGAGGAACGAGAAACAGTCTTTGGAAGTCATACCTTTGGACGTGTTGACAACTTCACATACCTTGGGTCGCTATTGACTGCTACCAATAAAACAAGCGAAGAAATCAAAAGACGAATAAATCTTCCAAATAGGGCATACTATGGACTCCAAAAGCATTTCCACTCAAGAAACATTCAATGAAGAACTAAAATTATTATATACAAAACATTGCTGAGGCCGGTCCTCACATATGGAGCAGAAACATGGACACTAACGCAGAAAGATGAAAGACTTTTGGGAATATTTGAGCGTAAAATACTCCGCAAAATATTTGGAGCTGTAAACGACCAAGGGCAGTGGCACAGAAGTATATAATTTTGAATTGTATCAGCTCTTTGATGAGCCAGATGTCATAACGTTCATTAAAACACAGCGACTTAGATGGGCTGGACACATAATACGAATGCCAGAAAATACCATTGCTAAAAAGCTAACCACAGGAACACCTGTAGGAAAAAGAAGTAAAGGCCGACCGAGAATTAGGTGGTTAGATGGAGTAGAAACCGACTTACGGATATTAAAAATCAGAAGATGGCAACATGTCGCCAAAAACCGAACAGAATGGCGACGAATCTTAGAGCAGGCCAAGATCTACAGAGGATTGTCGAGCCAAAGATGATGATGATGAAATTTATTTTCATTCGTAGTGACCTATGATATCTGGTATGTAACTCTACACTCATTAAGATCGAAGATGCTGTCTAATGCTCTTTTTGTAGTCGTCTTATTTGTTATTCTATCTTCATATAATCGTTATCCCCTCCCCTTTCATTTGTATATCGCATTTCAGAATTGTATCAGTTATTTCTTTTATTTTCAGTCAGGGGCCTTCTTCAACTCAATAAATCAAATTTTTTTGACTTTAGTAGGTTTTTTAGTAGATCTATTTTCATCCGTAGTGCCCTATATCTCGTATGTAATTATACGTCTATTAATAATCAAGATACTGTGCAGTGCCTTTTTGGTAGTCACCTTGTTTGTTTTTTATCTTAATATAATCGTTACCCCCTCCTTTTTCATTTAATGTATCACACGCTGCAATAGCACCAATAATAACGGAGATGTAATGTAATGCCCCTTTGGCAATGCCAATACGTTTGTTTTTTGTCAATTGTACTAGCTACCTTCTTCTCTTTCCGATTCTTACCTTAGATGTCACGATCCGTAGAACAGTTCTCGAGCTGTGTCACTTTGCGAACAATTTACGTATTGATGACGGTCGCAAAAATCTGTCGCCTATGTAATGATTATTTGTTTCCCATAAAAAAAAAGTTCAACATCGCTAAAGAAGTTTTTACTTAAAAATAGCCATCTTCTAATAAAAAAAACTCCATGTACCCGAAATATGCCTCACAATTAGAGGTACCATCGGTTATATGTCACGCAACCACGAACACACAACACAACAATTACCATCCTCCAGGTCATAGCCTAGACCATTTCAGATCTTACATTCAAAAAACTTACACATCAACTGACATTCAAAACACTGACACGACATACAACACACAAATTCCTAACTACACACAACAAAGACACTGCACACAATAAAATACACATCAAAACTCATCATTCATTGTCACTCTATAAATCACAGAGTATTAAAACTAACTACAAATTTTCTTAGACATCTTAAACTCAGGCAGCTCTTTAAAATATGACATCAAACAAATGACACAATACACAAACACTTTTACGTCACAAAACCCTCAAAAGATCTCAACTTAGAACTAATACAAATACAGTAGTCGAGTTATTAATAGTCGAGTATTAATCTCCTTAAGAGGAGATTAATAACCAGTCGGTATGCTTAAACTCAACCCGGTTGTTCCGAGTGTCCATTAATATAGACGGACGCCCGATTCACACAACTGAGAAACTCAGGGAAGCAGCGGCGAGTATACGGAACTATTACGACTACTAGAACGAAGAGTCCCTTGTATCACTCGATGCAACACACTTACACGATACAAAATACACGACAAACCACATCTCTAACCAAATTCTGCTGTTAAACCCCACTCATCCTAATAGTTCCGGATATGTTAGAAGACGAAAACAATTTATTTGTAGTCTACGTGAACAAGTTGAATAAGATAGCCTACCTTTACCAACTAATGCTATTAATGCCGAATCTCTGCAGAAAAAACTCAAAGTTTTACGCGGAACCAAATACCCAACCATCACAAACAGATCCAACCAAAAATTACCCGTCCCACCCCGCCGTCCAGTCCCAGAAAACATCACATAAATAAATCTAAATGCACGCATTCCTCAATAATTCCGCAATCAACGCAGATTCAACCGATTATTTAGTTAAAACTCAACTCTCCTTACAAATCCGCCACACTTACCACCAAATCCAAAATCAACGCATCACCCCGTATACCTTATATCCCATATTACAGTACATTAACATTACAGTTACATACAATACACAACATGAACCTGCGACAGAAACAATACCTATTGAACCTTTAACCCCAACCTTACAATAAAAAAACACAAAACGAAACACATACAACTCAATCTACACAACAATCAACTCAAACAATCGATCAGAACCATCCCCTACAACCATCATACACAAGCAACAAAAAAACATAAGACAACTCAACAAGACAACACAACCCAAGCAAATACCTTATAGAACACATCCCACCAAACATTTGCCAACAAAACACTTCTCAACAATATTTTAAAATCAAACGAACTTCTTCCCAATAACATAGCCCACTTAAAAGTCTATTCATTAGACAAAACAGCACCCCTCAACACATTTTAACCCCTAAATATCTACGAATTCCAGACAAATCTAAGAAACAATATCGTGATCATCACTATTGGCCCCATATATTTCAATAACACTCCACAAAAGTCATAACCAAAATCCAATCAAACCTCCATCTCGTCATGACAGGCGTTAACAAAAATTTTTCACAAAAAAATATTGAAGACCATCAATCATAAGGCCACTTCCCTAACATTAAATTGTCAGAGTAATTGTCCGCTAAAATAACATTCCTATACACTTTGTTCAATTCTTCGAGAACTCAGAACAAAAATTCTCAGAAGCACTGAAACACTGAAGATTATACGTTGTGAGATACCTGGATCGAATAACGTCATCCCCCTGCGCTTAAAATATTGTTCTAGATGTTGCCAAAGCGAAAGTCACAACACAGAATACCAACAAAGAGCCACTATCTCTCCAAACTGCGGACAAAATCACAAATCATGTAAATGGCAGATGCACCATTCGGTTCAAACTATTGCGGCACATACTCGGCATATTCACACAAATGTCCCGCCAGAAAAAGTGCTCCTACAACATAGAAACACACACATGCAGTCACTACCCTAGACAAATTTCCTAAAACAAGGCTTCACACCCCTATCTTTCTTCTTCTTCTTTAGCTTTTTTATTTCCAGGGGTCGCTGTTCCTTACTCTTCGTCGCCGCTCATTTATGTCTACCGGTTCTTCTTCACCTAAATCTTTCTCTCCAAGTGTTCTATAACATAGTCCTTTCATATTCTCCTCGGTTTTCCTCTACCTCTCCTTCCTTTTTAGTCTTACTCAACATCCTCCGTAATATTTTTATTTCAGCCACCTCCATCCTATTTTCCTGAATCTTTTAAACCTACACCAACGTAGGTCTCACTACACTCTTGTATATCTTTCCTTTCAGCTCTTCCCCGATTTTTATATCACAAAGTACCTCACTCATTCGCTTTCAGTTAAACCAACCAGCCTGTAGTTCTCCCTCTTCAATAGCCCTTCTCCAATACCACAACTTCCCCTCCATTTCTTTGCTCTCCTCTACTAACACAAGGAGCTCTCTCCCCTTCCTTTTCTGTCAGTACATCCATAACAAGATTAAACAGGTAAGATTTAGTAAAGAGCCTTAATGCAAACCAACGTTCGCATTAAGGGTCTTTACTATTACATACGAGGCTGAATCTTCAGTTCTGTGAGCCAATATGGGTTTCTTTACCCCAGATAGGTGGCTAGCCTTGCCATGGGGATCCTCCTTCTTTATCCGGGCTTGGGACCGGCAGTGTCATCCGATGAGCTACGCAATCCACCCATCAGACAACCCAGGCGGAGTTGGGTAAATATGAACATCTCTACCAACAAAACTAAATGTACGACAATAGCAAAAGATCCGCTCAGATGTAAGTTAGTGGTTGAGGACAACCCCATAGAACAGGTGATGCAATTCAGATAACTGGGCATAGATATATCAAGCACCCACGACCCAGTAAAGGACCTGGGGAGTCAGATCAACAAAGCATCTGCACTGTCAGGATGTCTGCTGGAGATAGTCTGCTCAAATCCGTATATGCGCACAGATAGTAAAATTAGAATCTATTAGACTTGCATACGACCGATCATGACATATGGCATAGAAGTGCGCGAAGATACTAACAAAACGAAACATATGCTAAGGGTTGCCGAAATGAAAACCCTAAGAACAATAATGGGGAAAACAAGAAGAGACAGAGCGAGAAATACAAACATTAGAGAGCAGTGCAAAATTCAAGATATTGTAAGATGGGGAAGGCAGCGCAAGAGGATGTGGTACAACCATGTAAGACGAATGGATGAGAATAGACTCCCAAAAATTGCCCTAGAAAACAATTCGCCCGGTTCAAGACTCCCCGGAAGACCACCTAAAAGATGGAGAGATAGTTGGCAATCTACCTCCCAAGAAATTAACCAGAGGCAGCTTCAGAATTAAACAGATCGAAAGATCTACAAAAAGTAGAAGAAGAAGAAGAAGAAGAAGAAGAAAACTATTACATACATTTATATTTTTCCATTTACACTACATACATTTCCTTCACGAGCCTTACGTACTTCTCGGGAACCCATTTCTCTGCCA
This sequence comes from Diabrotica balteata, assembly GCA_918026665.1. NCBI lineage: Eukaryota > Metazoa > Arthropoda > Insecta > Coleoptera > Chrysomelidae > Diabrotica > Diabrotica balteata. The sequence continues at coordinate 31,584,724 of OU898279.1, read as the reverse complement.
TACATCTCCATGGCTCTTGTCTAAGAACTGTATCGTACGCCTTACCAAGATCTATAAATACCAAATATAGCTCTCTTTTCTTCTCTCCGTTTTTCTCTATCAACTGTCTCAAAGCAAACAAGGCATCCGTTGTCCCTCCCCCGCCAATATAGGTAACATACTGGTCTTCAGTCTTCATAAAGAACGTGACAAAAGAATATTAATTACAGCCAAATCCCATGCCACTGCGAACTCAATCACACTATTTCGTTTATCATTTCTTATTCCCATCCCCAAACCTTCATGAACCATTTCTATACCGCTCCTTCTCTACCTATATGTCCATTCTAATCACCTCCATTAGCCATATCCTTCACACAGAAAAATCCAATACCGAACCAGAACAACCGGTACAAATCCAGCATGGAAATCATGAATATAAATAGCGCACCTTCCAGGAGCCCCTCAGTTAGTGGCCATTCGCCGACAGGTAAGGAATTCCAGTGGAGATTTTTCCAGAAATTTGTTTCAGGTGAGTTTTTAAAAACTTTTAATATTATTATAGTTTATAGGTCAGTTTGTGTATTAACCAACATATTGAAAAGAAAGTTAGTTGGATTATTGTAATGTAATATAAATAATATATTATAAATACACTGTTTTATTTTCTTCTTCTTCTCAGATTGATTTGTGTTTTGTTCGAAAATCCTAGATATTTAAAACTTGGTACGCGCGTTTCTATTGGTATTATAAGCATATTGGAACCTTCGAGCAAATTTGGAGTCAATTTCTTCTGTCTTTTTGTTAATTTTCGTTTAACACGGTTTTTTTCTTCTTCTTAATTTTTTAAGGCCTATTAATTTTATTGAAAGCAAACTTCTGGAGGTCTAAAACTTGGCACGTAAGTTTTCCATGGTGTAAGAATGATCTTTTAATTTTGGGATCGGCTTGTCTTCTTTTCCTTTTCCTTCATTATCTCACGTATTTTTAAATCTTTCTTAAAACTTATCATATAGGTTTTATTTGGTGTACGAAAGAACCCTATTGATTTTGGTATCGTCATGTATTCTTCTTCTTCGTTCTCACTCGTATTTTTACACATTTTTTTTAACAATATCCTCTAATCTTAAAACTTTATAGATAGGTTCCATTTGTTTTCAGGTGAGTTTTTAAAAACTTTTAATATTATTATAGTTTATAGGTCAGTTTGTGTATTAACCTAAATATTGAAAAGAAATTTAGTTGGATTATTGTTATGTAATATAAATAATATATTATAAATACACTGTTTTATTTTCTTCTTCTTCTCAGATTGATTTGTGTTTTGTTCGAAAATCCTAGGTATTTAAAACTTGGTACGCGCGTTTCTATTGGTATTATAAGCATATTGGAACCTTCGAGCAAATTTGGAGTCAATTTCTTCTGTATTTTTGTTAATTTTCGTTTAACACGGTTTTTTTCTTCTTAATTTTTTAAGGCCTATTAATTTTATTGATAGCAAACTTCTGGAGGTCTAAAACTTGGCACGTAAGTTTTCCATGGTGTAAGAATGATCTTTTAATTTTGGGATCGGCTTGTCTTCTTTTCCTTTTCCTTCATTATCTCACGTATTTTTAAATCTTTCTTAAAACTTATCATATAGGTTTTATTTGGTGTAGGAAAGAACCCTATTGATTTTGGTATCGTCATGTCTTCTTCTTCTTCGTTCTCACTCGTATTTTTACACATTTTTATTTTAAACAATATCCTCTAATCTTAAACTTTATAGATAGGTTCCATTTATTATAGGATAAGGGTACTTATTGATTGTGGAGTCAACACTTGTACAGCACTTGCAAAACTTGTACTACAACGGAAAAAATTATTTCATAGTTTAGTTAAAAAGGACCAATGAACATGAATATTGAAGACCTAGCTGAAAAACAACTGCAAAAAACCTGCATAATCTTAGTAAATAGGTATTTGCGGTTGCCTAGCATCTTTTTAATAAATTTTATAAATCCTTTTTAAACAAGTTTTGCCATTAAGTCTTTTTTATATTTTAAAAATATATAGTTAATCATTCACCCTTTGTATTAACTTGTCTCAGCTATTATTAGTTGGCTACACCGTACTGATGACGACCAATGAGTCAGAAATGCGTATTTACAAAATATTTCTATTATTGTCCATCTTTCTATTGCATATCTTTCTTTTTACGGATTATTTCCTGTTAATATATTCCCTTTACTAAAGTTTAACTCATCTTCTTTTGCCAAATTAAAATATAGACGTCTCCCTAAATACATGTTCGCGTACGGCTATGATAAATAGTACTTATTCTGGAATAAAAATCAGTCAGCAGTGCTCGGTTCATAGCTACATTCAATTCATAGCAAAAACGATAAAGAAGTCATTTTAAAGATATCGAATGTAACGCTTGTACCTAATATTAGAATGTCTTTCGTTGAGTTATTTCTCAGATCTACTTTTACCTTATATATCTTTGATAAATATTTTCTAGTGTCATTCGTTGTGTTTTAATTACATTGTCATGTTAAATATAATAATATAGGGAACTTAAAAGGTTTTTTATTCCATTATGTTTGATTATTGGAAATTATTATGTTACAGGACTTGTTGGATTTGATGACGTGGTTTAAGAGTTATTGCATATCGTTTTCGTTGCTTATTACTATTACACACTTACCTTATTTTAGGCATTATAAAACAAGTTTAAATTTGTCTTTATTCCTAAATTAAAACTCTGCCCCAATAGATACTCACAGACAGCTCGTCAATGGTATTCTAGCAAAAAGTTTCAGTGATAAGATCAAGAAATTTTGAGTAAATTATTTTCTCTATTTAACTGAGTTTTCTATATAACTAAATTTCTTTTCTTGTTTGCTAATTTTTCAGCTCTACTTTTACCTTAAATATTTGATGACCCTTTTTAATATTATTTGGTGTATCATCACGTTGTCACGTTGGACATAATAGATGGAAAAGTTTTGTGTTTTGTTATATTTGATAATTGGAAATTTATACCTCATTTAAGGCACTTTCTTTTTATTACGTCATTAATAATATCAACTAAAACAAGTTTTCAAATTGTCCTTCCTGGATTAAAAATCTGACCCTATAGAATAGATGCTCACAGACAGCTGGTAAATGGTATTCTGGAAAAAACCTTCACTAACTAGCCAGTTGTCGGCGCTCGGTCCACAGCGACATTCGACGCCGAAATGTTTCAGTAGAAACCTATGACTGGTGAACAGTGAATCTTTCTTTTAGAATATCAGTTATCTCGGCTCTTTGTGTAGTGTCTTTTTCATTTTCGAGAAAAATAAAATCTTCTGTCTCAAGATAAAGTTGAAAATAATACATGGAAATTCTTGAGGAATTCTGTTTTCTTCTATTATTTTTTGGATTAGTTTTAATAGTTGTTTGGTCAGATCTGATCCTCCGTACTTTAGGAGTTCGTTTGGTATTTTGTCCTCCCCTAGTGATTTTCTATATTTGTGTTTTTTTTTTTTTTTATTTTAAATTAAAGTGTCTCGGCAACTATGGGCCATTGACACTGGTACAAAATTGATTACAATGTGTTTATGTTTACATACATATACAATCTGTTTATATACAAGTTAGGATACATTAACAACATCTAACATAATTACACTAAGTAGTAAAGTTGACAGTCTTTTAGAAAACGAATTATGGCACTGTACATGTTTGTAGAACCGAGTAGATCACTTAAATTGTTTTTAAAGTTGTAGTAGTCTCTTTGAGGTTTGTAGTGGACACATTCTAGTAATATGTGTTGGACTGTTAAGGACTCATTACAATGTTCACAGCGACGATGGTTTTCAGAAGACATCAGATATCCATGAGTAAGACGGGTGTGACCTATTCTGAGCCTTCTGATAATGATACTGTCTTTCCTGTTCATTTGAGGCATGGTGATGGAGGTAACAGTTGGTTGAATTGTGTGTAGTTTTGTGTTTTGCATGTTCCAATGTGTTTGCCAAGTGCTTAGTACGTTGTTCTTGATACTGGCCTTTAGGTCATGGTGCAGTTGTATGGTTTTCACATTTTCTAAGGAGCAGGCCAGTTTTGCTGCATGATCAGCATTCTCATTTCCATTGATACCAACATGGGATGGTATCCAGATGATAGTTACTGAAACACCATTTTTTGACTGTTGTTGGCAGATACTGTGGATGCGCTGTACAATGGGATGTATGGAGTATATATTTCTGATTGAGTCAATGGCGGAGAGAGAGTCGGTGCATATTGCTAATGATTTCTCATTAGCAATGGGCGAGTCTAATGCCTTAAGTATTCCATACAGTTCGGCTGTGTGTATACTACATCTGGGAGAAAGCCGATGTGACGCTATTGTTGTGTTTGAGGTACTGACGGCACAACCAACGGCCTGTTCTTCTTTGGAGGCATCTGTGTAGAGAATTCTGTCATAACGCTGTGTCTGTATAAGTTCTTCGAATGCTTGTACCAAGAGAGTTCTAGGCGTTTCTTCTTTTTTGTATAGGTTCAAGCTGGTGAGGACAGTAGGCAGCTTTTTGGTCCACGGGGGAATTCTGGACGTAGTAAACGGAGTTGTGAGTTTTAGGTCTATGTCTTTTAGTAAAGTTTTTAAAATTTGTGGGAGAGAATGTGCACGAGGGTGACTATTATCTGGGACAGGGTGGGGAGTATTAATTAGTTTAATTACTGGGTTTTTTGGATTAGCAGAAATTCTAGAGAAGTACGACAGAAGTAGACGTTGCCGTCTTATAAAAAGTGGAGGTTCTGAAGATTCGATATAAAGACTTTCAGAAGGACTTGATTTAAAGGCGCCTAGGCTAATGCGTAAAGATGTGTTGTGAATTGTATTCAGACATTTAAGGTGAGTATTGGAAGCAGATATGTAGAGAATGCTTCCGTAATCCAATCTAGAGCGGATCAATGTTCTGTAAATTCTTAAGAGGACTTTCTCTTCTGCCCCCCATTGATGGTGAGATAGAGTTTTTAAGATATTGATTCTATTTAGGCAGTTTGTTTTTGTATTCTGTATCTGATCTCTCCATGTAAGTCTTTTGTCGAATATTACTCCTAATAATTTGTGTTTATCAACCACTTGAAGAGGAGATCCATTTAGGTGAAGTAGAGGTGGGTCAGTGTGATGTCTTCTAGAGAAGTTTATGACCTTAGATTTTCTAGATGAAAATTTGACTCCAATTTGAGTGGACCAGTTATGAAGATTGTTAAGAGTGTTTTGGAGTAAAGAGCATGTGCTCCTTGTAACTTTACCTTGGCAATAAAGAACAAGATCATCTGCGTATATTGAGTATTTTATTGGAGGAAGAACAAGAGAGTTAATATCGTTTATGCTAAGAAGGAATAGTGTGGGGCTGAGAACTGAGCCTTGGGGGACTCCATTTTGTGATATATGTGATGTAGATGTTTTTCCCGTTTGCGACTACTTTGAATGATCTTTCTTGTAGGAAATTGTTTATAAAGGTAATAATATTACCCGTTAAATTAAGTTGCTCAAGTTTTCTAATTATAGCAGCTCTGTTTATTGTATCAAAGGCACTTTCTAAGTCTAAGGCAACTGTGATGACGTCATTTTTGTTTAATATAGCTTGGGTTATTTCTGTTTGGAGAAGTACCAGGTTATCCATCGTACTTCGATTGGGTCTGAATCCTGACTGTGCTGCATCTATCAGATTATTTTCTTCAAGAAACCAAAGCAGACGTTTATTTATCATCTTTTCTAGTACTTTGCACATTGTACATGTTAGTGAGATTGGTCTGTAGGCACTGGCAGCGTTAGAAGATGAGTCATTTTTCCTGATCGGTATGATAAGCGACTGTCGCCAAATTCTCGGAAAGCTTTGGCTGAACCATATCTTATTGTAGAGCGCAAGTAGCTTCAAGAGGGTTCCTGCCTGTAGATGTTTGAGAAAGATAGACGGGATGTCATCAGGACCTGCAGATGAGTTTTTCATTGATGAAATTGCCAAATTTAACTCTACTTCTCTGAAGGCGAGGTTTATTGGATTGGTTTGGATAGGGTTAGGTGGTGATTGATTTGTGGGGTGCGAAATGGAGAGTTCAGACTTAGTTTTGTTTTGAAAATATTTGGCTAGCGTTTCGGTTATTTGATTATCATTTGTAATGATATTATCTCCATCTGTTATTGCGGATATTTTGCGACATGTCTTTAAACCTCTCATTTGTTTAATTTTTGTCCACACTTGGGCGGGAGGGGTATCTGAGGTTAAGCTGTTAACAAATTTTTTCCAGGATTCTTTTTTGCTTTCCTTCAGAATTCGTTTGGACTTTGCACGCATTTTCTTAAAATGAATAAGATCTTCGATACTGCGAGTTTTGCGATATCTATTAAGAGCCTTCTTGTATTCTTTTATTGCGAGTTTACAGGAGTCGTTCCACCATGGCACGGCCTTTCTTGAGGAGTTTATGGTGCATTTACCTATACATTGGTCGGCCGCAGTTAGAATACAATTTGTAAATTGCTCTACCGCAGTGTCGATGTTTTCCTTGAAAATTATTTGGCTTGAAAGGTCTTCAAGAGTATCACTGAATAATCTCCAGTTTGCATAGGCAATTTTCCATTTATTTATGACTTCCGCATTTTCGGGGATATGACTTGAGATTAAGATAGGGTAATGATTGCTATCATATAAGCTATCTAGTGTTTGCCACTGAAGCAGAGGAGCGGTTCCAGGATCGCAAAAACTTAGGTCTATGCAAGAGGAGGTTCCAGATTGGATGTGGAAATATGTGGAGCTTCCTGTATTCAAGAGGTTGATGTTAGAGTTACTTATAATATCTTCGATATGTTTACCTCTCCCAAAGGTGCGCTGGGAGCCCCATGTTGTGCTGTGAGCGTTAAAGTCCCCAACTAAGATGAAAGGATTTGGCAGTTGTTTTATGAGGTCGCTTAGTTCTGAGCTGAATAAGTTGTAGTTTGGAGGAATGTATATAGAACAAATAACTATCTTGTTGGGACACCATGCGGTTATCGCAATTGCTTCTAGGCTTGTGTGTAAGTCAAACATTTGATGGAAGATATCGTTGGAAACAAAAATAGATGAGCCGCCACTTGCTCGTAGATGTGTAGGTCTTAGGAAGTTGTAGCTAGTATAGTTTTTTAGATAGGGGTTGTGATCTTTGGTGAAATTGGTTTCTTGAAGACAGATAAAATTGGGCGAGCAGTCAGATATGAGTTTTTGTAAATATTCTAGTCTGGGGTAAAAGCCATCGCAGTTCCATTGGATTAGCCTTAGCATGGTGTTTGTATTAGAAGGAGCTGAATTGGGAGGATAGGGATGCTTGTGAGCTGTCAGAATTGTAGTTATCTTCATTAGAGTTGGAGGAAAGATTTGCACTGGGCGTACTTTCGGGTTCTTCTGGGTCAGTACCTAAGGCCTTTAATAGTTTTTTGGTGAGACGGGTTAGCCTGTTTTTGATAGATCTCTCCTGACAAGTTGGGTATAATGCTTGAATGTTAGAAACTAGTCCTGAAACATTTTCTGTAAACTTAAGAGCTTCAGCGTAGGGGTCACTACAGCCGAAAGTATTTTCGACAAAGGCTATCAAGTTTTCTGGAGGAATAACAAGTGATTCTGGGGTTTTCTTAAAGGCTTCTTTCATAGCGTCTTTTGTTAAATCAGAAAGGTAACGTTCTGACAGTGAACTTGTTCTGGGTTTCTTTTTTGGTTTTTTAATGTCTCTATTAGGGGGAGGCATGAAGTTGTCTTCGGATGGATTTGCTACCGAGATGTTATCGGGAATATCAGTTTGCTCACTTGTACTCTCGATTTCGGAGCGGCCACGTTTATGTGTGGGCGTTTTAGTCATTATGGAATTTTTTAGTTCTGAAGTAGACATATCTGGTAATGTTGCGGGTTGTATAGAAGACTGTGGTAGTGAGAGGTCTGTTATCTGGGTTGATGTTAACGGCTGAGGCTGGGATGCTATATAATTGGGTGGAGGATTGGGACAATTTGAGGCAATATGCCCTGACTTCTTGCATATGTAGCATTCCATTTTGTCTGTGGACAAAAATATTCTGTTTTCATTACCTTCGAATGGGATAACTAATGAAGTTTGCAGATTAAAATTGTCATCAGAGGTAAAAAACATACACTTGCCTTCTAAAGCTCATGATGTGTGAATATTCATCGCCGGGAATACCTGCTCTTAAAAATGAGACGGGGGAGGCCAGTTGGAGCCCAAGTTCTTTTATAGCATTTTCTGCAAGGTCGTGTCGTATACATGGAGATATATTGGATATAATTATTCTTTTTGTAGGGGAGACTAGCCTGCGAACATTCATCACACAGTTTCCTATTGTCAAAATCGGATGAGATTTTAGAAGTTTGTCGACGAGTTCTGAGTTAGTTAAATATATACAAATTCTGTTATTGGATATTCTGGATGCGAATAGGATTTGTTTGGGACCAATAGCGTCACCTACTGCCTTGACGTAATCGAACAATTTTAGGTTTTCATCGGCATGCAATACTATGGCTTGATCCCTCTTTGGAAAAGTTGATTTAGGAGTTGATTTCGTTGCAGTTGCGTATGAGGAAGTTGAAGTAGAATTATGCTGAATATTTTGTGACATCTTGAAAAGTTGTGAACTGTGAGGATCTGATGTGGGAACTGTATTTGTTGTCGGTACTCTTGTAGTCAAAGGTAGACGAAAATTTTAATTATTTGTTAAATTTAGTTAGGTTTTATGTATTTTCTTCCAAAAATACATATTAGGTAGGCCTACGCCACTGGAAACTGGCCCAGTTTGAAGAAATTATTAATTTGCTAATTAACTAATCGCTCCAAAAAAAACAAACATGCAATTAGGCTTATCAATACATACGGTAAAGTCTGGTCTTACTAGTATTTAAAAGTAGTTGTTAGGTTTCACAAAAAGCACTAAAACTCGGAACAAAACAGTGATACGATGTTACCTCGTTGAAGTACACACTCGGAATGATATTTGTGTTTTGTAATGCTTAAATACTAGAAATTATTATGATGAAATATTAGGTGTTTTATTTGGAGTGATGTTAGAACTAGGGAGTAACAACATTGTTGCTTGCTTCTAAAACATACTTCTCTGATTTTGTGTAACCTCATTTTAGAGGTATTTTCTCATTATTTCGTCATTAATAATATTAAATAAAACAAGTTTCAAATTGTCCTTCCTGGATTAAAAATCTGACCCTATAGAATAGATGCTCACAGACAGCTGGTAAATGGTATTCTGGAAAAAAACCTTCAGTAGTTAACCAGTCGTCGGCGCTCGCTCCACAGCGACATTCGACGCCGAAATGTTTCAGTAGAAACCTATGACTGGTAAACAGTGAATCTTTCTTTTAGAATATCAGTTATCTCGGCTCTTTGTGTAGTGTCTTTTTCATTTTCGAGAAAAATAAAATCTTCTGTCTCAAGATAAAGTTGAAAATAATACATGGAAATTCTTGAGGAATTCTGTTTTGTTCTATTATTTTTTGGATTAGTTTTAATAGTTGTTTGGTCAGATCTGATCCTCCGTACTTTAGGAGTTCGTTTGGTATTTTGTCCTCCCCTAGTGATTTTCTATATTTGTGTTTTGTCATGTTTAAATATTAGAAATTATTATGATGAAATATTAGGTGTTTTAATTGGGGTGGTGTTAGAACTAGGGAATAACAATATTGTTGCTTGTTTCTAAAACATACTTCTCTGATTTTGTGTAACCTTATTTTAGAGGTATTTTCTTATTATCTCGTCATTAATAATATTAAATAAAACAAGTTTTCAAATTGTCCTTCCTGGATTAAAAATCTGACCCTATAGAATAGATGCTCACAGACAGCTGCTAAATGGTATTCTGGAAAAAACCTTCAGTAATTAGCCAGTCGTCGGCGCTCGGTCCACAGCGACATTCGACGCCGAAATGTTTCAGTAGAAACCTATGACTGGTGAACAGTGAATCTTTCTTTTAGAATATCAGTTATCTCGGCTCTTTGTGTAGTGTCTTTTTCATTTTCGAGAAAAATAAAATCTTCTGTCTCAAGATAACTTGAAAATAATACATGGAAATTCTTACGGAATTCTGTTTTGTTCTATTATTTTTTGGATTAGTTTTAATAGTTGTTTGGTCAGATCTGATCCTCCGTACTTTAGGAGTTCGTTTGGTATTTTGTCCTCCCTTACTGGTATTCTATATTTGTGTTTTGTAATGTTTAAATGTTAGAAATTATTATCATGAAATATTAGGTGTTTTAATTGGGGTGGTGTTAGAACTAGGGAGTAACAACATTGTTGCTTATTTCTAAAACATACTTCTATGATTTTGTGTAACCTTATTTTAGAGGTATTTTCTTATTATCTGGTCATTAAGAATATTAAATAAAACAAGTTTCAATTTGTCCTTCTTCCTAGATTAAAAATCTGACCCTATAGAATAAATGCTCACAGACAGCTGGTAAATGGTATTCTGGAAAAAACCTTCAGTAGTTAGCCAGTCGTCGGCGCTCGGTCCACAGCGACATTCAACGCCGAAATGTTTTAGTAGAAACCTATGACTGGTGAACAGTGAATCTTTCTTTTAGAATATCAGTTATCTCGGCTCTTTGTGTAGTGTCTTTTTCATTTCGAGAAAAATAAAATCTTCTGTCTCAAGATAAAGTTAAAAATAATACATGGAAATTCTTGAGGAATTCTGTTTTCTTCTATTATTTTTTGGATTAGTTTTAATAGTTGTTTGGTCAGATCTGATCCTCCGTACTTTAGGAGTTCGTTTGGTATTTTGTCCTCCCCTAGTGATTTTCTATATTTGTGTTTTGTAATGCTTAAATATTAGAAATTATTATGATGAAATATTAGGTGTTTTAATTGGAGTTGTGTTAGAACTAGGGAGTAACAACATTGTTGCTTGTTTCTAAAACATACTTCTCTGATTTTGTGTAACCTTATTTTAGAGGTATTTTCTCATTATTTCGTCATTAATAATATTAAATAAAACAAGTTTCAAATTGTCCTTCCTGGATTAAAAATCTGACCCTATAGAATAGATGCTCACAGACAGCTGGTAAATGGTATTCTGGAAAAAACCTTCAGTAATTAGCCAGTCGTCGGCGCTCGGTCCACAGCGACATTCTACGCCGAAATGTTTCAGTAGAAACCTGTGACTGGTGAACAGTGAATCTTTCTTTTAGAATATCAGTTATCTCGGCTCTTTGTGTAGTGTCTTTTTCATTTTCGAGAAAAATAAAATCTTCTGTCTCAAGATAAAGTTGAAAATAATACATGGAAATTCTTGAGGAATTCTGTTTTGTTCTATTATTTTTTGGATTAGTTTTAATAGTTGTTTGGTCAGATCTGATCCTCCGTACTTTAGGAGTTCGTTTGGTATTTTGTCTTTCCTTACTGGTATTCTATATTTGTGTTTTGTAATGTTTAAATATTAGAAATTATTATGATGAAATATTAGGTGTTTTAATTGGGATGGTGTTAGAACTAGGGAATAACAATATTGTTGCTTGTTTCTAAAACATACTTCTCTGATTTTTTGTAACCTTATTTTAGAGGTATTTTCTTATTATCTCGTCATTAATAATATTAAATAAAACAAGTTTTCAAATTGTCCTTCCTGGATTAAAAATCTGACCCTATAGAATAGATGCTCACAGACAGCTGCTAAATGGTATTCTGGAAAAAACCTTCAGTAATTAGCCAGTCGTCGGCGCTCGGTCCACAGCGACATTCGACGCCGAAATGTTTCAGTAGAAACCTATGACTGGTGAACAGTGAATCTTTCTTTTAGAATATCAGTTATCTCGGCTCTTTGTGTAGTGTCTTTTTCATTTTCGAGAAAAATAAAATCTTCTATCTCAAGATAATTTGAAAATAATACATGGAAATTCTTACGGAATTCTGTTTTGTTCTATTATTTTTTGGATTAGTTTTAATAGTTGTTTGGTCAGATCTGATCCTCCGTACTTTAGGAGTTCGTTTGGTATTTTGTCCTCCATTAGTGATTTTCTATATTTGTGTTTTGTAATGTTTAAATATTAGAAATTATTATGATGAAATATTAGGTGTTTTAATTGGGTTGGTGTTAGAACTAGGGAATAACAATATTGTTGCTTGTTTCTAAAACAAACTTCTCTGATTTTGTGTAACCTTATTTTAGAGGTATTTTCTTATTATCTCGTCATTAATAATATTAAATAAAACAAGTTTTCAAATTGTCCTTCCTGGATTAAAAATCTGACCCTATAGAATAGATGCTCACAGACAGCTGGTAAATGGTATTCTGGAAAAAACCTTCAGTAATTAGCCAGTCGTCGGCGCTCGGTCCACAGCGACATTCGACGCCGAAATGTTTCTTTAGAAACCTATGACTGGTGAACAGTGAATCTTTCTTTTAGAATATCAGTTATCTCGGCTCTTTGTGTAGTGTCTTTTTCATTTTCGAGAAAAATAAAATCTTCTATCTCAAGATAATTTGAAAATAATACATGGAAATTCTTAAGGAATTCTGTTTTGTTCTATTATTTTTTGGATTAGTTTTAATAGTTGTTTGGTCAGATCTGATCCTCCGTACTTTAGGAGTTCGTTTGGTATTTTGTCCTCCCTTACTGGTATTCTATATTTGTGTTTTGTAATGTTTAAATTTTAGAAATTATTATGATAAAATATTAGGTGTTTTAATTGGGGTGGTGTTAGAACTAGGGAGTAACAACATTGTTGCTTATTTCTAAAACATACTTCTATGATTTTGTGTAACCTTATTTTAGAGGTATTTTCTTATTATCTGGTCATTAAGAATATTAAATAAAACAAGTTTCAATTTGTCCTTCTTCCTAGATTAAAAATCTGACCCTATAGAATAAATGCTCACAGACAGCTGGTAAATGGTATTCTGGAAAAAACCTTCAGTAGTTAGCCAGTCGTCGGCGCTCGGTCCACAGCGACATTCGACGCCGAAATGTTTTAGTAGAAACCTATGACTGGTGAACAGTGAATCTTTCTTTTAGAATATCAGTTATCTCGGCTCTTTGTGTAGTGTCTTTTTCATTTTCGAGAAAAATAAAATCTTCTGTCTCAAGATAAAGTTAAAAATAATACATGGAAATTCTTGAGGAATTCTGTTTTCTTCTATTATTTTTTGGATTAGTTTTAATAGTTGTTTGGTCAGATCTGATCCTCCGTACTTTAGGAGTTCGTTTGGTATTTTGTCCTCCCCTAGTGATTTTCTATATTTGTGTTTTGTAATGCTTAAATATTAGAAATTATTATGATGAAATATTAGGTGTTTTAATTGGAGTTGTGTTAGAACTAGGGAGTAACAACATTGTTGCTTGTTTCTAAAACATACTTCTCTGATTTTGTGTAACCTTATTTTAGAGGTATTTTCTCATTATTTCGTCATTAATAATATTAAATAAAACAAGTTTCAAATTGTCCTTCCTGGATTAAAAATCTGACCCTATAGAATAGATGCTCACAGACAGCTGGTAAATGGTATTCTGGAAAAAACCTTCAGTAATTAGCCAGTCGTCGGCGCTCGGTCCACAGCGACATTCGACGCCGAAATGTTTCAGTAGAAACCTATGACTGGTGAACAGTGAATCTTTCTTTTAGAATATCAGTTATCTCGGCTCTTTGTGTAGTGTCTTTTTCATTTTCGAGAAAAATAAAATCTTCTGTCTCAAGATAAAGTTGAAAATAATACATGGAAATTCTTGAGGAATTCTGTTTTGTTCTATTATTTTTTGGATTAGTTTTGATAGTTGTTTGGTCAGATCTGATCCTCCGTACTTTAGGAGTTCGTTTGGTATTTTGTCTTCCCTTACTGGTATTCTATATTTGTGTTTTGTAATGTTTAAATATTAGAAATTATTATGATGAAATATTAGGTGTTTTAATTGGGATGGTGTTAGAACTAGGGAATAACAATATTGTTGCTTGTTTCTAAAACATACTTCTCTGATTTTTTGTAACCTTATTTTAGAGGTATTTTCTTATTATCTCGTCATTAATAATATTAAATAAAACAAGTTTCAAATTGTCCTTCCTGGATTAAAAATCTGACCCTATAGAATAGATGCTCACACACAGCTGGTAAATGGTATTCTGGAAAAAACCTTCACTAATTAGCCAGTCGTCGGCGCTCGGTCCACAGCGACATTCGACGCCGAAATGTTTCAGTAGAAACCTATGACTGGTGAACAGTGAATCTTTCTTTTAGAATATCAGTTATCTCGGGTTTTGTGTAGTGTCTTTTTCATTTTCGAGAAAAATAAAATATTCTGTCTCAAGATAATTGGAAAATAATACATGGAAATTCTTAAGGAATTCTGTTTTGTTCTATTATTTTTTGGATTAGTTTTAATAGTTGTTTGGTCAGATCTGATCCTCCGTACTTTAGGAGTTCGTTTGGTATTTTGTCCTCCCCTAGTGATTTTCTATATTTGTGTTTTGTAATGTTTAAATATTAGAAATTATTATGATGAAATATTAGGTGTTTTAATTGGGTTGGTGTTAGAACTAGGGAATAACAATATTGTTGCTTGTTTCTAAAACATACTTCTCTGATTTTGTGTAACCTTATTTTAGAGGTATTTTCTCATTATTTCGTCATTAATAATATTAAATAAAACAAGTTTCAAATTGTCCTTCCTGGATTAAAAATCTGACCCTATAGAATAGATGCTCACAGACAGCTGGTAAATGGTATTCTGGAAAAAACCTTCAGTAATTAGCCAGTCGTCGGCGCTCGGTCCACAGCGACATTCGACGCCGAAATGTTTCAGTAGAAACCTATGACTGGTGAACAGTGAATCTTTCTTTTAGAATATCAGTTATCTCGGCTCTTTGTGTAGTGTCTTTTTCATTTTCGAGAAAAATAAAATCTTCTGTCTCAAGATAAAGTTGAAAATAATACATGGAAATTCTTAAGGAATTCTGTTTTGTTCTATTATTTTTTGGATTAGTTTTAATAGTTGTTTGGTCAGATCTGATCCTCCGTACTTTAGGAGTTCGTTTGGTATTTTGTCCTCCCCTAGTGATTTTCTATATTTGTGTTTTGTAATGCTTAAATATTAGAAATTATTATGATGAAATATTAGGTGTATTATTTGGAGTGGTGTTAGAACTAGGGAGTAACAACATTGTTGCTTGTTTCTAAAACATACTTCTCTGATTTTTTGTAACCTCATTTTAGAGGTATTTTCTCATTATTTCGTCATTAATAATATTAAATAAAACAAGTTTCAAATTGTCTTTCCTGGATTAAAAATCTGACCCTATAGAATAGATGCTCACAGACAGCTGGTAAATGGTATTCTGGAAAAAACCTTCAGTAGTTAACCAGTCTTCGGCGCTCGCTCCACAGCGACATTCGACGCCGAAATGTTTCAGTAGAAACCTATGACTAGTGAACAGTGAATCTTTCTTTTAGAATATCAGTTATCTCGGCTCTTTGTGTAGTGTCTTTTTCATTTTCGAGAAAAATAAAATCTTCTGTCTCAAGATAAAGTTGAAAATAATACATGGAAATTCTTGAGGAATTCTGTTTTGTTCTATTATTTTTTGGATTAGTTTTGATAGTTGTTTGGTCAGATCTGATCCTCCGTACTTTAGGAGTTCGTTTGGTATTTTGTCTTCCCTTACTGGTATTCTATATTTGTGTTTTGTAATGTTTAAATATTAGAAATTATTATGATGAAATATTAGGTGTTTTAATTGGGATGGTGTTAGAACTAGGGAATAACAATATTGTTGCTTGTTTCTAAAACATACTTCTCTGATTTTTTGTAACCTTATTTTAGAGGTATTTTCTTATTATCTCGTCATTAATAATATTAAATAAAACAAGTTTTCAAATTGTCCTTCCTGGATTAAAAATCTGACCCTATAGAATAGATGCTCACAGACAGCTGGTAAATGGTATTCTGGAAAAAACCTTCAGTAATTAGCCAGTCGTCGGCGCTCGGTCCACAGCGACATTCGACGCCGAAATGTTTCAGTAGAAACCTATGACTGGTGAACAGTGAATCTTTCTTTTAGAATATCAGTTATCTCGGCTCTTTGTGTAGTGTCTTTTTCATTTTCGAGAAAAATAAAATCTTCTGTCTCAAGATAAAGTTGAAAATAATACATGGAATTTTTTTTTTTTTTATTAGAAAAAGATGTCGCATCCACCAAAAGGTTATTAGCGACGGAACAAAATATAAATAACAAAGTTAGACACCTACAGATTGTACAAAATGTTTATGGATTTAAGATAATTCACTATATTTTCATAGGAACAGTTTTGACCTAGAGCCTGTGGTAGAGCGTTTGGGATCTTGTAGCGCTGTCTTTCTTGGTCATATTTACTACAATTTATTAAAAAGTGTTCGACTGTTAATCGGACGTTACACTGATCACATATAGGTGGATTATTCTTTGTGAAAAGGTAGGAGTGCGTTAATCTGGTATGTCCTAGACGTAAACGCGCAACCGCAATTTGTTCCCGTCTATTGCGCGACGATGGAAACCACTGAGACACATTATTTTTAATTTTATTTAGATTGGAATTAGTTCGAGACTACTCATTTCGCCACAAACACAACACTTTAATACATGGAAATTCTTAAGGAATTCTGTTTTGTTCTATTATTTTTTGGATTAGTTTTAATAGTTGTTTGGTCAGATCTGATCCTCCGTACTTTAGGAGTTCGTTTGGTATTTTGTCCTCCCCTAGTGATTTTCTATATTTGTGTTTTGTAATGTTTAAATATTAGAAATTATTATGATGAAATATTAGGTTTTTTAATTGGGTTGGTGTTAGAACTAGGGAATAACAATATTGTTGCTTGTTTCTAAAACATACTTCTCTGATTTTGTGCAACCTTATTTTAGAGGTATTTTCTTAATATCTCCTCATTAATAATATTAAATAAAACAAGTTTTCAAATTGTCCTTCCTGGATTAAAGATCTGACCCTATAGAATAGATGCTCACAGACAGCTGGTAAATGGTATTCTGGAAAAAACCTTCAGTAATTAGCCAGTCGTCGGCGCTCGGTCCACAGCGACATTCGACGCCGAAATGTTTCAGTAGAAACCTATGACTGGTGAACAGTGAATCTTTCTTTTAGAATATCAGTTATCTCGGCTCTTTGTGTAGTGTCTTTTTCATTTTCGAGAAAAATAAAATCTTCTGTCTCAAGATAAAGTTGAAAATAATACATGGAAATTCTTAAGGAATTCTGTTTTGTTCTATTATTTTTTGGATTAGTTTTAATAGCTGTTTGGTGAGATCTGATCCTCCGTACTTTAGGAGTTCTTTTGGTATTTGTCCTCCATTAGTGATTTTCTATATTTGTGTTTTGTAATGCTTAAATATTAGAAATTATTATGGTGAAATATTAGGTGTTTTAATTGGGTTGGTGTTAGAACTAGGGAATAACAATATTGTTGCTTGTTTCTAAAACATACTTCTCTGATTTTGTGTAACCTCATTTTAGAGGTATTTTCTCATTATTTCGTCATTAATAATATTAAATAAAACAAGTTTCAAATTGTCCTTCCTGGATTAAAAATCTGACCCTATAGAATAGATGCTCACAGACAGCTGGTAAATGGTATTCTGGAAAAAACCTTCAGTAATTAGCCAGTCGTCGGCGCTCGGTCCACAGCGACATTCGACGCCGAAATGTTTCAGTAGAAACCTATGACTGGTGAACAGTGAATCTTTCTTTTAGAATATCAGTTATCTCGGCTCTTTGTGTAGTGTCTTTTTCATTTTCGAGAAAAATAAAATCTTCTGTCTCAAGATAAAGTTGAAAATAATACATGGAAATTTTTTTTTTTTTTTTATTAGAAAAAGATGTCGCATCCACCAAAAGGTTATTAGCGACGGAACAAAATATAAATAACAAAGTTAGACACCTACAGATTGTACAAAATGTTTATGGATTTAAGATAATTCACTATATTTTCATAGGAACAGTTTTGACCTAGAGCCTGTGGTAGAGCGTTTGGGATCTTGTAGCGCTGTCTTTCTTGGTCATATTTACTACAATTTATTAAAAAGTGTTCGACTGTTAATCGGACGTTACACTGATCACATATAGGTGGATTATTCTTTGTGAAAAGGTAGGAGTGCGTTAATCTGGTATGTCCTAGACGTAAACGCGCAACCGCAATTTGTTCCCGTCTATTGCGCGACGATGGAAACCACTGAGACACATTATTTTTAATTTTATTTAGATTGGAATTAGTTCGAGACTACTCATTTCGCCACAAACACAACACTTTAATACATGGAAATTCTTGAGGAATTCTGTTTTGTTCTATTATTTTGTGGATTAGTTTTAATAGTTGTTTGGTCAGATCCGATCCTCCGTACTTTAGGAGTTCGTTTGGTATTTTGTCCTCCCCTAGTGATTTTCTATTTTTGTGTTTTGTAATGTTTAAATATTAGAAATTATTTTGATTAAATATTAGGTGTTTTAATTGGAGTGGTGTTAGAACTAGGGAATATCAATATTGTTGCTTGTTTCTAAAACAAACTTCTCTGATTTTGTGTAACCTTACTTTAGGTATTTTCTTATTATCTCGTCATTAATAATATTAAATAAAACAAGTTTCAATTTGTCCTTCTTCCTAGATTAAAAATCTGACCCTATAGAATAGATGCTCACAGACAGCTGGTAAATGGTATTCTGGAAAAAACCTTCAGTAATTAGCCAGTCGTCGGCGCTCGGTCCACAGCGACATTCGACGCCGAAATGTTTCAGTAGAAACCTATGACTGGTGAACAGTGAATCTTTCTTTTAGAATATCAGTTATCTCGGCTCTTTGTGTAGTGTCTTTTTCATTTTCGAGAAAAATAAAATCTTCTGTCTCAAGATAAAGTTGAAAATAATACATGGAAATTCTTAAGGAATTCTGTTTTGTTCTATTATTTTTTGGATTAGTTTTAATAGCTGTTTGGTGAGATCTGATCCTCCGTACTTTAGGAGTTCTTTTGGTATTTTGTCCTCCATTAGTGATTTTCTATATTTGTGTTTTGTAATGCTTAAATATTAGAAATTATTATGGTGAAATATTAGGTGTTTTAATTGGGTTGGTGTTAGAACTAGGGAATAACAATATTGTTGCTTGTTTCTAAAACATACTTCTCTGATTTTGTGTAACCTCATTTTAGAGGTATTTTCTCATTATTTCGTCATTAATAATATTAAATAAAACAAGTTTCAAATTGTCCTTCCTGGATTAAAAATCTGACCCTATAGAATAGATGCTCACAGACAGCTGGTAAATGGTATTCTGGAAAAAACCTTCAGTAATTAGCCAGTCGTCGGCGCTCGGTCCACAGCCACATTCGACGCCGAAATGTTTCAGTAGAAACCTATGACTGGTGAACAGTGAATCTTTCTTTTAGAATATCAGTTATCTCGGCTCTTTGTGTAGTGTCTTTTTCATTTTCGAGAAAAATAAAATCTTCTGTCTCAAGATAATTGGAAAATAATACATGGAAATTCTTAAGGAATTCTGTTTTGTTCTATTATTTTTTGGATTAGTTTTAATAGCTGTTTGGTGAGATCTGATCCTCCGTACTTTAGGAGTTCTTTTGGTATTTTGTCCTCCATTAGTGATTTTCTATATTTGTGTTTTGTAATGCTTAAATATTAGAAATTATTATGATGAAATATTAGGTGTTTTAATTGGGTTGGTGTTAGAACTAGGGAATAACAATATTGTTGCTTGTTTCTAAAACATACTTCTCTGATTTTGTGTAACCTCATTTTAGAGGTATATTCTCATTATCTCGTCATTAATAATATTAAATAAAACAAGTTTTCAAATTGTCCTTCCTGGATTAAAAATCTGACCCTACAGAATAGATGCTAACAGACAGCTGGTAAATGGTATTCTGGAAAAAACCTTCACTAATTAGCCAGTCGTCGGCGCTCGGTCCACAGCGACATTCGACGCCGAAATGTTTCAGTAGAAACCTATGACTGGTGAACAGTAAATCTTTCTTTTAGAATATCAGTTATCTCGGCTCTTTGTGTAGTGTCTTTTTCATTTTCGAGAAAAATAAAATCTTCTGTCTCAAGATAAAGTTGAAAATAATACATGGAAATTCTTGAGGAATTCTGTTTTGTTCTATTATTTTTTGGATTAGTTTTAATAGTTGTTTGGTCAGATCTGATCCTCCGTACTTTAGGAGTTCGTTTGGTATTTTGTCCTCCCCTAGTGATTTTCTATATTTGTGTTTTGTAATGTTTAAATATTAGAAATTATTATGATGAAATATTAGGTGTTTTAATTGGGGTGGTGTTAGAACTAGGGAATAACAATATTGTTGCTTGTTTCTAAAACATACTTCTCTGATTTTGTGTAACCTCATTATAGAGGTATATTCTCATTATTTCGTCATTAATGATATTAAATAAAACAAGTTTTAAATTGTCCTTCCTGGATTAAAGATCTGACCCTATAGAATAGATGCTCACAGACAGCTGGTAAATGGTATTCTGGAAAAAACCTTCAGTAATTAGCCAGTCGTCGGCGCTCGGTCCACAGCGACATTCGACGCCGAAATGTTTCAGTAGAAACCTATGACTGGTGAACAGTGAATCTTTCTTTTAGAATATCAGTTATCTCGGCTCTTTGTGTAGTGTCTTTTTCATTTTCGAGAAAAATAAAATCTTCTGTCTCAAGATAATTTGAAAATAATACATGGAAATTCTTACGGAATTCTGTTTTGTTCTATTATTTTTTGGATTAGTTTTAATAGTTGTTTGGTCAGATCTGATCCTCCGTACTTTTGGAGTTCGTTTGGTATTTTGTCCTCCATTAGTGATTTTCTATATTTGTGTTTTGTAATGCTTAAATATTAGAAATTATTATGATGAAATATTAGTTGTTTTAATTGGAGTGGTGTTAGAACTAGGGAGAAACAATATTGTTGCTTGTTTCTAAAACAAACTTCTCTGATTTTGTGTAACCTTATTTTAGAGGTATTTTCTTATTATCTCGTCATTAATAATATTAAATAAAACAAGTTTTCAAATTGTCCTTCCTGGATTAAAAATCTGACCCTATAGAATAGATGCTCACAGAGAGCTGGTAAATGGTATTCTGGAAAAAACCTTCACTAATTAGCCAGTCGTCGGCGCTCGGTCCACAGCGACATTCGACGCCGAAATGTTTCAGTAGAAACCTATGACTGGTGAACAGTGAATCTTTCTTTTAGAATATCAGTTATCTCGGCTCTTTGTGTAGTGTCTTTTTCATTTTCGAGAAAAATAAAATCTTCTGTCTCAAGATAATTGGAAAATAATACATGGAAATTCTTAAGGAATTCTGTTTTGTTCTATTATTTTTTGGATTAGTTTTAATAGCTGTTTGGTGAGATCTGATCCTCCGTACTTTAGGAGTTCTTTTGGTATTTTGTCCTCCATTAGTGATTTTCTATATTTGTGTTTTGTAATGCTTAAATATTAGAAATTATTATGATGAAATATTAGGTGTTTTAATTGGGTTGGTGTTAGAACTAGGGAATAACAATATTGTTGCTTGTTTCTAAAACATACTTCTCTGATTTTGTGTAACCTCATTTTAGAGGTATATTCTCATTATTTCGTCATTAATGATATTAAATAAAACAAGTTTCAAATTGTCCTTCCTGGATTAAAAATCTGACCCTATAGAATAGATGCTCACAGACAGCTGGTAAATGGTATTCTGGAAAAAACCTTCACTAATTAGCCAGTCGTCGGCGCTCGGTCCACAGCGACATTCGACGCCGAAATGTTTCAGTAGAAACCTATGACTGGTGAACAGTGAATCTTTCTTTTAGAATATCAGTTATCTCGGCTCTTTGTGTAGTGTCTTTTTCATTTTCGAGACGAATAAAATCTTCTGTCTCAAGATAAATTTGAAAATAATACATGGAAATTCTTAAGGAATTCTGTTTTGTTCTATTATTTTGTGGATTAGTTTTAATAGTTGTTTGGTCAGATCTGATCCTCCGTACTTTAGGAGTTCGTTTGGTATTTTGTCCTCCCCTAGTGATTTTCTATATTTGTGTTTTGTAATGTTTAAATATTAGAAATTATTATGATGAAATATTAGGTGTTTTAATTGGGGTGGTGTTAGAACTAGGGAGTAACAATATTGTTGCTTGTTTCTAAAACAAACTTCTCTGATTTTGTGTAACCTTACTTTAGGTATTTTCTTATTATCTCGTCATTAATAATATTAAATAAAACAAGTTTCAATTTGTCCTTCTTCCTAGATTAAAAATCTGACCCTATAGAATAGATGCTCACAGACAGCTGGTAAATGGTATTCTGGAAAAAACCTTCAGTAATTAGCCAGTCGTCGGCGCTCGGTCCACAGCGACATTCGACGCCGAAATGTTTCAGTAGAAACCTAAGACTGGTAAACAATGAATCTTTCTTTTAGAATATCAGTTAGTTCGGCTCTTTGTGTAGTGTCTTTTTCATTTTCGAGAAAAATAAAATCTTCTGTCTCAAGATAATTGGAAAATAATACATGGAAATTCTTAAGGAATTCTGTTTTGTTCTATTATTTTTTGGATTAGTTTCAATAGTTGATTGGTCAGATCTGATCCACCGTACTTTAGGAGTTCGTTTGGTATTTTGTCCTCCCCTAGTGATTTTCTATATTTGTGTTTTGTAATGTTTAAATATTAGAAATTATTATGATGAAATATTAGGTGTTTTAATTGGGGTGGTGTTAGAACTAGGGAATAACAATATTGTTGCTTGTTTCTAAAACATACTTCTCTGATTTTGTGTAACCTTATTTTAGAGGTATTTTCTTATTATCTCGTCATTAATAATATTAAATAAAACAAGTTTCAAATTGTCCTTCCTGGATTAAAAATCTGACCCTATAGAATAGATGCTCACAGACAGCTGGTAAATGGTATTCTGGAAAAAACCTTCAGTAATTAGCCAGTCGTCGGCGCTCGGTCCACAGCGACATTCGACGCCGAAATGTTTCAGTAGAAACCTAAGATTGGTAAACAGTGAATCTTTCTTTTAGAATATCAGTTATCTCGGCATTTTGTGTAGTGTCTTTTTCATTTTCGAGAAAAATAAAATCTTCTGTCTCAAGATAAAGCTGAAAATAATACATGGAAATTCTTGAGGAATTCTGTTTTGTTCTATTATTGTGTGGATTAGTTTTAATAGTTGTTTGGTCAGATCCGATCCTCCGTACTTTAGGAGTTCGTTTGGTATTTTGTCCTCCCCTAGTGATTTTCTATTTTTGTGTTTTGTAATGTTTAAATATTAGAAATTATTTTGATTAAATATTAGGTGTTTTAATTGGAGTGGTGTTAGAACTAGGGAATATCAATATTGTTGCTTGTTTCTAAAACAAACTTCTCTGATTTTGTGTAACCTTACTTTAGGTATTTTCTTATTATCTCGTCATTAATAATATTAAATAAAACAAGTTTCAATTTGTCCTTCTTCCTAGATTAAAAATCTGACCCTATAGAATAGATGCTCACAGACAGCTGGTAAATGGTATTCTGGAAAAAACCTTCAGTAATTAGCCAGTCGTCGACGCTCGGTCCACAGCGACATTCGACGCCGAAATGTTTCAGTAGAAACCTATGACTGGTGAACAGTGAATCTTTCTTTTAGAATATCAGTTATCTCGGCTCTTTGTGTAGTGTCTTTTTCATTTTCGAGAAAAATAAAATCTTCTGTCTCAAGATAAAGTTGAAAATAATACATGGAAATTCTTAAGGAATTCTGTTTTGTTCTATTATTTTTTGGATTAGTTTTAATAGCTGTTTGGTGAGATCTGATCCTCCGTACTTTAGGAGTTCTTTTGGTATTTTGTCCTCCATTAGTGATTTTCTATATTTGTATTTTGTAATGCTTAAATATTAGAAATTATTATGATGAAATATTAGGTGTTTTAATTGGAGTGGTGTTAGAACTAGGGAATAACAATATTGTTGCTTGTTTCTAAAACATACTTCTCTGATTTTGTGCAACCTTATTTTAGAGGTATTTTCTTATTATCTCCTCATTAATAATATTAAATAAAACAAGTTTTCAAATTGTCCTTCCTGGATTAAAAATCTGACCCTATAGAATAGATGCTCACAGACAGCTGGTAAATGGTATTCTGGAAAAAACCTTCAGTAATTAGCCAGTCGTCGGCGCTCGGTCCACAGCGACATTCGACGCCGAAATGTTTCAGTAGACACCTATGACTGGTGAACAGTGAATCTTTCTTTTAGAATATCAGTTATCTCGGCTCTTTGTGTAGTGTCTTTTTCATTTTCGAGAAAAATAAAATCTTCTGTCTCAAGATAAAGTTAAAAATAATACATGGAAATTCTTAAGGAATTCTGTTTTGTTCTATTATTTTTTGGATTAGTTTTAATAGCTGTTTGGTCAGATCTGATCCTCGGTACTTTAGGAGTTCGTTTGGTATTTTGTCCTCCATTAGTGATTTTCTATATTTGTGTTTTGTAATGCTTAAATATTAGAAATTATTATGATGAAATATTAGGTGTTTTAATTGGGGTGGTGTTAGAACTAGGGAATAACAATATTGTTGCTTGTTTCTAAAACATACTTCTCTGATTTTTTGTAACCTTATTTTAGAGGTATTTTCTTATTATCTCGTCATTAATAATATTAAATAAAACAAGTTTTCAAATTGTCCTTCCTGGATTAAAAATCTGACCCTACAGAATAGATGCTAACAGACAGCTGGTAAATGGTATTCTGGAAAAAACCTTCACTAATTAGCCAGTCGTCGGCGCTCGGTCCACAGCGACATTCGACGCCGAAATGTTTCAGTAGAAACCTATGACTGGTGAACAGTAAATATTTCTTTTAGAATATCAGTTATCTCGGCTCTTTGTGTAGTGTCTTTTTCATTTTCGAGAAAAATAAAATCTTCTGTCTCAAGATAAAGTTGAAAATAATACATGGAAATTCTTGAGGAATTCTGTTTTGTTCTATTATTTTTTGGATTAGTTTTAATAGTTGTTTGGTCAGATCTGATCCTCCGTACTTTAGGAGTTCGTTTGGTATTTTGTCCTCCCCTAGTGATTTTCTATATTTGTGTGTTGTAATGTTTAAATATTAGAAATTATTATGATGAAATATTAGGTGTTTTAATTGGGGTGGTGTTAGAACTAGGGAATAACAATATTGTTGCTTGTTTCTAAAACATACTTCTCTGATTTTGTGTAACCTCATTTTAGAGGTATATTCTCATTATTTCGTCATTAATGATATTAGATAAAACAAGTTTCAAATTGTCCTTCCTGGATTAAAAATCTGACCCTATAGAATAGATGCTCACAGACAGCTGGTAAATGGTATTCTGGAAAAAACCTTCACTAATTAGCCAGTCGTCGGCGCTCGGTCCACAACGACATTCGACGCCGAAATGTTTCAGTAGAAACCTATGACTGGTGAACAGTGAATCTTTCTTTTAGAATATCAGTTATCTCGGCTCTTTGTGTAGTGTCTTTTTCATTTTCGAGAAAAATAAAATCTTCTGTCTCAAGATAATTTGAAAATAATACATGGAAATTCTTACGGAATTCTGTTTTGTTCTATTATTTTTTGGATTAGTTTTAATAGTTGTTTGGTCAGATCTGATCCTCCGTACTTTTGGAGTTCGTTTGGTATTTTGTCCTCCATTAGTGATTTTCTATATTTGTGTTTTGTAATGCTTAAATATTAGAAATTATTATGATGAAATATTAGTTGTTTTAATTGGAGTGGTGTTAGAACTAGGGAGAAACAATATTGTTGCTTGTTTCTAAAACAAACTTCTCTGATTTTGTGTAACCTTATTTTAGAGGTATTTTCTTATTATCTCGTCATTAATAATATTAAATAAAACAAGTTTTCAAATTGTCCTTCCTGGATTAAAAATCTGACCCTACAGAATAGATGCTAACAGACAGCTGGTAAATGGTATTCTGGAAAAAACCTTCACTAATTAGCCAGTCGTCGGCGCTCGGTCCACAGCGACATTCGACGCCGAAATGTTTCAGTAGAAACCTATGACTGGTGAACAGTAAATCTTTCTTTTAGAATATCAGTTATCTCGGCTCTTTGTGTAGTGTCTTTTTCATTTTCGAGAAAATAAAATCTTCTGTCTCAAGATAAAGTTGAAAATAATACATGGAAATTCTTGAGGAATTCTGTTTTGTTCTATTATTTTTTGGATTAGTTTTAATAGTTGTTTGGTCAGATCTGATCCTCCGTACTTTAGGAGTTCGTTTGGTATTTTGTCCTCCCCTAATGATTTTCTATATTTGTGTTTTGTAATGTTTAAATATTAGAAATTATTATGATGAAATATTAGGTGTTTTAATTGGGGTGGTGTTAGAACTAGGGAATAACAATATTGTTGCTTGTTTCTAAAACATACTTCTCAGATTTTGTGTAACCTCATTTTAGAGGTATATTCTCATTATTTCGTCATTAATGATATTAAATAAAACAAGTTTCAAATTGTCCTTCCTGGATTAAAAATCTGACCCTACAGAATAGATGCTAACAGACAGCTGGTAAATGGTATTCTGGAAAAAACCTTCACTAATTAGCCAGTCGTCGGCGCTCGGTCCACAGCGACATTCGACGCCGAAATGTTTCAGTAGAAACCTATGACTGGTGAACAGTGAATCTTTCTTTTAGAATATCAGTTATCTCGGGTTTTGTGTAGTGTCTTTTTCATTTTCGAGAAAAATAAAATCTTCTGTCTCAAGATAATTGGAAAATAATACATGGAAATTCTTAAGGAATTCTGTTTTGTTCTATTATTTTTTGGATTAGTTTTAATAGTTGTTTGGTCAGATCTGATCCTCCGTACTTTAGGAGTTCGTTTGGTATTTTGTCCTCCCTAGTGATTTTCTATATTTGTGTTTTGTAATGTTTAAATATTAGAAATTATTATGATGAAATATTAGTTGTTTTAATTGGAGTGGTGTTAGAACTAGGGAGAAACAATATTGTTGCTTGTTTCTAAAACAAACTTCTCTGATTTTGTGTAACCTTATTTTAGAGGTATTTTCTTATTATCTCGTCATTAATAATATTAAATAAAACAAGTTTTCAAATTGTCCTTCCTGGATTAAAAATCTGACCCTATAGAATAGATGCTCACAGAGAGCTGGTAAATGGTATTCTGGAAAAAACCTTCACTAATTAGCCAGTCGTCGGCGCTCGGTCCACAGCGACATTCGACGCCGAAATGTTTCAGTAGAAACCTATGACTGGTGAACAGTGAATCTTTCTTTTAGAATATCAGTTATCTCGGCTCTTTGTGTAGTGTCTTTTTCATTTTCGAGACGAATAAAATCTTCTGTCTCAAGATAAATTTGAAAATAATACATGGAAATTCTTAAGGAATTCTGTTTTGTTCTATTATTTTTTGGATTAGTTTTAATAGCTGTTTGGTGAGATCTGATCCTCCGTACTTTAGGAGTTCTTTTGGTATTTTGTCCTCCATTAGTGATTTTCTATATTTGTGTTTTGTAATGCTTAAATATTAGAAATTATTATGATGAAATATTAGGTGTTTTAATTGGGTTGGTGTTAGAACTAGAGAATAACAATATTGTTGCTTGTTTCTAAAACATACTTCTCTGATTTTGTGTAACCTCATTTTAGAGGTATATTCTCATTATTTCGTCATTAATGATATTAAATAAAACAAGTTTCAAATTGTCCTTCCTGGATTAAAAATCTGACCCTATAGAATAGATGCTCACAGACAGCTGGTAAATGGTATTCTGGAAAAAACCTTCACTAATTAGCCAGTCGTCGGCGCTCGGTCCACAGCGACATTCGACGCCGAAATGTTTCAGTAGAAACCTATGACTGGTGAACAGTGAATCTTTCTTTTAGAATATCAGTTATCTCGGCTCTTTGTGTAGTGTCTTTTTCATTTTCGAGACGAATAAAATCTTCTGTCTCAAGATAAATTTGAAAATAATACATGGAAATTCTTAAGGAATTCTGTTTTGTTCTATTATTTTTTGGATTAGTTTTAATAGTTGTTTGGTCAGATCTGATCCTCCGTACTTTAGGAGTTCGTTTGGTATTTTGTCCTCCCCTAGTGATTTTCTATATTTGTGTTTTGTAATGCTTAAATATTAGAAATTATTATGATGAAATATTAGGTGTTTTAATTGGGGTGGTGTTAGAACTAGGGAGTAACAATATTGTTGCTTGTTTCTAAAACAAACTTCTCTGATTTTGTGTAACCTTACTTTAGGTATTTTCTTATTATCTCGTCATTAATAATATTAAATAAAACAAGTTTCAATTTGTCCTTCTTCCTAGATTAAAAATCTGACCCTATAGAATAGATGCTCACAGGCAGCTGGTAAATGGTATTCTGGAAAAAAACCTTCAGTAATTAGCCAGTCGTCGGCGCTCGGTCCACAGCGACATTCGACGCCGAAATGTTTCAGTAGAAACCTAAGATTGGTAAACAGTGAATCTTTCTTTTAGAATATCAGTTATCTCGGCTCTTTGTGTAGTGTCTTTTTCATTTTCGAGAAAAATAAAATCTTCTGTCTCAAGATAATTGGAAAATAATACATGGAAATTCTTAAGGAATTCTGTTTTGTTCTATTATTTTTTGGATTAGTTTTAATAGTTGATTGGTCAGATCTGATCCACCGTACTTTAGGAGTTCGTTTGGTATTTTGTCCTCCCTAGTGATTTTCTATATTTGTGTTTTGTAATGTTTAAATATTAGAAATTATTATGATGAAATATTAGGTGTTTTAATTGGGGTGGTGTTAGAACTAGGGAATAACAATATTGTTGCTTGTTTCTAAAACATACTTCTCTGATTTTGTGTAACCTTATTTTAGAGGTATTTTCTTATTATCTCGTCATTAATAATATTAAATAAAACAAGTTTCAAATTGTCCTTCCTGGATTAAAAATCTGACCCTATAGAATAGATGCTCACAGACAGCTGGTAAATGGTATTCTGGAAAAAACCTTCAGTAATTAGCCAGTCGTCGACGCTCGGTCCACAGCGACATTCGACGCCGAAATGTTTCAGTAGAAACCTATGACTGGTGAACAGTGAATCTTTCTTTTAGAATATCAGTTATCTCGGCTCTTTGTGTAGTGTCTTTTTCATTTTCGAGAAAAATAAAATCTTCTGTCTCAAGATAAAGTTGAAAATAATACATGGAAATTCTTAAGGAATTCTGTTTTGTTCTATTATTTTTTGGATTAGTTTTAATAGCTGTTTGGTGAGATCTGATCCTCCGTACTTTAGGAGTTCTTTTGGTATTTTGTCCTCCATTAGTGATTTTCTATATTTGTATTTTGTAATGCTTAAATATTAGAAATTATTATGATGAAATATTAGGTGTTTTAATTGGGGTGGTGTTAGAACTAGGGAATAACAATATTGTTGCTTGTTTCTAAAACATACTTCTCTGATTTTGTGCAACCTTATTTTAGAGGTATTTTCTTATTATCTCCTCATTAATAATATTAAATAAAACAAGTTTTCAAATTGTCCTTCCTGGATTAAAAATCTGACCCTATAGAATAGATGCTCACAGACAGCTGGTAAATGGTATTCTGGAAAAAACCTTCAGTAATTAGCCAGTCGTCGGCGCTCGGTCCACAGCGACATTCGACGCCGAAATGTTTCAGTAGACACCTATGACTGGTGAACAGTGAATCTTTCTTTTAGAATATCAGTTATCTCGGCTCTTTGTGTAGTGTCTTTTTCATTTTCGAGAAAAATAAAATCTTCTGTCTCAAGATAAAGTTAAAAATAATACATGGAAATTCTTAAGGAATTCTGTTTTGTTCTATTATTTTTTGGATTAGTTTTAATAGCTGTTTGGTCAGATCTGATCCTCGGTACTTTAGGAGTTCGTTTGGTATTTTGTCCTCCATTAGTGATTTTCTATATTTGTGTTTTGTAATGCTTAAATATTAGAAATTATTATGATGAAATATTAGGTGTTTTAATTGGGGTGGTGTTAGAACTAGGGAATAACAATATTGTTGCTTGTTTCTAAAACATACTTCTCTGATTTTTTGTAACCTTATTTTAGAGGTATTTTCTTATTATCTCGTCATTAATAATATTAAATAAAACAAGTTTTCAAATTGTCCTTCCTGGATTAAAAATCTGACCCTACAGAATAGATGCTAACAGACAGCTGGTAAATGGTATTCTGGAAAAAACCTTCACTAATTAGCCAGTCGTCGGCGCTCGGTCCACAGCGACATTCGACGCCGAAATGTTTCAGTAGAAACCTATGACTGGTGAACAGTAAATATTTCTTTTAGAATATCAGTTATCTCGGCTCTTTGTGTAGTGTCTTTTTCATTTTCGAGAAAAATAAAATCTTCTGTCTCAAGATAAAGTTGAAAATAATACATGGAAATTCTTGAGGAATTCTGTTTTGTTCTATTATTTTTTGGATTAGTTTTAATAGTTGTTTGGTCAGATCTGATCCTCCGTACTTTAGGAGTTCGTTTGGTATTTTGTCCTCCCCTAGTGATTTTCTATATTTGTGTGTTGTAATGTTTAAATATTAGAAATTATTATGATGAAATATTAGGTGTTTTAATTGGGGTGGTGTTAGAACTAGGGAATAACAATATTGTTGCTTGTTTCTAAAACATACTTCTCTGATTTTGTGTAACCTCATTTTAGAGGTATATTCTCATTATTTCGTCATTAATGATATTAGATAAAACAAGTTTCAAATTGTCCTTCCTGGATTAAAAATCTGACCCTATAGAATAGATGCTCACAGACAGCTGGTAAATGGTATTCTGGAAAAAACCTTCACTAATTAGCCAGTCGTCGGCGCTCGGTCCACAACGACATTCGACGCCGAAATGTTTCAGTAGAAACCTATGACTGGTGAACAGTGAATCTTTCTTTTAGAATATCAGTTATCTCGGCTCTTTGTGTAGTGTCTTTTTCATTTTCGAGAAAAATAAAATCTTCTGTCTCAAGATAATTTGAAAATAATACATGGAAATTCTTACGGAATTCTGTTTTGTTCTATTATTTTTTGGATTAGTTTTAATAGTTGTTTGGTCAGATCTGATCCTCCGTACTTTTGGAGTTCGTTTGGTATTTTGTCCTCCATTAGTGATTTTCTATATTTGTGTTTTGTAATGCTTAAATATTAGAAATTATTATGATGAAATATTAGGTGTTTTAATTGGAGTGGTGTTAGAACTAGGGAGTAACAATATTGTTGCTTGTTTCTAAAACAAACTTCTCTGATTTTGTGTAACCTTATTTTAGAGGTATTTTCTTATTATCTCGTCATTAATAATATTAAATAAAACAAGTTTTCAAATTGTCCTTCCTGGATTAAAAATCTGACCCTACAGAATAGATGCTAACAGACAGCTGGTAAATGGTATTCTGGAAAAAACCTTCACTAATTAGCCAGTCGTCGGCGCTCGGTCCACAGCGACATTCGACGCCGAAATGTTTCAGTAGAAACCTATGACTGGTGAACAGTAAATCTTTCTTTTAGAATATCAGTTATCTCGGCTCTTTGTGTAGTGTCTTTTTCATTTTCGAGAAAAATAAAATCTTCTGTCTCAAGATAAAGTTGAAAATAATACATGGAAATTCTTGAGGAATTCTGTTTTGTTCTATTATTTTTTGGATTAGTTTTAATAGTTGTTTGGTCAGATCTGATCCTCCGTACTTTAGGAGTTCGTTTGGTATTTTGTCCTCCCCTAATGATTTTCTATATTTGTGTTTTGTAATGTTTAAATATTAGAAATTATTATGATGAAATATTAGGTGTTTTAATTGGGGTGGTGTTAGAACTAGGGAATAACAATATTGTTGCTTGTTTCTAAAACATACTTCTCAGATTTTGTGTAACCTCATTTTAGAGGTATATTCTCATTATTTCGTCATTAATGATATTAAATAAAACAAGTTTCAAATTGTCCTTCCTGGATTAAAAATCTGACCCTACAGAATAGATGCTAACAGACAGCTGGTAAATGGTATTCTGGAAAAAACCTTCACTAATTAGCCAGTCGTCGGCGCTCGGTCCACAGCGACATTCGACGCCGAAATGTTTCAGTAGAAACCTATGACTGGTGAACAGTGAATCTTTCTTTTAGAATATCAGTTATCTCGGTTTTGTGTAGTGTCTTTTTCATTTTCGAGAAAAATAAAATCTTCTGTCTCAAGATAATTGGAAAATAATACATGGAAATTCTTAAGGAATTCTGTTTTGTTCTATTATTTTTGGATTAGTTTTAATAGTTGTTTGGTCAGATCTGATCCTCCGTACTTTAGGAGTTCGTTTGGTATTTTGTCCTCCCCTAGTGATTTTCTATATTTGTGTTTTGTAATGTTTAAATATTAGAAATTATTATGATGAAATATTAGTTGTTTTAATTGGAGTGGTGTTAGAACTAGGGAGAAACAATATTGTTGCTTGTTTCTAAAACAAACTTCTCTGATTTTGTGTAACCTTATTTTAGAGGTATTTTCTTATTATCTCGTCATTAATAATATTAAATAAAACAAGTTTTCAAATTGTCCTTCCTGGATTAAAAATCTGACCCTATAGAATAGATGCTCACAGAGAGCTGGTAAATGGTATTCTGGAAAAAACCTTCACTAATTAGCCAGTCGTCGGCGCTCGGTCCACAGCGACATTCGACGCCGAAATGTTTCAGTAGAAACCTATGACTGGTGAACAGTGAATCTTTCTTTTAGAATATCAGTTATCTCGGCTCTTTGTGTAGTGTCTTTTTCATTTTCGAGACGAATAAAATCTTCTGTCTCAAGATAAATTTGAAAATAATACATGGAAATTCTTAAGGAATTCTGTTTTGTTCTATTATTTTTTGGATTAGTTTTAATAGCTGTTTGGTGAGATCTGATCCTCCGTACTTTAGGAGTTCTTTTGGTATTTTGTCCTCCATTAGTGATTTTCTATATTTGTGTTTTGTAATGCTTAAATATTAGAAATTATTATGATGAAATATTAGGTGTTTTAATTGGGTTGGTGTTAGAACTAGAGAATAACAATATTGTTGCTTGTTTCTAAAACATACTTCTCTGATTTTGTGTAACCTCATTTTAGAGGTATTTCTCATTATTTCGTCATTAATGATATTAAATAAAACAAGTTTCAAATTGTCCTTCCTGGATTAAAAATCTGACCCTATAGAATAGATGCTCACAGACAGCTGGTAAATGGTATTCTGGAAAAAACCTTCACTAATTAGCCAGTCGTCGGCGCTCGGTCCACAGCGACATTCGACGCCGAAATGTTTCAGTAGAAACCTATGACTGGTGAACAGTGAATCTTTCTTTTAGAATATCAGTTATCTCGGCTCTTTGTGTAGTGTCTTTTTCATTTTCGAGACGAATAAAATCTTCTGTCTCAAGATAAATTTGAAAATAATACATGGAAATTCTTAAGGAATTCTGTTTTGTTCTATTATTTTTTGGATTAGTTTTAATAGTTGTTTGGTCAGATCTGATCCTCCGTACTTTAGGAGTTCGTTTGGTATTTTGTCCTCCCCTAGTGATTTTCTATATTTGTGTTTTGTAATGTTTAAATATTAGAAATTATTATGATGAAATATTAGTGTTTTAATTGGGGTGGTGTTAGAACTAGGGAGTAACAATATTGTTGCTTGTTTCTAAAACAAACTTCTCTGATTTTGTGTAACCTTACTTTAGGTATTTTCTTATTATCTCGTCATTAATAATATTAAATAAAACAAGTTTCAATTTGTCCTTCTTCCTAGATTAAAAATCTGACCCTATAGAATAGATGCTCACAGGCAGCTGGTAAATGGTATTCTGGAAAAAACCTTCAGTAATTAGCCAGTCGTCGGCGCTCGGTCCACAGCGACATTCGACGCCGAAATGTTTCAGTAGAAACCTAAGACTGGTAAACAGTGAATCTTTCTTTTAGAATATCAGTTAGTTCGGCTCTTTGTGTAGTGTCTTTTTCATTTTCGAGAAAAATAAAATCTTCTGTCTCAAGATAATTGGAAAATAATACATGGAAATTCTTAAGGAATTCTGTTTTGTTCTATTATTTTTTGGATTAGTTTTAATAGTTGATTGGTCAGATCTGATCCACCGTACTTTAGGAGTTCGTTTGGTATTTTGTCCTCCCCTAGTGATTTTCTATATTTGTGTTTTGTAATGTTTAAATATTAGAAATTATTATGATGAAATATTAGGTGTTTTAATTGGGGTGGTGTTAGAACTAGGGAATAACAATATTGTTGCTTGTTTCTAAAACATACTTCTCTGATTTTGTGTAACCTTATTTTAGAGGTATTTTCTTATTATCTCGTCATTAATAATATTAAATAAAACAAGTTTCAAATTGTCCTTC
Organism: Diabrotica balteata; assembly: GCA_918026665.1. Classification (NCBI taxonomy): domain Eukaryota; kingdom Metazoa; phylum Arthropoda; class Insecta; order Coleoptera; family Chrysomelidae; genus Diabrotica; species Diabrotica balteata. Next base: position 31,550,311 of record OU898279.1, on the reverse strand, counting down.
CTGGATTAAAAATCTGACCCTATAGAATAGATGCTCACAGACAGCTGGTAAATGGTATTCTGGAAAAAACCTTCAGTAATTAGCCAGTCGTCGGCGCTCGGTCCACAGCGACATTCGACGCCGAAATGTTTCAGTAGAAACCTAAGATTGGTAAACAGTGAATCTTTCTTTAAGAATATCAGTTATCTCGGCACTTTGTGTAGTGTCTTTTTCATTTTCGAGAAAATAAAATCTTCTGTCTCAAGATAAAGCTGAAAATAATACATGGAAATTCTTGAGGAATTCTGTTTTGTTCTATTATTTTGTGGATTAGTTTTAATAGTTGTTTGGTCAGATCCGATCCTCCGTACTTTAGGAGTTCGTTTGGTATTTTGTCCTCCCCTAGTGATTTTCTATTTTTGTGTTTTGTAATGTTTAAATATTAGAAATTATTTTGATTAAATATTAGGTGTTTTAATTGGAGTGGTGTTAGAACTAGGGAATATCAATATTGTTGCTTGTTTCTAAAACATACTTCTCTGATTTTGTATAACCTTATTTTTTCCTTAGTATATCTCGGCTCTTTGTGTAGTGTCTTTTTTATTTTCGAGGAAAATAAAAGCTTCTATCTCAAATAAAGTTGAAAACAATACATGGAAATTCTTGAGGAATATCAGTTATCTCGGCACTTTGTGTAGTGTCTTTTATGTCCGAAAATAATGAAGTTTTCTAGAATGTTTACCAATTTATTCTAAGTCTTCTAAATATGTGAATTTATTTTCTTGTTTGGTAATTGTCAATTCTACTTTTACCTTATATCTATTGTATGTATATTGTGCTGTCATTCGTTGTGTTTTAGTCACGTTGTTACGTTTAATGTAATATATTGGAAGTTAATTGGGCAGCAAATTAGCAGTTTCAACATTTTTTTTCTTCGTTTTTTATACAGGCGTTTAATTTCACTTAGATCTTTTATATCGTAGATCAGTCTTTATAATGTTAATACGTTGGCGTGTAGAGAAAGTACTGCGGAATTTATCTGTTTTAGTATATGAATTATATCTTTCATGTGATACCAATTAAATAGTTCTATTGAATAAATTAAACATATAGACAGGTTTATAAAATTCTCTTAAGTTTTCAGTTAATTTTTTAAATACATTATTTTATTTTTTGTTGAAAATTTTAATTTTAGCAAAGTAATTTTGTATCTCGATTAGTCCAGGTTTTTTAACTCCGCCTACAGGATCATTGAAATACTACCTCATTGATCTTGTTGCCGGTCCTAAGCCCGGAAAAAGGAGGAAGGTTCTTGGGTCTGATTAGCACTTTAGCCAAGTTAAAAAAAACCTTGTCTTTTTCGGTACAGTCTATTTATGACTTATTTTAAAAATTTGCGACTCTCAGATCAACGATATTGCTAACACATTTTATAGTGAAGAAGTTGCTTGACCAGCGGAAGGTTCTAGTGGTTTAAAAAGATCAACAACGATCAAATCGATAATGAAGTCAACATAACGACAGTCAAATTTCAGTCAGCAGAAGAGTATTTATGAAAATAATCTGGGAAATGTCCCGTAAAATTGATTAAACTTCTAGTCAAACTAATGAGAAATTAGAAGTTTCTAGAAATTGTAATTAGAAATTCAAAAATGTTTACAGTAAAGTCAAGGAATGAATTACTTTTAATTCAATTAAGTCGTGATAAAATCCACAATTAGTACCACGTTTTAGTATACAGCTGTGTGGTGATTTGAAACCATCAGTTTCGATTTTTGTATTTTGAAAATATAGTCGGCAATTGATTTTTGGCGTAAGTTGGCATTTTTTACAAATCATACTATAGTTTTTAAATTACCTGCTTTTAAAGTAACTTGATAGACTTTTAGTTTATTAAGCTTCTGTAGAAGGAGATAATACTGCAGTCATTAAGGCGGTAAGTTACGTATTTTCTGTAAATACTGTATACTACTGTATAAATATAAATGTAAATCAAGGTTCTGAAACTACAATGACCGGCAAAAAAGTGACCACCCTATAAATTTCTAAAAATAGAAATTCATTAGAAGTTTTATGCACTGTTTTATATTGTATGCTCAACATCTTTTTATTTTTAATACAAAAAATGGTCATTACTGCTTGATTCTTTAGCATAATTTGTTTAATTAGAAGGCTACAAAAGAAAATAATGTAATATCGAAACGAATTACAAACAACAAAAATTAAGGGTGAACTTGAACAACATTGTCTTATATCGGGTACTATGCCCTAAAACATCAATAACCGTTTGCATACGATTTAGGAGGAAAAGGAACAAATTTGAAATAAAAACATGCTTTTTTACGAAGCTTCTTCTTCTTTCTGGCTGGACCGTTTAACTTCTAACCCTACGATGAAGTTTATCCCAAAGATGTTCGATGATATTCAGATAAGGCTCCAGGTTTGCCATTCTAGAGTATTAATTCCAATTTCCCCTTAAGTAATTTCTTTCCCCATAAAGTCAAAATTGTCTCAATAAATGAACCAAATGGAACTACTGTGTGTACTGCTCGAATTTTTATTTTTGGCAATTTATAGGGTGGCCAATTTGTTTGTAGTTCAGTGTACCTTCAAACACCAGCTAAATATTATGTTTTTATGGAATTAAACCACAATTATTGGTTGTGATTATGGTGAAAATCACATTTTTAATTAACTATTTGAAACCAAATTTCTTCTTCATTTGGAGCTATTTCTGCAAGTCTGGGTAAATAAAATCTCTTCTTGTAGCAAGTCAAGTCAAAACATTTTTGAATTTAAATTTTCCTCACAGAAAAATTTCCTCATTGAAATTTATATGAACGGAAATTATTAATTTTTAAAATTTTTAAGACCGTGGAATTATAAATATTAAACTGGTCTGCAATGGTCAAAGAAAACTTATTTTAAGATTTTTTACAACTACTGTTAATACATTTATTTAATTTTGATTTTCTAAATTTCTTGGTACCTCAACAACATTGTTTGTACAGGTACAATTAGAAATCACGGTCCCAGTATTTTTAAAATTTTGTAAAATCCCTTGAATTGTTGAATGACTTATAATTGGTTTATTGCGATATCTTACGCTAAATAAAGAACTGACAAGTCGCGCACTATTGCCTGAATAAAACATTTTAATTATTGCTACTTTCTCCTCAACTGAATACACTTTTAATTAACTTTATTCTTTTTTAAACAATAAATCACAAAATAAAAATTTTGGCAATTCAAATATTGTCAATATATCAGAAACATCAATATGACCAAACGCAACATGTCATACACATTTTTGCACAGCGTGTGGCCTGATTTTAAGGGGTGGCCTGAAAAATGTATTATATTCTTGCAAAATTTTGGAATACTTTTAATTCGTAGAACAATAATTAGGGAAGCCGAAATTCAACAATTTATAATCTTCCACTGGGTTTCCTATGGCCAATTTGGCGATTCACCAGCCTGTATGTTTTTTAATGTAATTTAACGATCTTAAGTTTTTGCAGAAAATTCTAATTCCTTTAGGAACCCAAATCTTCTGACTTTTCGATTTAAGACTTTTTTTGAAATGCTTAATTGAAAATCTTCATGAGAGTGTGATGAAATTGATGAAGCAAATCAGTAGAGCAAAAAATATTATTTCAATTTTCCTGATTACATAAATAGATAAACCTGTCAAAATTACTTTTGCTGAAAATTCTACCCCAACTGGCTGTACAAGGTGGATTCTTAAGGGAAAATTCACATAAAATGGGATCACGATTTGATGAAAACTCAGTCATGAAAAAAGGGAATGACTCTGCACACTGCCAGATCTGGATGTAGATTAGTACAAATATAATCCAGTATGCTGTTATCTCTGCTTGGATCGGTAACCTGCATTCTCGTATTAAAACTATTTAACTATTAAAGAATTTTGTGGAGTGTTTTCAAGCAAGGATTCCAATGTTTGAAAGAATAACTGAATAATCGACTTAAGTGGTCTGTACACAACAATGAGAAAAGTATTAAGCTTCTTACTGAAAGTAATAGAGAATTTAAATTCAGATTCAATGTAGAGGTGGTTAAATTTATTGTAGTCAACAAAATTAAATTTATATTGAAACGTTATATTAATTAAAATTAATCTGCCCCATGAATCCTTTCTGATCTGCAAAATTTAGAAATTATGGAGTAATTGTTAATACAAATTATTTCCAGAGGATTCAACCAGTGCTCAGTTAAAAGCACAATATCTGGCCAATCATTTTCGCTAAAAAATACTTCCAGTTCCTCAATTTTATTGCTGGGTAGGTCACGTAGCCCGATATAATGACAACAGGTGGACACGGAGAATTCTAGAATGGAGACCAAGGATGACAACAAGAAGTATGGGGAGACCTCAAAAAAGATGGGTAGATGACATAAGAGCAATAGCAGGCAAACAGTGGATTAGGTTGGCGCAAGATGGAGAAAGATGGAAACAATTAGGAGAGACCTACATTCAGGAGTTAATGGAAAACGATTGACAAAGAGAGATTGCGTATAGAACATATTTCAATAATTACTTTACTTCAGTGGCTAAACATATTAGAAATTCTTTTAATTCTAAAAATGAAAATGTAGCCATACATTTTTTGAAAGATGTACACTCTCCTTGCAATTCTTTATTTTTATTACCTGTTAGTGATACTGAAATCAGGAATGTTTTGCATAGATTGAAAAATTCACACTGCACGGATTTTTATTTCTTAAACAAAAAAATAATTGTGGAAACAATCGATATTATTATTGACAAATTAATTATACTTTATAATAATTGTCTTACTGAGTGGATTTTCCCAGATGTTTTAAAAGTAACAAAAGTGCTAACAGTGTTCAAAAAGGGAGCTTTAGATGAAATTGGAAATTACCGTCCCATCTCAATCATTCCCATTTTCGGCAAAATTTTTGAGAGTATTCTAAATGTTCGTTTGGTAGAATATCTAGAAAAACACAAAATACTTCACTGTAACCAATATGGCTTTAGAAAAAAGTGTAGCACTACACTAGCTATACAGAAAATTGTGAGAGATATAGTTGATGGCTTGGAGGAAGGTCATTTTGTGTCTTTGACATTGTGTGAGTTATCCAAAGCTTTTGACTGTGTTTCGCATGAATTACTGTTGAAAAAAATGCATAAGTACGGTATTAATCTATTTAGATCATACCTAACAAATAGAAAACAGGCAGTTTTTCTTAATAACAGCTATTCTGAGTTTAACACTGTCGAATATGGTGTACCTCAAGGTTCGATATTAGGACCCACTTTGTTTCTTATTTATCTGAACGATTTATTTCACTACACTTTTCCTATAAAATGTGTTTGCTTCGCAGATGATACAACTCTCATAAATACTGATATTAATCAGAATAATTTAAAAATTAAAATAGATAGTGATACCAAGAAAGCAAAAAACTGGTTCTCACATAATGGGCTAATGCTAAATGAAGAGAAAAATCAGAATTTGATTTTTAGTTCTGATTGGAAGTATATCTTAAGAAATAGTGTTAAACTATTAGGAATCTTTATAGACGATAATTTGGATTGGAGTGCTCATATAGATTACTTAAGTTCTAGACTTGCTACAAGTATATTTTTAATACGCAACTTAGTTTATATGATTCCTAAAAATACCCTTAGAATGTGCTACTTTGCACTATTTCATAGCCATTTACAGTACGGAAAAACTCTTTGGGGTAATTCTTCTTACGCAGATCGAATTTTTAAATTACAAAAAAGAGTAGTGAGGATACTTGCAAGAGCAGAGTATAGGGAACACTGTTAACCTTTATTTCTGGATTTAGGTATTATGCCACTACCTTCACTCTATATATATATGAGACGCTGATTGAAATTCATGCCAGCAAAGGTAAGTTTAATGTAAACTCCAACGTCCATGATCACGATACAAGATCTAGAGATGCTATTAGAGCACAACGTTTTAGGTTGACAAAGAGCGTAAAAAATTCGACTGACGTTAGTTTGTATAACTTTTTGCCAGATGAAGTAAAAATTCTTCACTTATTATCATTTAAGCATAAAATCAAATCACACTTTTTGAAACATTGTTTCTATTCAAAAACGGAGTACTTAAGTACAGCTTTTACACAATAGTACTAGTTTGGTCAGGGCAGTTGCCTATTATAATTATATTTCATGTTTTTTTATAATTCCACAAAGTGTGTTTGTCGTTTTTTTTTAACTGTTAATATTAAATACATACATGTTTGTAATGTTTAAATTATCCAAAAAAAAAAAAAATTATATGTTTTATAAGTATTTGTATATTGATTAAATAAATTCTATTCTATTCTATTCTGTTCTATTTTGTATAAAATAATAGAAAGTTTATTAACGATATTAGATTTAGATATATTGGTATCCAGTTTATCATCTGCCAAACTTACAATATTATTTATGTTATTTTTGTGTCCTGTATTGTCAAAGATTATATTCGATCCTGATTGGGAGATACTACCTTTAAAAATCCTTATTGTTACATTGAAAGATGTGGAATTTTTTGAATTCGAAAATCTTAAAATCGATTCCTTTGGGCCATGTAGATTTTTTGTAGATTTGATCTTTGTATTTTTCGCTTATCCTAAACATAAATCACTTATTACGGTTTTCCTCAGTCGGTAGTTACTTTATAATAACATCCGCGTCGGAGAATTGTTCTTTATTTTTTACGAACTCTTAGATATTTTGAGATGATACATGCAGCTTAATTCTATAAAGTTATAACCAAACTTTACGCTCGGCACCAAAATCACCAGAGAGAGGAAATTAACTGTATCGATTTAACGATTTCTATAGAGAAAACTTCTCAGACCACTTGGGGGACCAAAAAAACTGCTAACAGAAGAATTTATGAAATTTTTAAGAAGTGGATGAAAACTGTTAAATAAAGGTTTTCAATCGATATACAAACGTTTAATTAAACTATTGTAACAACATAGTGTAGAACGGAGATAATGAGATAAAGAAATATTAAACTGGAAAGCAATACAAGGTTAAGAGGAAGTTCCAAGTACAACGTATCTCAAAACGGGACCAAAGAAGAAGATATCACCAGCGATAATCAGGTAAAAAGAGCTAATATATTTACTTTTGACATGACCACCAATGTACTGTCCAATCATAAAAAACATCAGTTTTGTTTTACAAACACGCTCTTATATCACATAGTGCGTCAAATAATGTTTTATAGAATATTTCACAATAGAACTATTATTGTTTCCTAAATAAAACCAGTAATAATCAAGTTACAATGACTAAGTTACTTAACAATGATATGTGAACACTTTTAACGGAAAAACGTGACATATTTATGTCTTGGAAATGTGTTAGTGAAAATGTTACTCATATTATTATCAACGTTTCGTCATGCACCATTGTTACGAATCACTGACTACACATGTTTAGAGAAATATCAACAAATCCGTGTTAAAAATAAACTGTTAACTTAACATCACTGATGGAAAGTTCAAAAATAAGAAAAAGATTTTTAATAATATAAACGAATACATACAACTCCTCCTTTCATAAACATTATCATAAATACGAAAATTAATAATTCTTTAAATCTACCTCCGTTGACCGATTTTTTTCTATCACTAGTGTAGCTTTTCTGTTATCAATTCTTTTTTTTTTTCAAAATGTTTATAATTTTTGATTTTTTGAATTTGTTTTTGCATTAACATTATCTTCTTTTTTTAAAGTGCCTATCCGTTTCGGATGTCGGCGACCACCATGACAATCTGTAGGGGAGAGTTTTCCAAAATGGGGACGCTAGTATATTTTTGGTGATTTACAAGAAGTGAATACTGTAATTAACATTGATTAAAGTGCAATAGAGTTAGTGAATATTACTTTAACACTAAACACGTTTGGTAGACTTATTTTATTTATTACTTGGTCAAAATCTAAGACTATGAAAAAATGTAAATTTCCCCGTTTTAGACCACCGTTCGGGTAAAATGGGGACCTCATTAAAAACAATGGATTTTTTTATTTTTATTTTTTTATCATTTTTAACATTTTAATTATAATAGCACACATTTTAAGTTTATGACAAATACTTATTATACTTGTGACAGCATAAAAAATAGACACAAAACATATTTTGCTTTAATAAGTGGATTATATCTTTTTTAAGATTTCCATTTCATATTTATTGGGGGGTCCATCAATTCCTTGCTAAGAAGATAATTTTCTTTAAAATACAGTTTATGTCATTAATTTGGGTGTTCTGTGTTTTAACCATGTTTTAGCACATGTAAGCTTATGCAAACGCAAACGTTTATTAAGAAACAGATTGACTTCCGTAGGGAATAGTAGATAGCTGAGTTAGTTAGAGCATAGGCACGGATCGCTTAGATCGTGGCTTCAAACCCCACCAGGTGTCAGTTGTTTAGACATTTATTAATTTGGTTGGTGTTTATTATGGCTATGTTAATTCAAGATTAAAATGTACTTACTCTGTTACGTTGTTCTAAGATATAAAGTAAAATTGTATAAATAGCAATAGGCTAATGGGTAACTACAAGACTTGAAAGACTTTTGCGGCAAGACCAAGACCAAGACCAAGACTAGGAGTGCAATACCAACACCAAGACCAAGACTAGGTGTATTGGTGCAAGACCAAGATCAAGACTGTCTAAGTCTCGTCTTGTTCTTGCATTTGGGCAACACTAAAACTGTCAAGAGTCATAATTTTTAAATCCAACCATCGTTTGTAATGTCACGGTATTATCGCCGAAATGGAAATAATGTTAAAATGATGGTGTAGTAATCAAGTAAATGTGAAAAATTGTCCTTTTAAAGAGAACTCAGTGGTTCCCAAGCGAAGCTGATTTTTGAGAGATTGAAAGAGGATGCTAGAAATATGGCTAAAGAGTTTAAAACTAGCGACGGTTGGTTCAGCCGATTCAAAAGTCGCTGTAAAGATCCAGAGAAAATAAAAGTTATGGTAGATGAATAAACCAAACCATATTCAATGTAGATAAGTCTGACCTGTTCTAGAAGATGTCTAAAAGAACTCTTATCGCACGTGTAGAAAAAATCTTTCAGGTTTTAAGGCCGCCAAAAATCAATTAACAGTGATGGTTGGCACAAATGCAGCTGGTCACTGTAAGTTAAAACCTCAGTTAGTTTGACACTCAGAATATCCAAGAGAATTAAAAAATAAATTTAAATCTGGCATGTCTGTGATTCGGAAGTCTAAATGTAAAGCTTGGGTGATTGCTACTCTTTTTGAGGGCTGTTTTGGTCATCTTTTCATACCTAAAGTCGAACGTTATTGTCAATCTAAACAAATTGCATTTAAAATGATGTAATCGACAACCCACCAGGTCATACTCCTACAAATTTAACTAGTTTTGACTCACTTGTGAAAGTTGAATTTTTGGCGCCTAGAACAAACTTCCTGCATGAAGTTACTAGAAAAAAACAACGAGTTCTCTTTTAAAATCTTTTGGAAACAATTCAATGTTTTAGATGCAGTGAAAATCATTGTACAATCTTAGAACGAAATTTCACAAAAAACGTTAACCAGAATCTGAAAGCAACTGTGTTCTTGTTTTCATCACTGTCACTAAGGTGGAATTGACGCCAGAGCCTGATAAAATTAGAAATTCAATGAAAGATGTTGTTGATATTGCCATGCAAATAAATTTAAAAGTAAATAGTGACATTTAAGAACTTTTGGATTTTCATTTCCACAATCAGCAGCTAATAGTAATTGATGAACGCATAAAAATGTATGAGGAAGAGCAAGACATTGAAGAGCTTGATGGTTTCGATCCAGTTCAAACTTGCTGGTTTGGATGCAGTTCAAACTGGTGATCATATGACGGTTGGAAACTTGACTGAAGTTAAAATCAAAAGTGATCTTAAATTTTAGAAAATATAGTGTACAACAACTAAAGTCGTCAAACAATTTTGTTACATTTTATGAAGCCTTCTACATCAAAATAACTTCTATTGAAGATTTTATATATCCTAAGATTTTAATAAACATTTTTTGTATAAATTGCCAATTTTTGTAGCTTCTGGTCCGAATAAAAAATAATTTATATAGTTACATTCTTTTTCTTCAGTGCTTTATACGGTCCGGATATTGGCGATCATCAAGGCTATCATGGTTTTGTTGACTGTTCTGCGAAACAGCTCCACGAAGGTCATTTCAAACCATTATTGGAGGTTTTTTAACCATGAGATACAACAGCGTCCCGGTCCTCTCCTGCCAAATAGTTTACCCTGCATAACGAGCTGAAGAATTTGATATTTTTCTTCGTTCCGCATCACGTGCCCGAGGTACTCAAGCTGACGTTGTTTTACTAAATTAAGCACTTCTTTTTATTTTCTCATGCGCTGTAAGACCTCAACGTCGGTGACATGGTCCACATACGATATTTTTAGTATCCTTATGTAGATCCACATCTCAAAGGCTTCAATCCGCTTTTCTATGGCTTGCGTCAGTGTCACGAACATATAATGCCGAAGAATCACTCCAAAATATATGTGAAACCTTTAACAAGATCAAAGAAGAACATCTAATAGAAAAGAAAGATAAGAAAAAAAGTTGGATGAATGATAATATACTGCAACTTGTGGAAGAAAGAAGAAAATCAAAGAACAACAAAATAATGTACAACAAGATTCAGAGACAAATAAAAACCGAAATGCGAAAGGCCAAAGAAAAATTGGTTAAAATCACAGTGTGAAGAGATAGAGTTGTTAGAACAAAAACATGATACGTTTAACATACATAAAAAGGTGAAACAAGCAGCTGGTCTTCAGAAATCCAACACAGCTAATCAAGAAATCCGCATATCGACAAAATAAAAGATGGCAAAGCTCCTGGACCTGACAATGCATATGCTGAGCTAATAAAACTATTTAACACCGACGGTATACAACACCTAACAAAAGTATTTAATGACATATATTTAAGCGGAGTAATACCAAGAACATGGCTAAAGTCGACCTTTATTGCTTTACCAAAGAAAACAAAATCCGTATCCGTATCAGCCGTAGACAGTTTGGTTTTCGGAATGCAGTGGGTACGAGAGAGGCTCTCTTTAGTATACAAATGCTATTTCAACGATGTAGAGACGTGAACTGCGACATTTATGCGTGCTTCATTAACTACCATAAAGTGTTCGATACAGTGAAGCACGACAAGCTGATGGAGATATTAACCAATATTGGGATAAACACCTGTGATTTAAGAATTGTCAGCAACCTGTACTGGAATCAAACATCATTTATCCGGACAGAGGCAGGAGAATCCGACGATATCAAAATCAAACGTGGCGTCCGTCAGGGATGTATACTATCACCACTGCTGTTTAACATATACTCTGAGGAAATCTTTCAAGAAGCAGTGGGTGATGTTAAAGCCGGAATTCGAATCAACGGAAAATCTATCAATAACATTAGATACGCGGACGACACGGTAGTATTCGCTGACAGTTATGAAACCCTCCAGGAGTTAATGAACAGAATCACAGAGGTCAGTAAGAGATACACTTTCACTAAACACTGATCAACAAGAAAACAAAATGATGATTATCTCTAAGAAGGAACAGCAATTTGGACAAATCAGTGTAAACGGTCAACAAATAGAAAGAGTAAAGACATACACCTACCTTGGTACGAACGTCAATGAAAATTGGGACCATTCCATAGAAATCAAATGTAGAATAGAGAAAGCAAGATCTGCATTTCAAAAAATGGCTAAGTTATTCAATATTATGATTTATCAATGCCCATAAAAATCAGGTTACTACGATGTTACATCTTTCCTATACTTTTGTACGGAATTGAGTCATGGACTCTCACAGACGCCACCTGCAAGAACATTTTTCTTTTCACTCTTTCAGAAAGTTTTAGGTTTAATATAATTTGTATTTGCATTTGAAATGTATTTGTATTTAATACATCTATTTGAGATTTATTCTGTCAAATTACCAAATATTAGCGGTTTGCAAGGGGTTTATGATATATACCTGCCACGGGCTGCACATAGGCCAGTGATGAGTTTACCAATCTCTCGGGTCTAGATTGAATGTGTACGAACTCATCACTTTATAGTCCCGATAAAAATTATTACACCCTCCGAGATATAGCAAACTGATCACCGCCATCCTTTGGAGATAGGTAAACTCATCACCGCAGACAGGTAAACTCATCACCAGCAGTTTTACCCCATGACGCTGGTTTCTAATGCGGAAGATTGCCTGTTACCTGTTACTTCTCGTTTATGTGATATTTTATTAAATTTAGAAATTGCATATATACATTTATAATAATTTCAAACACGTGTATACTATCTAATCTAATCTTAATTTACTTCTCGTGTATAATAATCTCAGCGTTTACTATAAAAAAACTTTCAATATCTATTGATACGGGCTTGTTCAATTTTATACAAAATATTTTTATGTACTTTCTAACCTCCTACTTAAAACATTTGCAACCTGGTAATTTAGAAATATTTCAGTCGCTGAAAATATGTACGTATCTGTGGGGCTATCAAAACAAGATTCTTTTTGAACGTAATCCAATTTTTCTGGCGCAAACTAGAACGAGTAATACCATTGCACAACATCTTATATGTGTCATGTTTTGCAAATAATAAATACTAAGAAATAAGTAAATACATTACTATTTAACTGGGAATAAGCCACAATTAAAGATAAAAATACGTTTATTGACGTTTCAATTTCCACTTCGGAAATCGTTCTCAAAATACAAACAGTAAATTAAACAAATTTTGTTTTTTGTTACATAGTGGAAAATTCTTCTAATAATTTAATTTTATCTGACTCATTTATATTGACAATTCAGACATACATTATGCATTTTAAAGTAGACGACTTTAAAATGATATTGCCAATATTGTTGAGTTGCGCTCCTGGGACGACTTTACTTATAAGATAGTTCATTCGATTACATGAAATCAACTTTAACTTGAGAATATCCATCAGAAAAAAATCATAGCATGTAATTCGTCTTTAAAAAGACAAACACATGACATGATGACAGTAAAATTCTCCTGTTAGTGATTCCATAGTAAATTATGAGGGAAAAAACCAGGAAAAAAACCTCATAATACTATCCCGACATTGTAAGTATTTGTTCGTGAATTTAGTTTACCTTCAAAAACCACAAAATTCTGATTTTATATGTTTCGTTATTTAAAAAACATAAATGATGTATCCTCGATATGTTACTGACTTACTAATACTGGTATTTTCTTATTAATAACTTCCTCTTTCAATATTGGTTACCAGATCCTACTACATTCTGCCGAGGAATTTGTGACACAATTGGCCTGATTTAGCATAATTAGAGCCGCTTCTTTGATTTTTCTTTTTTTACCATCCGTTTTTTGAGGACTACATTTGATTTATTCCATTGAACCCTATGTTCATTATCCCATGCGTGTTTGTTGTTTTGAATGTTGTTGAAATGTTGAATTTATTTCCTATCCTTTTAAGTTTTTCTGATAATCCTTTTATGTACGGTATTGTTATTTTCCTCATATTATTCCTTGTGTATGTTGTAGGATCTCGTTCTAAGTTGTTTTGTTCTATTCGATCGATTGTTGAAAATTCCTTATTTATAAACGATAAAGGATAATCATTTTTTAATAAAACAGATGTTAACAATATGTTTCTCCTCCAAGAACGAATTTTCGTTAGAGCAAGTAATAATTGTTTTATTAAAAAATGATTATCCTTTATCGTTTATAAATAAGGAATTTTCAACAATCGTATCGATCGAATAGAACAGAACAACTTAGAACGAGATCCTACAGCATACACAAGGATATAATATGAGGAAAATAACAATACCGTACATAAAAGGATTATCAGAAAAACTTAAAAGGATAGGAAATAAATTCAACATTTCAACAACATTCAAAACAACAAACACGTTGAGATCTATTTTGTCCAAAACCAAACCTAACAATGAACAAGAAAGGACAAAGAATTGCATTTATAAAATACCTTGTGAATGCGATCAGTTTTATTTAGGATGAATCATCAAGGCCATTAAATGTTAGAATAAGTGAACATCAATCTTATATTAAAAATAGAGAATTTGATAGATCTCAAATATGTAAACACGCATGGGATAATGAACATAGGGTTCAATGGAATAATTCAAATGTAGTCCTAAAAGAAACGGATGGTAAAAAAGAAAAATCAAAGAAGCGGCTCTAATTATGCTAAATGAGGCCAATTGTGTCGCAAATTCCTCGGCAGAATGTAGTAGGATCTGGTTACCAATATTGAAAGAGGAAGTTATTAATAAGAAAATACCAGTATTAGTAAGTCAGTAACATATAGAGGATACATAATTTATGTTTTTTAAATAACGTAACATATAAAATCAGAATTTTTGATGTTTGTTGAAGGTAAACTAAATTCACGAACAAATACTTACAATGTCGGGATAGTATTATGAGGTTTTTTTCCTGGTTTTTCCCTCATAATTTACTATGGAATCACTAACAGGAGAATTTTACTGTCATCATGTCATGTGTTTGTCTTTTTAAAGACGAATTACATGCTATGATTTTTTTCTGACGGATATTCTCAAGTTAAAGTTGATTTCATGTAATCGAATGAACTATCTTATAAGTAAAGTCGTCCCAGGAGCGCAACTCAACAATATTGGCAATATCATTTTAAAGTCGTCTACTTTAAAATGCATAATGTATGTCTGAATTGTCAATATAAATGAGTCAGATAAAATTAAATTATTAGAAGAATTTTTCACTATGTAACAAAAAACAAAATTTGTTTAATTTACTGTTTGTATTTTGAGAACGATTTCCGAAGTGGAAATTGAAACGTCAATAAACGTATTTTTATCTTTAATTGTGGCTTATTCCCAGTTAAATAGTAATTAATTTACAATGCCACAAGAAAATAGCTTCAGAACAATATTAAGAAATAAGTAATTAGGAAATCTAATAAACTGGACGAGAATTTTTAGTCAAAATCAGTGTTTTATTAATTATTTGCTTTAAACGAGAAAATAAAATTGTTTTCCACTTATTGCATTACTTGAATAATAAATTTAGTCACAGACATATTTTGCGAATTGCTTCGCACCAGGTATTCTTTAATTTTCCTTTCCTATTCTCTCTAGGGCCTGACAGCATTTTGTTATTGTGAGTTAATTCATCCATTTAAGCGTTTCCAGTTCTGAAAAGGTTTTTTTTTCAACTGCTTAAACGACAGTGCTCTCTACATGGTGTCCAGAAACTCTCCATGACGACTGGAGATTCCTCAGATAATATTAAGACAATTTAATCCAATTCACCTAATCCGAAAATGCTTCCTAAGGGAGCTAGAGCTCTTTGAAGATAGTGCCTTCCAATTAGTTTTTTGTAATACCTCCAGAACGCTTCTATGTAGAAAAACGAAAACTGGTACGATTATTTATCCTCCAGAGTTCAATCGATCTCATATATTTCTAATGTCTAGTACCTACTGATCGTAAGCGTCCGTTTTGGGTAGGTCAACGGTTATTTTAATGCATAACTTTTTTGTCTTTACTTTTTAGGAACCTCCACCAGGACCTGGGTATGGAAACTGTGATCGAAATAATCAAGAGAACAGCAGCAAGTCACGAGCAGAGGCTGCATAGTCATGTGAATGTCGAGGCAATCCAGCTTCTTGACAACACTGAACTAAAGAGAAGACTCATAAGGACAAAACCATTTTGAGCTAGTGTAAATGTGTAACAGTTTAGTGTAAAAAGCAGAGTATAGATCTGTGCTTATTGCATGCTAGATTGTAGTGCATTAGTTAATAGATAAAATAAGAGTAAGCCATAGGGTTAAGCCCTTAGATTTAAGTATTTGCTGTTATTACGTTAGGTCAGAAAATAACTGATAATTGGTCATTTGTGACCAGATAGCAGTATACAAACACCGCGCAGGTGTTAATAAAAAAAAAACTTTTTAGGAATTCATGATCCTAGATTATTAAATTTTCAGGTATTGTAGTACTAAAAGACTCTAAGTCGATAAGATACACTGTTGTCCAGAAAAATAGATTTGAAAATTTTTCGTTCCTTAGCCATGAAAGTTTTTTACTTTGTGGCATTCAAATATGACAATTTCAATTCAACAAAAATGGTTTTTATTAATGAGGAACAAGCTGATATGCTTTAGTTTATGGGGAAATGAGGTGAAACGCTCGAGCAACACAACGTAGATACCCTGAAAAATATCCCAATGGTGATCGTACTTACTCAAAATTGACAGCTCTTCATCAACGATTAAGAGAAACAGCTTCAGTGGTTCCAAAGAATAATGAAACAGGACGACATTATTATGTAACAGCAGCACATGAAGATGTTATTTTAGTGGAAGTTGAGGAAAATCCAGAAATTAACGTTCAAAGACTATCTGCCATGTATCCAACAATTTTAAAATCTTCCGCAAGAAATATCTTACACAACAAAAAATTTATATGCTTACATTTTACAAAGGTACATGGACTGTCTCATCAGAACAGTTATTCAAAGGTGTTCTTAACGTCCTTGTGTTTCGAAACTATTTTACGGTTTTATAATTTGTATGTTGGTGACAATCCCAACGTTGTTCAAGAATTTAACTATCAGCATAGGTTTAGCATAAACGTCTCAATAGGAGTATTTTAATATAAATGATTATCTACTTGGACCTGTGGAATTGCCTGCTTGTTTAAATGGTGCCGACTTCTTTCATTTGCTGCAAAATATTTTAAACTCATTCATTAGATGAATGTGCCTTTAAATTGTGTTTGGGAATACATAAAAGCATTTGTTTATTCCTGTCCGATACAAAATCGTGCACAACTTTTTCTAAGGATACAAGATGTTTGCAACGAATTTAGAAGTAACTTTGGATTTGCAAGAATTCGGCGTTCTCTAAGCAAAATGCAAATTTATGCATAGAGCAGAATGATAATTTTACGGTATTTATTTCCATCACTTTAAATATAAAATTTCAACAAATAATTCATCTTATTTACTTATACAACCTCCATTTAAATCTAAACACTTAACTACACGTCCAGGTACACCCGAAACTAGGTCAGGCCATAATTTTCGGTAATGGTGTTCCAGGCCTGTAAAACTGACCGAATTAAACCTTCTTTATCTCGTGGCGCTGCTCGTTCCACTTCAATGTTCATTAGTCCCCATATGTTTTCAATCTAAGATCTGGAGATGCTGCTGGCTACGGAATTGTTGCCAATTCGTGTTCTTGTATCCAAGCTTGAGTATAAGCAGAACTATGGCATCTTGCATTATCTTGCTGAAAACGCCACCCCTCTGGATATAAAACATAAGCCGTTTCAAGAAGAAAACAATTTAGGACGTCACAATATTTCGCACTATCAAGAGGTACCATTAACTATACAGAGAGGTGTAGCACCACGCTGAGATATTGCTTCCAGAACCATTATTTTAGTGAGAAATTTCGAAATTTGAACGGAAAAATTTTCTCTTGATAAGACTTTTAGATGAGTTGCACCAAGCTGGAAACAACTTTCATCAGATATAAAGGCATTGTTAAAATTATTCTCTCGAAAACGTACAAAAATCTATTCTTCGTTTCCTTTGTAGAGGTGTCATTGTATGAATTTTTTTGATTCCTTGCTTTTTCAGTGACATGCGCAAACTTTTATTCATGTGCCCAGAAACACTGTTTCTGGGCACACTTTTAGTCTTTATTGATTTCCAAATCTGTTCGGTAATTTTCGAAACCCTAGGCGCGGATTTTGTCGTCCTAAAGCACTAAAGCAATTAAGTTGTTTCCGCGAATCTTACCGGTCTACCCTAAACTGATTTATGTTTCATATCTATTCCATTTTTTTTCCTCTTTATTGTCTCATACACTGCACTTTTTCTGATTTCAGTCAATTGCACTATTTTTTTAACGTTTCGAACAACCTTTCTATGCAAATATTCCACCACTTTTCTTTTTTCTACTTGCGACATTATTTCACAAATCTTAAGTCTGTTTACAAACAACAATATTTGACAGATGGTGTTCTCATGCGATTTTGTCCATAACCTACTATCGGCACAACCTACCTGATGCATTACTTTTTTCTTAAAATGTTACAAAAAGGAAATCTATTAAAATTAGCAAAAATATAAATTTCGGATATTTTCTAGACGGACTATACTTTATTTTTAAACCTTAAATAAAATTTTGTTTCAATTTGATTTTTGCTTCTGTTCCCAAACTCTTTTCACGAATTGTGTACTGCATTTTTTGAAACAAAAATATTTTATAAAATAATTAAGGTACTATTTAACTTTCATTTTTTCGAAAAAACGAAAAATTTTCAATTTTGATGGAAAAAGGGTGGCTGATTACTCTACAATGGATCCCTAGTCATGTCGGTGTTGAAGGAAATAAAGCGGCGGATGAACTTGCAAAAGAAGGTACTACTCTTCCACAGCCCCCTAGCGTCCAATCGTACACATCAGCAAAGTCCACCATTAGAAGAGGAATCAAAGCGAAGATAAAAGAGCAGCAATACAAGCCGGTGCTGAAAAATCTTGGGCCCACTTATTAGAGTCACCAATCCCTCGCAACTTGCCGAGACCCATTAGTGTAGACGTGTTCAGAACAACTACGGGGCATGACTACCTGGCCTCCCATCTACATCGCATCGGCGTCCGCGAAAATGACAACTGTCCACTATGTGATCAGCCCCAGATGGATGCTGCTCACCTCCCAGAGTGACCAGCCCTGAAAAACACACACCGAGGGAGGATGAAGATCGCCTACGAGAAACGGCTCGTCTATACTGGTCAGCGCGCGACCAAATGGCTAACATGCCAAGGGTGGGCGTTGGCTAGTAAGTAAGTAGTAAGTAAATAAGTAAGTATTTTGCGCCACTTGCTTCCTGTTGTCTTCCTCTGCTTCACTTTCCTAATCATGGTCACCATTGTTGTATTTTGTTGTATTTCGTGGTTCTATCTCTTATCCTTCAGTCGGGCATTGTGTCCTGCGAAGCTCCATTTTAATTTGGCAGCATGTTCTCCTGCGTCGTTTTGCTTCTAATCCATTTGTTTGTTTTTTTTGTCTATAAGTCTCACCCCGAGTATTGATCTCTATATTGCTCTTTGTGCTTTTACTATTTTATCCATATTAGACTTGGTGAGTGTCCACGTCTGTGAACCATACGGGAGTATAGGGAGGATACATGATCGTAAATTCTGGTTTTCAAAATATTTTTCTATTTTAGGGCTTTTCAAGCTCCAACTCAGTTTTTAAATCCTGCCCACGCTAACCTTATTCTTCTGGTAATTTCGGCAGTTTGATTTGCTTTGTTAACTTTCATTATCTGTCCTAGGTTAATGTATTCGCTTGCTGCTTCTAAATTTATGTTGTTCAACGTTATTTCTCTAATGTTCGGTGTATTTTGTCATTACTTTTGTTTTTTCTAAGTTCATCTTAAGACCTACTTTTTCCGAAGCTTAAAATAGTGCGTCATCATGGTCTGTATATCTTCGAAACTTGTAACGAATATACCATGTCCTCAGCGTATCTCAAATGACTCAGTTTTCTTCCATTAACATTTATTCCGTTATCTACCCAGTTAATGTCTTTGAACGCGTCTTCCAGTCCCAGTGTAAATAGCTTTGGTGCGATAACATCTCCTTGACGAACTCCTCTGTTGATTGGTATAGCGTTGGTTTTTGCATTTATTTGTATTTTCATTGTAGATTTCTTGTAAATATTATGTATGAGCATTCTGTATCGGGAATCTATCCTGCAGTTGTTCATAGCCCTCTCTATTGCCCAAAGTTCTATGGAGTCGAATGCCTTTTCATAATCAACGAAGCTAATGTATAAGTTCAAGTGATATTTATTGACTTTCTCTATTAAAGTTCTGACTGTAAGAAGATGATCGGCTTAACTATAATCCTTTCGGAATCCCGCCTGCTCTGCTGGTTCATGGCTATAGAGATTCGACGTTAAGCTGTTAGTTGTATTACTCTCATAAACAGTTTGTACATTTGGGACAGCAGGGACATTGGCCTATAGTTCTTCAGATCTTCCCTGTTTCTCTTTTTGAAGAGACGTATTGTCAAACTGTCATTCCAATCATCTGGGACTTCTCTGTGAAAACATTCGTTGAAAAAATTTTTCAATTTTTCGAGAATAAAAATATATATTAAAATTGTAATAGGTGATTTAAATGAAAAGGTGGGGAATGAAGAGATGTACCAGAAAACTACGTAAGGTAAAAGTAAACGTGACGAAAGTAACGAGAATCTGAAGTTGGTAGGCTTTGCGCAAGAGAACAACTTGAAAGTTATGAGTACTTACTTCAACCAAAAGAAAATCTACAAATATGGATAGCACCCAGATGGTAGAACATGCAACCAAAACGACCATGTGCTACTGAAAAGCAATCACGCGAACTGAATAACAGATGTTAGAAGTTATCAAGGGGCAGACGCAGATTCCGATCACTTACTAATGATCACATAAAGTCAAGTAAAGAAGTGGAAAGATAGAGAATGGTTTGACGCCGATTAATATGTAAATACATTGTCGGATTTTTAAAATTTACTAGTTCGACTACTGTAAGGTACTTTGAAAGTGATTTCTAAATTAGCATATATGTACGTAACGAGTGAAGTCCGTGATACAACGTGAAAACTTTTTTCAATTGTATTAAAATCGATATAAAATCTATAACAATAAGAAATAAATAATAAAATTGTTTTATTCAATTTTAAAAATATTATTTATATTTTAAAAATACAGAAAACATAGTATGAAGCTACGCTCTAGTCTACAGTACCTTCTAATGTACCCTTTTTTTCATGTTTAATTTCCTTTTTTATTTCCTTTTATATAGATACCCGTAACTGTGATAGAAAATTTAATAGTTTTTTTAAAAAAAGATCTGGAGTCCAAGTTCGACGTCTGAAAACGCATAAGAATACAAGAAGGAGATTTATTAACCCCAAATACAAGGTTCTTCTTCTACAAGTTTCAAGACTCTAGGACTTTTCCTTCAAGAAAAATAGGGTATATGAAAATAAGAAAACCCGTAACTGTGATAACTATTGTCCTACTGATAAAACATGAAAAAGTGGATAAAAGTCCTGGAGCCCAAATTTGACGTCTGAAAACGCATAGAATTATCAAAAGAAGATTTATTGACCCAAAATTCAAGGTTCTTACATAGACAAACAGTAATCTATGTAGGTACCAAGTTTTAAGATCTAGGACTTTTTGGTCAAGATAAACAGGGTATAAGCAAATTAGAAGAAGAAGAAAATTTAGTAAACTCAAATATATGACATTGCTTCCTTACATAAACAGAAACCTCAGTACTAAGTTTTAAGATTCTAGGACTTTTGTTTAAATACATATAAAAGACATATAAAAGATGATAAGAAGAAGAAGTTTTGTTCAATAAAATTTTTTCTTACAACAAAAGGAACCTATGTTCGCCGTTTCTAGACTATAATATTTTTTTAAGAAAAAGAATAAGCTTATGTTTCCAAAAAGAAGAATGAAAACTATCGCCCCAAATTCGATAGCTTACTTTTTTCGACTAAGGCGAATATGTGTACCACATTTCAAAACTATTGGACTTTTCCTTCTAAAAAAGGAAAAATTATGAGAATATGAAAAGACAACGACATACTCCGCCAATTTCAATAGTGTTATTAGTTACACCAAGAAAAATAGAGGAATTAAGTTTTAAGTCTAGGACTTTTCCTTCAACAAAACGAAATGCGAAAAGAATGTGAGAAGAAGAGGAATATTTATTGACTCTTCTTTTGACTTTTTATTTGAGCCAGAAGACGCTATGTCAAAAATTTCAAAATTCTGGAACTTTTTCTTCAAGAGGTATCAAACAGACAAATGGAGAGATAGTCACCGACTTCATTAAGGATCTAACCTCATCCTTAGCAACTACAATTTATAATTTATGAAAAATTAAAAAGAATAAAAAATAAATAGATAATTCACTGTTATGAGATATAGCCTGGCACGATTATATAAAAAAATTACATAGTTGGAACATCCAATGTCACTGTTTCTTCTTTATTAAAAACTTCCTTTAAAACAGAGGACAAACAACACAACATCAGATATAAAGTATCCAGAAAATGGCATTCCTCAAGGCTCGGTTATAAGTCCTAAGCTCTTTATAGTGGCAATCAATGATATTCTCAATAATCTAAAATCGCCTATAAAGGCACGCGTCTACGCGGATGATCTTGTATTTTTCTGCAAAAGTAAAAATATACAAAATATATTTTGTCACACACAGAACTTTATACAACACTTAAAATTCTGGTCACAAAAAGCTGGTTTTTGTTTTTCCACTGAAAAAACCGTTTCATTCTGTTTTCTAAGAAAAATGTCACAAACACCCCCAACCTAAGACTATGTGATGAGAACCTAAAACGTGTAGCGTCAATAAAATTCTTGGACATGACATTCGAAGAAACTCTAAGCTGGAAACTTCATATAACAAATTTGATCTTATCTTGTCACAAGCGATTAAATCTTCTAAAAACTCTGGCCAATAAAGAGTGGGGTGCGAATCGCCAAACACTTTTAATGTTATACAAAACATTAATCAGATCAAAATTAGATCATGGATCTACTGTATATTCTACAGCTACTAAGACACTGCTAAAAAAACTTGACAGTCTTCACATCATATCTTTACGTATAATATCTGGAGCTTTTCGCACAACACCAAACGAAAGTAATTATATTGTGAATATTGTGAAGTTGGTGAACCGTCCTCAGAAGACAGAAGACTTTATTTAAGTGTTGCATACGCCTCAAAAATCAGGTCTAACCAAAAAGCCCTACTATTCACAATTGTTTTACAGAAAAGTTCCCAAATCTCTTCATAAATAAACCAAGAACTACCAAACCTTTCTACGCAAGGATTAGAAGCTATTTAAATCAATTAAACTACACGTTTCCAGAATGCTTTTCCTCCCAATCGTCCTCAATTTCTCCATGGCAAATAAAGAACTCCTTAATGCATAATCCGCCTCATTTCTTTTGACAAACATTCCCAACAGTTAATCAAATCCTCCTTCAACGATATGCTTCACAACTACAAGCATTATACACATATATACACATATATACTAGTCCTGCAATCATAACCCCAACATCGACAAATAAATACAAACTCCCTTCAGAGTACTCCATTTACTCTGCTGAACTATATGCTCTATACCAGGCCACCCTTGCTGTCAACGCATCCAATAATACCAATTATATTATACTCACAGACTCTCTAAGTTCTGTACAGTCAATCCAATATGTCTACCCAACTAATCCTTTGGTCCTCAAGATAAAAGAAGAAATCCATACCGCTCAACTAAATGGAAAAAATATTATTTTATTCTGGATACCATCCCATATTGGAATTCCAGGAAATGAAGAGGCAGACGATGCTGCAAAAGAAGCTGCAAATAGTGATAGTGCGGAGTGCACCAAAACATTTGCGAGTGCGGACGTGTAAGCGGCGGTTAAATTTAAAGTGCAATATATGTGGGAAGAAAAGTAGAAAGTGTTATCGGCCAAGCTACGTGATGTTAAAAAATCGATAAAACCCTGGCCCACATTACCAACACGTCGGAGACACCAGGTAATATTAATGCGATTTCGACTGGGTCATACGCGACTAACGTATGTTCTCCAACAAACAAGAACCAAGATGTGAGAACTGTGATCAAAAATTAACAACCAAACATATATTAGAGAAATGTCCAGCATTAACGCCAAAGCGCATGTTGTACAATATACCAAACAAACTTAGCGATATTCTAGGTCTACAGTACAATTTGGCTGAAGCGATTTTGTTAATAATAAAAAAAATTCACTGTTAGAATCAATTTATCACCGAGTTGTTCTAGTTGCGCTCAATGTATGCAATTGTATGCTAACGCCAAGTTGAAATTTTTGCATGAATGTTTATAGTTCACAACAAAATATATCACAAACACATTTTATAAATTTATCGCCTAAAAATTTTTTGAAAAAATCATAGTCAAAATTTTAACAATTATTTTCTGCCTTGTAAACTTTTTACTGTAAGTACTTTGTAAGTTTCAATACCCCCGTCATTAACTTTCACAGCCTATCATAAGTATCATCAGGTTTTGACCTATTAATTTAAGTGAGCTTTTAAAAATATGTACATGTTCCATGTAAGTTCGATTTTTGATTTTGATTTTGAAGTTTTGTAAACGAGGACCACAGATAAGTATGATTTTCGATTACAGACTATCATACATTTCAACATTTTAAAAACATTTAAACACGAAAAAAATAAGAAGCAAGAAGAAGTTAAAAAAAATTTAACATGTTTTTACCAGAGCTTGTTCTATTTTCTATGTTCTAGGTTATGGAGTCACTAACTATCCTTTCATGCCTATTTCTCGGAGATAGCATTCTACTATCTAGCCTCTTAATTCTAGGTCTACCTCGTAGGTGCCTTCCTTCTAGTATTTACAGGTACAATTTTGTACCTTTAAATACTAGACTGTATTTGTTTCGTAAAGACACATGTTTCACTGGCATACAAGGAAACTGATCTTAATCCTGTAGATACGATTTTCTTTTTGAAGTAAACGTGAGGTGAACAATAATTATTAAACAACACAGATTGCTCTGTTAGCGTTTAAAAAAATCAAATTGTTTGACAGATAGTGTTTCTGTGTTCAGAGACACTCATGCGAACAAAAATCATAGAAATAAAAAATGAGAAAAACGTCACCGTCCGAGACAAAAAGGAAATAAGCGAGGCCATTGAAAAATTCTACACTTATACTCGGTAAATACACAACGACAACAACAACGTACTGAACGAACAATAATTAACACCGGCTCAAAAGAAATACCGGACATAACCGACTATGAAATAAGAATGACCCTAAATCAATTAAAAACAAATAAATGTCCGGGAGAGGATAAAATTAAAGTTGAAATGTTAAAAATTGGTGGCAGAAAAATGGAACAGATATTAAATATTTTATTTAATAAAGTAATTGATGAAGGAAAGATTCCCTAAGAATGGTACAACTCCGAAGTCATTTTACTATTCAAGAAAGGAGACAAAGCAAACATCGAGAATTACCGACCAATATCCTTGCTATCACATCTGTATAAATTACTAACTAAAATCATACCGCCTAACAAATAAGCTCGATTTCTATCAACCTATCGAGCAGGCTGGATTCAGAAAACATTTTAGTACCATAGACCACTTGCACACCGTAAGAACACTAAAAGACAAAAGCACCTAATGCACATAAAAGCACATAATGTTCCAATTCATATGGCGTTCATCGATTTCCATAAAGCATTCGATTCTATTGAATTATGGGAAGTGCTTGAAACTCTAGAAAATGCACGATTCAAGATACACTAACATAATTAAAAACATATATGAAAATGCCACCATACAGAGAAAGCACAATAACTAATCCCATAAGACTATAACGGGAATTAAGACAAGGAGACACTATTTCCCCCAAACTAATTACCCTTGCTCTATAAGACATTTTTAAGAAACTAGAATGGAACAACAAGTGTATCAACCTCGACGGATCATATTTAAACTACTGGAGATTCGCAGATGACATAGTTTTAATAGCCGATAATATCAAGGAACTAAATGATATAACAATTAAATGCAGTTTCAGGAGCGGTAGGCTTAAGAATGAGCTACAGTAAAACAAAAATACTGAGCCGAGACCAGACAAATATAACAATACAAAATCATACCATAGAAAATGTTGATCATTATGTATATCTAGGTCATGTCATCAAACTAGGAAAACCAAATAAAAATGTTTGAAATTAAAAGAACACAAACTGACATGGGGCGCTTTCGGCACACTAGCATATATCTTGAAAAACACCTCCATTCCTATAAACTAAAAGAAAAAGGTGTATAACACATGCATACTACCAGTTTGTAACTACGGCTTTGAGACAGTAGTCCTTACCAAAAACTCTGCTAAAAAAATTAGAAACAACGCAAAGTGCAATGGAACGAATCCTGCTTGGAATATCACTGAGAGACAAGATTAAAAACACCAAGATAAGACGTAGAACGAAGATTAGGGATATTGTGAAAAAAATTAAATGGCGTTGGGCAGGTCACGTAGCCCGATATAATGACAACAGGTGGACACGGAGAATTCTAGAATGGAGACCAAGGACGACAACAAGAAGCATGGCAAGACCTCAAAAAAGATGGGTGGATGACATAAGAGCAGTGGCAGGCAAACAATGAATTAGATTGGCGCATGATAAAGAAAGATGGAAGCAATTGGGAGAGACCTACGTTTCAACTCATTAATAAATAGTATAGCTTGCTCAGATTCTTCGGCCAGGGTGATGCAATTATCTTTCATGTCCTGATCTCTCCTGCTGAGCATATCGATGTCGTCAGCAAATACAAGATGCTGTGTTTCTCTTATTGAAGAGAATTGCTAATTAGTGTCCTAATGATTTTTTAAGATTCTTCCAAACTCCCCTGAATTGTCTGCTCCAATTAACTAATTTGACTTTCGTTTAGTCATTAAATAGGATGTATCTAACAGGCTTTGGGGAATTCTAGTTCTTTCACGGTTTTAAAAACGTGCATTTCTGTTAATAATTTTTACCATAGAAACGGTATGCTTCAAATGATAGAACTTTCTAAGCATATAACAAAAACCGTTTAACCCAGAGGCACTAAACACTTCTAACATATGCTATACGTTCTCATTTGATATGTTGACGAAGATAAATTCTATTGATCGTTCACCATCGAGAAACTTCTTGAGAGAATTGAATAAAAATTGAAAGAAACTGGAATATCTAGATGATGTAGTAACAGATGCTTCTACAGCTGATAATTTAGTAAAAATTCAAGAGGACCGTAGTATAGAACAAAAGATATGAGACAATGAGACAAGTTTGTTTAACGTTACCTACAACTAGGATAGCAGTAAATACAGTGAAAATCACTATGACAGTAGCCAACATTTGAAAGAAGACACACGTACATATCATATTCCTAGCACAAACTTTTAAGACTCCAAAATACGATGAAAACACTTACGAATTCTTACAATTTTGATATTTTGTCATGGAATTAATATCTTAAGCGAGATTTACTGAATATACCTATATAGCTGATGTCTAAGAAAAAATATTAAAAAGGCACGTGGAAATAGTGTAAACTTCGTCAAGATACCCTAGCAATTGTACATTCTACATCTCGTAAACATATTAGGGAATTTAGTAGATTTCTTTATTATATATTCATTGTAATGTCCGTTCAGATTATCAAAATGGAATTTTTAATCTCTGTTCATACTAGTGTAATAAAAGTTGCAGCCATAATGGTAGTTTCCATCCTCCCCAACTTCAGCAACCAAATTGACTTTTATAACACCCATAAAAGATCATAAAATAATTATGCGACCATTACAATAACTCCCATCCTACCGGCATTACCTGGCTGAACGCACAGCCTCGGCCAGAACACAGAAACCCACACACCAGCATTTCCAAAAATAAATTCTCAAAAC